>CM024245.1:12714476-13314476 GCA_013421045.1 Propylea japonica
ACTGCGACCTTAAGGTCTATTGTGCGCCCTTACAGAGCTGTTCTGACCAAAACCTTCACAGCTCGCCTTCCAGTTCCAGATATATAATGAAATCTAATAACTGTGAAGGCTTCAACGAGGCTAAATCGTCACTCTTACAAGTTTCTCGTCCAAGGCATTCCTTCCTCAGGCTCGCAATGCCGAGGCATTCCGTGACTGGGTGAATGGAGGTTTCTTCCTCCTCCCCACAGAACCTACACTCGTCAGTGTCCGACATCCTCAACAGGTGCTTCCTGAGGTGACAATGTCCTGTAAGAATGCCAGTGAGGAGGTGTAATTGCTTCTTACCAAGATCCAGATATCTTTTGGATCCCGCTGTCTCGAAGTTCCGAAGGAACTCAGTGGAATGATCCATCCCTGGGAGATTCCGCCAGAGTTTTTCCTTTTCGGCTTTCTCCTTCTCCCGAAACTCCTTTTTATAGGTACATTTACCACAGAAGAGTTCTGGGCCAATGAGTGACATTCGTGCGCCCTCTATGGCGAGTGTATTGGCTTTTTCGTTTCCTTTGATTCCCCAATGGCCGGGAACCCAGATTGAAAAGACCTTATTTTTCTTGCGTACCTCACTGAGTTTGTTCCGGCACTGCCAGATCATTTTTGAGTCGATGACGTGGGAGCTCAGTGCTTCAATAGCAACTTGACTATCTGAGTGTTCCATCCATTAAATCTTTTTTTTTTGTTTTCTTTAAATGAGTAGGTTATTTTATATGACTTATCCTGTACATTCCTCAAATGTCGAAAAGGATCAATAAACTTTAGTTATTTATTTGAACGGAAAGAAAATGTGGTTAAAGGGGTAGTTTATCTGCTGGTTTGGAAAACCTTTAACTGTATGACATAGATTCATGAAAGCTGTTACTTAGTTCAATCGATTAAAAATCCTTTAATTGAAAATGAATAAAGAAACTATGATTGATTAGATTGTGGTCGATTAGCAGCGCGAGCTGCATTTTGCTGAAGAATGTAACCTCTCACGCAAAGTTGACTATTTTCTTGGGAAAACTTCGCTCCTGAGGCCGGGCTCACACCGAAGTTTGTGGAGGCTCGGGGAGGAAGCCATAAACAATATCATTCTATGGAACATACGATGAAATGGATTGAACAGTGATCATAACTGCTTGTAAGTTTTTATTCTTTTCGAGAAAAGTATTGACTGTATCGAAATTTTGCAAGAAACTTACTTTTTCCAGAATTGAATGGGATACCATAAGAGAATTTCATTTTTCGAAAATATATCCCACGAAAACAATGTTCGAAGGAACATCATAAGAGGTTGTTATTTTCGACCCCTAATAATAAAGTTATGGGATCAAAGAAAATTGTGTGAGTAACATCTACTTGAAGAATTATAGAATGTATAGTTTCATGACTCAGTATTTTTTAGGACTGATAAAAAAAATTAAAAACTGTCACTCGTTATCGCCTCCCAAAGGCTTTATCGGGAGGTCGATTTCGAAAAAATTTAAATAAACTAACCCTTCTTATTTTCATCGGGGAATCATCTCCCTATGTCTGTCACGTTTGTTCACAGGACACCTGTATACCGATGGTTATTCCCTGATCCCTAAGGTACACATCTGTACCTATATCAGAAGAGATGGTTTTCACGAAGTCCACTCCTTTTTAGCGATCGCCTAAGTTATGATCACTTCGTGTTTGGTGTCAAAGTCATACTCGATGAGCAGGAAATCTCTCGGTAGTGAAGAAAGTTCACCACCGAATGATTTCGAAATACTCTTTTGTCCCTTTCTAGGCACATTCATATCTATTCTGAGGGCACTTATTATGAGTCGATTACATTGAGATACTTTACAATTAGTAGCTGATTCTAAATTCGCTCAGTGTAATCCTGTTCACAAGCCAACAATCTGATTGTGAAAAAGCTGCGTCTAAAGTTGAATGCTGGGCTACGCTGGCGTTTAGGCTTGTTGGCATGTAAACAGCCGTGTGAAATCACAATTGCTACTAAACAATCCGTGAGTTCTCATCTACTCGGTGGTTTCTGGTTCTTAATTTGAAATAGTATATTATTCAATGAGCGGTAATGCAGGTCAAAACACACGCAGATGAGTTTTGCACCACGAGCCGTCAGGCGAGTGGTGTAATTCATCAAGTGTGTTTTGAGCATTACCGCGAATTGAATACTATACTTTATCCACGACTTCTTCAGTAAAATTCGAATTAATCTGCATTTAAAAAATTTTGAACAGTTGTCAAAAGCATTAACAACATTTCGTCAAACCTCTGTACTCTGTGGTCGGGAATCAAATCAGAGTCTCTAATCAATCAAGTACTTTGGCAACTTCAAAAATTCACGTTTTCCAAAAATAAATCTGGAATGAATCGCTAGAACGTTATCTTGATGGCTGAAATAGAGTTCCGGATCGATCCTACTTTTCATTAATTTTTTTTTGTAAGCAATTTCATTCTTCCTAGGTATTTTATTAGCGGGAGTTATGAGCGGGTGTTATTATAACACTCGCTTTTCGGTAAATAGACATGTCTACGGTTGTGTTATGACTACCATTACACAACCGTAGACATGTCTATGACCGAAAAGCGAGTGTTATTATAATAACACCCGCTCATAACTCCCGCTAATAAAAATACCTAAGAATATTATATTGTATGTTCTGTGCCTAGGAAGAATGAAATTGCTTACAAAAAAAATGAATAAAAAGTAGGATCGATCCGGAACTCTATTTCAGCCATCAAGATAACGTTCTAGCGATTCATTCCAGATTTATTTTGGAAAACGTGAATTTTTGAAGTTGCCCAAAGTACTTGATTGATTAGAGACTCTGATTTGATTCCCGACCACAGAGTACAGAGGTTTGACGAAATGTTGTCAATGCTTTGACAACTGTTCAAAAATTTTTAAATGCAGATTTATTCGAATTTTACTGATGAAGTCGTGGATAAAGTATAGTATTCAATACGCGGTAATGCTCAAAACACACTTGATGAATTACACCACTCGCCTAACGGCTCGTGGTGCAAAAACTCATCTGCGTGTGTTTTGACCTGCATTACCGCTCATTGAATAATATACTATTAACATCTATCTAGATCCTTGACCTTGACAACGATACAAACATAAACCTAAAGTGAATCGCTGGATTGTTTGTTGTTTTGTGTGTAAACATCACAATCTAACAAACTGATTCATGCCCTCCTAAATTCGCTCAGTAGCAGCTTGTAAAGTATCTCAATGTAATCGACCATAAGATTCACACATTAGAAGACACTTTTTCACATATACGGGGTGTTCTGATTTGTTTCCGACAAACTGAAACGGGTAATAGATCGCATCATTTTAAGCAAAAAAGTTTCTATGAACATGAGTTCGGAAATGCTTCGTTTCTGAGATACAGGGTGTTTAAGTTGGAAAAATCATTCCGCGCTCTCTTTAATATGTTTTGACTGCTTCTAATCCTTTCATGAAAATCGTATACAGGGGTTTTTTGGAGCGATAAATTCAGATTTGCGTTCGATTTAGTTGTATTTTCTAGAGGGCGACACCAGCAACCATTTCAACCCATGTAAACCGTTGCAAATTCTTTGAGCTACCCTGTACAACCGTTTTGGACTCAAAACATCGATTCTCGCATGGTTTTTTATTGAAGAAGGTATACTAAATCGAAGTCGCTAGGAGCAATCGTTTCAGAGAAAAATGCATTTAAAGCCGAAGGGTCCCAAAACTTCCCATTCAACTATTAATTTAAATTCGTTTTGAAAATTTCTAAGGCGGAATGAATGCGGATTTTCTATTGCCCGCTGATAAGTAGAAGTGGTATGCTGTTTTTGTTTGTTGTTTTTAAGTGTTCTGAATACGAAATTTCATCAAAGGATTATTATTTTTCCAATTTAAACACCCTGTATCTCGGAAACGAAGCATTTCCGAACCCATGCTCATAAGAACTTTTTCGCTTAAAATGATGTGATCTATCACCCATTTCAGTTTGTTGGAAACAAATCAGAACACCCTGTATGTGTAGCAGGGTGCTAACCACCAGAAATGAATGCCAGACAATCAGCTTTTGATGTTGATACAGCTTCTGCAAATTTGTTCTTCATTCAGTTTTGGACCACCAAACAAAAGAGGCACATGTTATGATTGAAGACAAAAGCTCATGAGCACTTTTTCAGAATCAAAGAATAAGGGAACTGAGTTGTACACCTGATGAATACTTCAAACCTAGATATTACAAAAGCATAATGACGAATAAGTTGGACTAGAACACAGTAATTTACTATGTATATACCAATCTCCCTATTTCTGTTATTATTCTAAAACTCATTTTAAAGCAACAATAATTCAGAATAACGTCGCGATAAATAACAGCGAGCAATTAATTCACCTTCGTCCACGAGTTCCCATATAAATCACAGTTTCCAAAATCCCAGAATTTGCGGTTCAAATCGTATCCTCCGCGAAATCTGAAACAAAAACAAAGGTGATTCATCGCCGCCTCCGAAACCGCGTGGTCGATTGCTTGCGCAATAGCAAGCAGCCACGCGATTGGTCGCTGATAAAACACGGACGGATAGATAGTGGACTTGAATGAAAGAGCGGCTATTCAGAAAACTCTCCGTCAGTGCGATTTCAAAGCTCGCGGAAGTCTAGTCTGTCACTACGGCCGCTACAAGACTTCAGATCGCGAATGGTTGGATAGATTTTTTTCGGCAATTTTCTGGAAACTTGAGTTTTCATGACTGAAACTCGTTTCAAGCTAGTGACATCGAACTAATTTGAGTGTCCTTTATTAATTTTTTGATATATTTGGTGTGTGAAAAGACTGTGTGAAGTTTTAAAATTCATACCTGTTGTAATACGAGAGGTTCACGACCAGATTTTTCATTTTTCTTCGTCACCAGTAGGTTTCAAGATGAAACTAACACTAATGTTTTTGCGCTATGATAATTCTATCCAATTGTCTATGATTGAGGAAAATTGTCTGAAATAAAATAATATTTCAGCATCATGTTAATGATTGAAGTCTAGAGTTGTAACGAATATTCGCATTCGCGTTCGCATTCGCATATTTTTGAAAAAACTAACAACACAAAAATTGTGTGCAATCGGAACTAACAAAAACAAATCTATGAAACTTTTATCAGTATTTCTTTATATAACTTTTAAATGTTTAAATAATCATCATCTTGAATAAAACTCAAAATATGATAAATAATCAAAAACTATATTCTTCTACACATTAAATTATAAATTCAGTGTGTTTGGTCATGAGTTAGTGATAATTTATGAAGGCCACTGCCTGTCTACAGAGCAGAGGCGGCCATTTGGAGCAATTTTTATGATTAATTTGTTCGTTTTATCATTGAAAATTAACGAAAGTACAGTACTGAGGTTTTTTTATTTTATCAATTTTGATAAGGTCATGTTCGAACAGCCATATTTCTCAAATTATGTAACTTACAGAAATGATGTGAGTGTTGTTTTGTAGCTAATATCCTTGCGTGTTAAATCTTTGAAAAAAATTATACTTCAATGTGTTAGTTCTTGTACTATTGCGGATTCACTGAGAAAATCAGTACATATTTTCACTACGAACTTTTCTAAGAATTTTTTATGGCGTTTTCAAGTTGAATGTTTTTATATTGTTATACTTCAATGAAAGGTGGTGGTATCATCTTTCAAAAACCATTTTTTCACATCTGTAGGACTTTTATGTCCAAGAAATCGGTATTATTTGGAAGGGTCAACGAAATAAAAAAGTAAATTTAAAGTGGGGGCTACTCCAAATCTAAGGGGATAACTTTCAAGTTTGGGTGTTTTTGTCGATATTAGGTATATTTGATGATCTCAAATTATCGCTAACTCATGACCAAACACACTGTATAATCTAAACAAACAAGAAATGTATAAACTCTCAAACATAATACATACTTCTTTCTCAAAAAAATAACAATTATTCATCCTTTCGAACACTTCTACATTCGCATTCGCATTTGCATTCGCGAATGTCAAAATCAGACATTCAGCTGTGTCAGAAGTAAATGTAGAATTCTCCAAAATAATTCGAGTATTTGAGAAGAATTTCTACAAGATGAGATTAGTACAAGCATTTCTACAATGTCTCAAATCCAACTGAAATTCGTTTTCAGAATGTGGATTTTGATGATATTGGCTTTTGAATATATTTTGAATGCAAAAAAATTCAATTTCAACGATAAAAATCTAACTGGATATTTAATAATTTTAAAAATTATTTAGATCTATAATAAGAAATTAATCAAACTGAAATAAGAAATGATGACGTAAATAGAGAACTCTTAATTGATAGTCATTTTCAGGCACAGATGATTAACGCAGTACGAAGCTTTTCATATGAATATCAAATTCGCATTCGAAATAATATTCGAGTATCTGAGAAGAAGATTTTCTAATAGTTTGAATTAGTATTTCTGCATGTCTCGAATTCGATTGAAAGTAGTGATTACATATGGAATTTCATAAAGGGGGATTCAACAATAACCAAAAAAATCAAACGAATATTTATTAATTGAAAAAATTTTTCAGGTCTATAATAAAGAATTTATCAATCTGGAAGAAATGAAAGAGCGGCTACTCAGAAAATACACAGTGCGATATCAAAGCTGGCGAAACTCTAGTCTGTCGCTACGCCGCTACAGGATCGCGAATGGTTGGATTGATATTTTCGGCAATTTTCTGGAAATTTAAGTTTTCATGACTAAAAGTCGTTTCAAGCAAGTGACACCGAATTAATTTGAGTGTCCTTTTTTAATTTTTTGATATATTTGGTGTGTGAAAATTTGTTGAAAGACTGTGTGAAGTTTAAAAATTCATACTTGTTGTATTACGAGGAGGTTCAAGGCTAGATTTTTCATTTTTATTCGTTACCAAGTAGGTTTCAAGATGAAAAACTAACACCAATGTTTTTGCAATGAATTATTCTATTGTCTGAAATAAATATTTCATCATAATATTAACTTCATTTAATTCAAAATTGAACAATAAGGTTCACGCTGACATTGAAAGGAATAACTATTCAGATATTTCAGAAGTAATGAACAATTCTCGAAAATTAAAAAATCCAAATATAAGTGCAGCTCATTCAGAGCATATCGGGTTCGCTTTCAAAATAACAATTCTAGTACATATTTGAGAATTAGATGAGATTATAGTATAAGCATTCCTATAATGTCTCAAATTCTATAGAAATTGGTATTCAGAATGTGGAATTTGATAGTATTGGCTTTTGAATATATTCTGAATGCAGAAATATTCATTTCAACAACCGAGGTTTCAACGATATTTATTAATCTTAAAAATTATTTAGGTCTGTAATAAAGAATTAATCAAACTGAAATAAAAAATGATGATGTAAATAGAGAACTTTTGATAGTCATCTTTAGGCACAGATGATTAACACAGAAAACGAAGCTTTTCATATGAATATCAGATTTGCATTCGAAACAATATAAGAGTATTTGAGAAGAATTTCTACTAGCTTGAATTAGTATGAGTACCTATTTCTGCTAGCTCTCGAATTCGATTGAAATTCGTGATAAGGTACATATGGATTTTGATAAAGGAAAATTCAACAATAATCATAAAAATTAAACGGATATTCATCGATTAAAAAAATCATTTAGGTCTATAATAAAAAATTTATCAAACTGAAAGAAATGAAAAAGCGGTTATTCAGAAAATACACTGTCAGTGCGATTTCAAAGCTCGCGGAACTCAAGTCTGTCGCTATGGCCGCTATACAGGTCTTCTGATCGCGAATGGTTGGATAGATTTTTCGGCAATTTTCTGGAAACTTAAGTTTTCATGACTGAAACTTATTTCAAGCTAGTGACATCGAACTAATTCAAGTGTCCTTTTTTAATTTTTTGATATATTTGATGTGTGAAAATTTGTTAAAAGACTTTGTGTTTCAAAATTCATACCTGTTGTATTACGAGGAGGGTAGATTTTTCATTATTTTTCGTTACCAAGTTGGTTTCAAGATGACAAACTAATACCAATGTTTTTGCAATAAGTTAATTCTACCCACCAGTCTGTGTGATTGAGGAAAATTATTTGAAATAAATATTTCATCATGTTAACTACATTAACTCAGAATTGAACAATAAGGTTCACGTTGATATTGGAGAAATAAATTTTCAGATGTTTCAGAAGTAAATGTAGAATTCTCGAGAATACAAAACCGTATATGTATATTCATATCAGATTCGCATTCGAAATAATATTCGAGTATTTGAGAAGATTTCTACTAGTTTGCATTAGTATACCTAAGTATTTCTGCAATGTATCGAATTCGATTGAAATTCGTGATTATATATGGATTTTAATAAAGGGAAATTCAAAAATAACCGTGAAAAATTCAAGTATTCAGACCAATATCGGATTCGCTTTCAAAATAATAATTCGAGTATTTGAGAAGAATTTCTACAAGATGAGATTAGCGTTAGCATTTCTACAATACCTAAATTCTGATGATATTCGTAATTATAATAGTCCGTTCACGAAAGGTTGAGCCGTCGGTTGGCCATGACAATTTGATATATTCCACTGTGTATATTAAAATTTTAGGTTATGTTCTTTATTTTCTTGTCAGATTGATACGCAATGTTGTCAATCTTGCATAGAGTTCCTGATAACTCGCAAGCTCGTCGGACGAGGACGAGTACATTCGGCAACGTTGACTTCATTTTACTCTATGACAGTAAATACTGCCAACTTCAAATAAATAAAGAAACGCCTACTATGTGCTCAACCTTTCATGAACGGACTGAACGGAGTAGATATGGATTTCTATAATATTGGCTTTAAATTTAAATATATATAAATGCAGAGAAATTAAATTTTAGCCATGAAAATGTATGAATGAAAAAAGATTCAGATCTATAATAAAAAATGATCAAACTAGAAGAGAACGTTTACGACTTACGTTCACATGTCGTTTTCTTAAGATGACTCCAAGAATCACTTCATAAGTGAGTTTTTTCGAATAATTGATTATTGGATTATAATTCGTTACTTTTCGAAATAACACAATTTCTAATAATCTGGCCTATTCTCATCATATAGACTGGTTTGATATTTCTCACCAGACTTCGCACATTCGTTTTTGAGAATTTTTTCTGAATTTTGAAGATTCCATGTTTCAAGGAATTTTTTATTTATAGCACATGGTTTTCTGTTGTTGAAAGGTGTGAAGTTGCAAAATGATTATGTGACATTCGAGTCTTTAATGAAATAAATTTCAAGGTAGTAATATTTAATGTGCTGGTACAAGAGTAGGTCGATTTTCGATTGAAAAATTGTTATGGGCGAAAATTAATATTCTTCTGCTCCATGGATTGTCCGAAATGACTAATGTCGTCATTTGTTATTATTTATTAGGTCATTCATTTATTATCTGTCATACATACAATATGTAGTAGTTTGGCGCCAATCCAGTCCAGCGATATTTTAGGAAACATGAAAATTTATTGTATTTCTTCTGTGTACAATTGTAATGAGTACTGTAATCATACATACCTGCATCAATAGCACACAGATTCCTTAACATTTCCTCCTTGCTGAACCATGTGAAACTTTGGGAGATACGAGGATAAGCTGATTTCAAAAAAGTTTTAAGGTAGTTCAGAATATTTTTGTACTGGAGGTCCGAAAACATCGGAACATTCAGCAATTTGTTGTCTATTTTGGCTTCATGTGAAAGATCGTCAAAATGTTTTCCAGAAAGTATTTTTTCGGAAAGTATTATGTCCTTGCAAGTGATAATTACAGTGGTAATTGCTTAAAGTCGTTTAACTTTTTACAGTGAAAACGTGACCAACGTGTTTTCAGGTTGTCAACATGATGCCAAAAGAGTAACTCGATGTTTATATTGAAAAAACAATTTTCATCGAGTTAATATAAAATATATAAACCAATTAAAATAGTAAAATGCTTAACTTCAATGACCTTTGATAGATTTCAGTTTTACACAAGACTAAACATAGATGTTCCAAAATTGGAACACCGCGCCTGCTACACAGTAAAAAATTTGACGGAGTGATTGTACCGGGTTTTTCACTATAATTTGACCCCCCTTTAACTTTTTTTACTAAAGGAGTACAAAATGTTTCGTATAAAAGTTTCACGAAATCAACTAAGGTTTTTTGATATGAGTCCAGAAACTGAAATATATACAGGGTGGCCAACATATTGATGGCAACTTCATTTTTTCAAATGGAACACCCTGTTTATTTCGCCATGTTTGGCTAGCTCTTTTTTCCCTGATTTCGAATATGTTACATATGTTGGTCTATCTCTTTTATTCTGAGAACCACAGAGTTTCAAATTTTAAGAACCACCTGCCAATCATTTTACAAGCGGCAGAGTGCGTTTACTGAAAATGCTCATTTTTGGAATTATAATAACGTCAGTAGGAAGATATACAGGGTGAACACATTGAATGCAACTATATTTTTTCAAATCTCGAATATAAATGCGTATGTGGATGTGTCTCGTCAATTTTCAGAGTTTCAAAGTTTTGAAATGATGACACCGAATAAAAAAATATGTGAAATACCTACGAAATTCTTTATATCCAAACAATCTACTTGAAGTATTATTTTAGAATGAATACTTAACAATTACTTAACCAATGAAAAATGATAAACTATGGTAGTGTGGTAAGAATAACATCAACTAAGGAAATTGCTCGAAATGACCACCTTCATTCAATACACATAGTTATATATATAATTGAGTGCTCTGCACGCGTATAGACTTTAACTCTCATTGTGTGAATATTGTTTGCATCTACAGGCCTAACTCTCCACCCTTGTGTGATGTGAGTCTTTTTTTGGAAAAACTCAGGTGGATTTTGGAACTGCTATCCAACGAGAAAACTGATTTCATCATAGCTGGTGATTTCAATATAAACCTACGCTCAGCAAACAAAGCTTCTCAGGACTTTATATCACTTTTGGAACAATTTAACGTCAATATTACCAACAAGGAGGCCACTTGCCCTGTCTCGGGGGCTTGCCTGGATAATGAAGGATCAACAACCTTCATAGAATACCACATGTCAGATCACTCTGGACTGAAATTTGAGACGAAAATTCAGAATGCACCAATTCCTAAACAGGAAAAAGTACTTAAGCGCAGAATAAATAAAAAATCGATGTCCCAGTTTCTGCAGATGATGTCGACATTTGACTGGTCGGATATCTATACCCTGTCTTGTGATGCCAGCCAAGCCTGGATGTTTTCTTCGATCGATACAGAAGAGCTTTCGAGGAATGTTTTCCCAAAACTCCATGCAACAAAAAGCCCCCAAACAGGCCTTCAAGCAAACAGCTCCAATCATGGCACTCAAGGAGAAGCTAGATATTCTTTATGTGATGGCTTCAGTGAACCAAAATTATAAGGAAGAGTATAAGCGTGTTAAGAAGATATATGACCAAGCAATAAATGATGCAAAGAAGATCTATAACAGTTATCATATTGAAAAGTCAACTGACAAATCTAAGGCAGCTTGGCAGACCATCAACTGGCAGACGAACCCAGCAATATAAAGTCCCCTTAAAAACGAAAACCCAGATGCACTAGCTACTCAGTTCAACAATTTTTTTGCTGAGATGGGTACATCCCTTGGTAAGGGTCAACCACAGGTGAGATCTCAGGGTGGTTTTCCTTCGGGATCAGAGAAGTCCTTTTTTGTCTTTCTCATAACTGAGTCTGAAGTAATTTCTGCTGTGGGATTGCTGAAGAACAAGATGTCTACAGGATATGATGACATTCCTATCAAAGTTATCAAAGAGTCTATTGGTTATATCGCTTGTCCTCTTGCACATTTAATTAATCGTTCTTTTACAGAGGGCATATTTCCAGAACAACTGAAAGTTGCAGTGGTAAAACCATTACATAAGAGGAGATATAGAGGATCTAAATAACTATAGGCCCATTAGTATACTGACAGCCTTTTCCCAGATATACGAAAAAATTCTTGCGGATAGAATGCTCAAATTTTTCAAGAAATTTAATATCATTTCTAACTGCCAACATGGCTTCATAAAAGGCAAGAACACAGAAACTGCAATCTATGAGCTCACAAGGGCTGTGATCTCTGCCCTGGAGAAAGGTGAAACGCCAGTTGGTCTTTTTTTTGACCTATCAAAGGCTTTCGACATGGTGAACCATCAGCTGTTACTGAGGTGCATGGAGAAATGTGGTATTCGAGACAACCAGCTGAAACTCATAGAAAGTTATCTTACTGGTAGAAAGCAGAGAGTCCATGTAAAGATACGGAACAAAGTATATTCCTCGGAGGATAGAGTACTGACTTGTGGTATCCCACAAGGAAGTATTTTGGGACCATTACTCTTCGTGATTTTTATAAACTCTCTGTCTGAATTGTTTCCACCCGAAACATGTAGAGCTATTATGTATGCAGATGACACCAACTTTCTGCTGAGGTCAGCTAACGTTCCCTTTGTGGTGGGGGGCCTCTTCTGCAGTTCTGAACAGGGTGATGCAGTGGTGCCGGGAGAACGGTTTGATTGTCAACCTTCAAAAACAGAAGGCATATTTTTCAGCTTACGAAAATGTAACCCCATGCCCCTGACTATAGGAAATAACGAAAACAAAGTTAAGGCTGTAGATTCTGTGAGGTTTCTTGGTGTCACTTTGGACAGGTATCTCAGATGGGACGTTCAACTCGTAAGCTGAGGAAAAGGCTCAATAGTGTCACCTATATGCTGTTCATGCTGAGGGATCAAGTAACCTACGATATTCTCAAGATTTTGTACTATTCCAGCTATCAATCGCTTCTATCGTATGAGTAATTTTTTGGGGTGGTTCTTCATTCACTCAAGGTATCTTTGTGTCCCAGAAGTCTGCCTTGAGAACAATGTTGAAGTTGGGATTTAGACAGTCATGCCGTGGTCACTTCAGAAACCATAACATTTTAACGTTTATGGCTTGTACATTTACAGATTATTGCTTTTCTTTCATAAGCAAAGTGACTACTTCGCTCAGTTCAAGAACACCAATAATACCAGACAGATGTGTCCATACCACTACCCAAGCCACTCGACAACACTTCGAGAGAGGGGCCCTGAGTACATGGCCATAAGACTTTTCTGCGGACTCCCTAAACACCTCCAGGGAATTGCAGATCACAAGGTTTTCAAGAGAAGAATTCATGAAACTATAATACAGTGTGAACCTTATTCAGTCAATGAATTTTTACATTCTGTAATGCTATATGATATTGTATGACTTGTATCACTTTATTTACATATTTATGTAGGTAATTTTGATCCCAAATATATATTATATTATTATTATTATTATTATAGTGTCTCAAGTTGTTTAGACTATTTTTGATAGCTTATTATGGCTCTTATTCAAGTCAGAAATTAAAAAGCTTCAAAATTTGTTTCTAATTATTACAATATTATCATTAATCTTTGTGCGTTGACGGGATTAGTTCCGAATTATATGTTTAATATTGGTTGATTTTATATCATTAATATTATTCTCCGATTTCATTGATTGTCATTATTACTGAAGTAAATTTTTTCATTCAGGAACGGCTGTAAAAACGTGTCGAACGGTGGTAAATGGGGACTATTTGGTGGCCATAAAATGGGTGCGCCATTACCAATCCAAAGATCAATTGGCCACTTAAATACTCACGAACTTCCAAAACGCTATGCCAGATGGTTATTGAAATTTGAAACTCTGTGGTGCTCAGATAAGAAAGATAGAGCAACATATGTTACATATTCGAAATCAGGGTAAAAAGAGCAAACCAAATATGGAAAAATATACAGGGTGTTCCATTTGAAAAAATGAAGTTGCCATCAATATGTTGGTCACCCTGTATATATTTCAGTTTCTGGACTCATATCAAAAAACCTCAGTTGATTTCGTAAAACTTTTATACGAAACATTTTTTTGTATCTTCTTCACTAACAAAGTTAAAGGGGGTCAAATTATAGTGAAAAACCCGGTACAACTTGGAATAGTGCAACTATTTGTCACCGAATGGTGTTAACTCTGAACAAATTGACAGTGGTGAACCTAAAAACTCCGTTTAACGTATACGGTTCAACACCGGATCAAAGACATTATCAATGTTTAACACCATCTGCTATTCAACATTCCGCTATTAGTTCATTTAATTTCAACCAGGCTTGTCTATACTTGTCTTACCTATTCAAGCCCGAAATTAAGTACTAACTTATTGGTCGTCGGTGAATCGTCAATATCTTTGTAACGGGTAAAAGTTCTAACTTTGAAACTATAAATCGATGAAGGAAGAGTGATATTATGTTGGTGTTCATAGAAATAGAATACAGAAATGGATGTTGATCAATGAGCGTACTGATATCAAGGATTTATTTCTGGATGAGTATAATAATGAGTTCGGCACTGTTGAAGGTCCCAAAAATCGGCATTAAAAAATGACAGCTGGAATGGAAACTGATGGCAATGGCAGATGAAAGTGGCTGCCTAATTGAACTGTTCAGAATTGATGTGGGTCAAGTCCAAATCAGCAACTTTTTTTTCTTTCTTCCAAACAACTCAATCATACTGTGATGATGTTTGGACAAAACTATAGCACTTTGTTCTTTAGGAACCAGGGCCCCAAAACTGCTCATCCTGAGCCTTCCCAATTAATCCAACGGTCTACACATTGCAATTCTAGGAAACTTTCGGATTTAATATGACACTTTTTGCTCCCGCATCTAGGTCAATTTTGCAATGCTTCCTGTGGGAACACGTCAAGTTTAACTCTTCAACGAACCAAATGCGACTTATCACCATTAACCGCAACCGAAATCGAAAATAAACACACGTTTGTCCGAAAATTAAAAGGAGGAGTCGAATCAGGGAAATTGTGCAACTGCAGACAGCCGCTAATTGACTTACAGTTTCCTCCAATTCGTTAATAGTTTTCCACGCCACTATCAAAGGAAGATAAACACCTATCGATTTCTGGTCTTCTCGTTTAGTGAGATGATTGGGAAATATGATGGAGTTCAGGATGGTGAGATAATGAATATAGTATGTATAGTAACTGACTCACTTGTGATGAGGCATGATCAATAGTGTTTCAGTTTGAAATATAGACAACACAATTATACAGGGTGTCCCTGATAAGGCGGAAAACATTTTAATGGTGGTAGAAACACCTAAATGATTCCACTGTATCTCCTGAACGAAATCATCCATTCATCAGAAATTTGGATGAAGATAGCTTCAATGAGGTTTCAGAAACGGCTATCACAAATTTGGACAGTTCTGAAAAGTTCATTGTTATTTCGACATTTTCCATGAAATTTTCTCAATATTACAATTCTTTTTTCGCTGAAAAGTAATCAACATTGAAAACACCTTGTGTTCTCTCGAACAAGAAACATTTTTTGCTGGTTTATTGTATTCAGTGATAAGAATTCACACCCAAAAATTGTTCAAGGCTTTAGTCGATGTATATCGCATTGTGATAAATTTGAAGACTACACAATTCTGCGATGTCATCTATTACGAACACACATAAATGTATGGGGTGTGTAGGGTTAATATTGTCTCATTTCTCAAAAAGCAATTTCTAGACTCTCCTCTGACTGTTAAAAAAAAAGCTTTTATCTACATTCCTTCTGTAATATGAGGCGATGAAACATAAAAATTTATCCCATATTTTATGTGATTTTTTATCGAACAGATAAATGATGACAAAGTGTATAGGCAGCATGTAGAATACCTCGCAGCATTCAAACGAACTAGTTTAGTTTAGTTTAAAGTGGGGTTACAGTTCACTGCGACCTTAAGGTCTATTATGCCCCATACAGAGCTGTTCTGGCCAAACCCTTCACAGCTCGCCTCTCAGTTCCAGAGATCTAATGAAATCTAATAACTGTGAAGCCTTCAACGAGGCTAGTTCCTCGCTCTTACAAGTTTCTCGCCCAAGGCATTCTCTCCTTAGACTCGCAATGCCAAGGCATTTCGTGAATAGGTGAACGGGGGTTTCTTCCTCCTCCTCCCCACAGAACCCCACACTCGTCAGTGTCCGATAATCCTATCCTCAACAGGTGCTTCCTGAGGCGACAATGTCTTGTAAGAAAGCCAGTGAGGAGGTGTAATTGCTTCTTACCAAGATCCAGATATCATTTGGATCCCGCTGTTTCAAGTTCCGAACTCAGTGGAATTTATTCAGTACGTAATTCACATCGGGCAGCACTTTTGACGATGTGTTCATATCTTCAAGTGTTATACTGATGTTCCCTTTGAGCACTACTCAATTTTGTGGAGTGATGTCTATTACGAACACACCTGAACGTACGAGTTGAGTTGATATTCCATTATTTCTGAAGAAGAAACTGTACTCACACCCTCGGTTTCCAAGCGTATGCGAACTTCATTGCGCTAGTCCCTCTTTTACCTGCAAAAATGCACAACGCGCAATAAAATTCGTATTCGCTTTGAAATATCACTTGATAATACGGGGCTGTTCTTTTCTAATGAAAGGAAAATGAAGCCCAAAAAATACCCGATATCTGATATTTGATTCATCGATGAATGATGACAGAGTTTGAGGCAGCATCCAAACTAACTATATCAGTACCGAAACAATTTATTCAGTAAGTAATTCGCATCGACAGCCGTAAGTGACACATCCTTTTCCTGACACTTTTATTGAGATTTATTCTCTGTAGTAACCAGAGAGTACATTCATTCACCAATGAAAAAACCAAATTTCCACCGACACATGACCACTAATCACACACTTGTCAGTGGTATCAATCATCGCTTTAAATCTCCCAAAATAATCGCTCCGAAATATCTTCCAAATCGTTACTAATTAGTGCAGATATCCGTCCTGAAGCTGGAGATTTCATCTAGTTGGCAACGGGCTGAATAACTGATGACACCGTTTGTCAAAAACTTATTTACATTACGGAATTAAAAGCTTTCGTTTCCAACGAGGTATTATAATATTTTTTCTACGTTACTCTCTGCGACTTATTTCGGGAGACTGTGTGTATATTTAGAGTTACTTGTTCGATTTTTCTACACTATGCTATTCGCGCGAGCGCGTAAGATGAATTAATTTGTGAAGGCTCTATTATTTCTGTCTTCTTCTTTGTCTTTTCTATTTTCAATGCAGTCAGATTCACTACTTTTTCTGCTGAACATGATTTTCATTGTTGCATTTTTCTGAATATGTACGAAAATAAAAATCCGATCCAGTTCAAATTTGATATTTAGGTGCTCAATGATATTATCAAGATCTTCAAGCAGAAAATCAAAAGACAATACATTTTTCAAAGAAATGACAAGTAGATCACAATTCAAATTTCACAGTTTGATCGATCAAGAATATCCGAGTATCCCTGCATGAAGAACCACTAGAAAGCGCAAAGTTTGAACGTTCCACTGACATCAGAAAGGCGCATACGCAGAGCTGCTGCGAAGCCTTGTGCTCAGTGCTTGTGAAAGCACTCGAAGCACTTTTGTGCTCGTAAACACTGTGCTCGCGAGCACTTATTGAACCAGTGCTTAGTTGCTTCGCGAATTTTTTGAATGTGCTTAGTGTCCATTTTTCAGGAATTACCAACCACTAAACCCTTCATGGACTCGTTTGAACATCGAAATGACAGACTTTCGCATGATTAGAATACACAAGATTTAAAATATTATTTTTGTACAACTGTCAAAAAAACTTGACTTTTCTTCATCACTATGGATGCGTAAAATATTACTTTTTTTCACCGTTAAAAAAAGTCTTTTTCTCCAACCATCAAAAAATGTTGACTTTTCTGTACTATTTTCAGGTGCAAAAGTCATAAATTCTCTTACCGTACGAAAATTTGCTCGTTGCTTAGCAACACTTTTAATCCTAGGATTAAAAACGCTACTTTAATCCTTGGATTAAAAGTAAATGCATTTGAAGTCTACTTGACAATCACTGTCATGATTCTGTGTTCAAATTCATAACCAAATTATGAACGATTTTTCACTAATACCAATTTATTGTAATTTTGACTTGGTTGGAGAAAAAATAGTATATATTATTCGGACTAAAAGTGCCTATTTTAACTCGCAATTCTGCATTCGCTCGGCTGCGCCTCGCAACTGCAAATATTTGCTCGTAAAAAAAATATGCACTTTTAATCTTATAATATAATATACTATTTTTCACCGTTAAAAAAAGTCTTTTTTTCACTGCTGATAACTAAAATTAGAACAACTTAAAAATAATGCATATTTTAATTGCAACTAATTTCACAAAATTATGATTGTATCTGTACTTATAAAGTAAATTAGTTTCGTCATCAGCATCTCTGAGAAATTTATTGATATAATCCCTCCATAACACTTTAGATTTCTTTCCTCGGTATCCGACGCTTTTTTCTTAATAAGAGGGACCAATTTTGAAAAATTCCTTATATCAATATTTTCCTTGACATTCGATGTTTTTTTTTAACATTGAGCTCCATAACTTGGAAGGTTTAAAAATTTTTTATTTTTCCTCGAAATAGCATGTGAGCACATTTTCAGAAACCTTTTTTACGTTGTTCTTGTTGCATCATTCTCGAAATTGGTTATATGTTTTCTCATATTATTAGCTTTGATTTGGCTGGAACATATAATATACAATTATATTTGCTTCTTCAGCCATATCTGCGGGGGTATCACTACCACTATCATGTTCAACATTCATCTTCTTTAAAATAATTCGAAATTGAAGCAACTACGAGCAAATACTGTCAAAGATTCAAACAATTTCAACAAAACTGTTTCTATAGTTACGACACAGAAAGATCACTGGATTCATTTAAATATTGTACTGAAAGCATTATCTTCAGACGATGTAAATTCACATTCACAGTTGTACAAAAAATGTTGTTTGTATTTCGTGCGTATAAAATTCGTGTTTTCATGGCACATTCGAGTGAATTTTTGGCCTCGACCTGCGGGCTCGGCCAAAATGACACTCTCATGTGCCATGAAAAAAACACTAATTTTACGCACTTAATACAAAAATAATTTTATCACTCCACTTCTATAGAATAATTTGTTGATTATCTCGCTGTATGTTATAGAGACTTTCTGGGACAATTTTTTATGTTCTCATTATTTTGACATGGATAACAAATTGTTATAATGTTATGGCGATTTTTTTTAGGGAAATTCTATGGAGCAACAGAACCTTTTTCTTAACATAGTATTCAGGTATCTTTTATCATGTTTTCGAGTAATTTATTGGAGAATATGTCAGTTACTGTTTTGTTAACTGAATGAATGCCATATCAAGCTCGAAAACCATAAGAAACATTTCCATCCGATTTGTTGACAAGACGTCTCTGTTTCTCTATAACTTTTTCGGTATGTCGGTTACCTGTCCTCAATTTCGGAATTTTAAATCGAAAATAATTTTCCCGTCGACCTAAAAAGGTGATTTTAATGTATAAAAAATTGAATATAAATGAGTCATTTTAATGTTAATAAGGGCTTAGTGCTCGAGATTCTGAAGCGGTTTTTTCTTCAAGTTTAAAGACAAGAAGACCTCCCAGAGTAGCTCGGCTACCCCCGGAGAATGGCTTTTAACACAATGGCGAAACGTCCAGAGAATGAACTGGGCAGCAATCTCACTAGATTCGATTTCAAGTGATCGTGTATGGGATTACCTAGGGAGAGCAATATCCCGTGGCCAAAACCATTCTTCAAGATATTAACTTTTAACGCAACTGAATACGATAAATTACAAAAGATATTCGATGTATTTTTTACCTTAAGCGTTCCACAAAATGTCTCACATGAAATCCGTATCATTCATTTCAATATCATTCTGATACATCAATAATGATGACTTGTTTTTAACAAAGAAGGGAAAGAAAGTAACTGACTCGAATTGAAGCAAAATACTCCATTAAAGTACGTGAATGTCATAGAAAATCAAATGTTTGATGGAAGCTATGATTTTTTTAATGAACCGTCTGAAAACATTGCTCTAGGTTCAGTAAACAAGAGATCCGAAGATGAAAATGAATCGGATTCATATCTGGTTGAGCTAAACGATTAAATCTTGAACCGCGGACCAAGTTTATGGGGAAGTTTTTACATATTGTGAGATCCCACTATATCGAAACTTCGTATTTCAATACCTTAGTTTAGTTTGTAGTATTTGAGATTACATTTTTGTCCCAGCTTTAAAGTTTGAGCGTACAAACAAGACGACGGGTAGTTTCCTAAGAAATACTTCGTCAGGGCTTGACGAGGTTGCTATAAAAAGCATTGTGGTTAAGGAAACAAACTCACACCAAAACAGTTTCAGATATTACCTTTTGAGTCGACTCGATGTGCGATGGTTTCCTCTACCACAAATTTTTATGGCTACTTCGTTGAAGTCTGCCTCTCGATTCCGTTGTGAGCTCACACTTAAGAATTAAGAATACTGCCTCCATTGCCAAATTAGGATAATCTTTGGAAGATGGGCTTAAAGTGAAATAAGTTTTGGTATATTGTATATTGTGTATATGTTTGATCTTTCATTCATGCACTGACAAAATCATTGTGATTTTTCCAGATGATGAAACATCGCCCTCACACCACGTAACGACGAAGATGTTGATATGATTTCAACACTGCTAGCCTTACCTGCAACCACCTCATCCTTTCCATCCGACCTCCACAGCCGACCTCAATGACACCACCAGCAACTACCTCTACCTCTCCACCACAGACGATGACTTCTTCCTCAATGGTACCTTTCCCAATGGAACCAACCTGACCTCACTACCTACAAGACGCCGGTCTTCCCGACGTACCTGAGGATCATTTCCATGGTGTTCTGCATCGTAATTATGTGTTTAGGTGTTATCGGCAACGTAATGGTGCCCATAGTTATTTTAAGACTAAAGACATGAGAACAGCACCAAATATTTCTGGTAAATCTCGCGGTGGCCGACCTCATGGTTCTGTTAGTGTGCACGCCAACTGTATTGGTGGAGGTCAATACCGCTTTGGAGACGTGGGTTCTTGGAAGGGAGATGTGTAAGTTTATTGTATTGATTACCAATTGATTTAAATTGTTATCTGACTTGAAAAGCAACTCATTTTTGAATGAGCTCATTACGATTGAAATAAATTCATGATTCGGGAGATGAAAAGATTACGAATGGGTGATAAATCAATATGAGCGAGAACAATACTAAACTTTGTCCACGTTGATTGATGAAGTTTGTGAATTATAATGATTCAACGAATAACATCGAAAAGTGTGAATGATCTCCAAATGAAAATCAAACAAAAGAAAGTGTAGGTAAGTTGTGAGTCTTTGTAGACGTTCAGTAAATGATACCTGCAGGGGACTAAAGCAAACTCGTAAATATAATATTTGATTATGACAATTTCTGGTAGATCAGTGTTCTTCTGTGACACAAGTCAGTTCATGTTCCTTTGTCTGCGCAAAAGTTTCCTAGGTACTTCGAAAGAATTCAGCACAGTTCACGTTCAGACAGTTTTGAAGATATCTGCCAAATGGTGTCGATCATTTTCAATACGCTGCATTAATCCATTTCAGTAATATTACAATTATGTCCAGCATTTCTCCGGCAACTACCTCTACCCTTATACCACAGACAATAACTTCCTCCTCAATGGTACCTTTACCAATGGAACAAACTTCACCTTCACGACATACAAGACGCCGGGGTTCCCGACGTACCTGAGTATAATTTTCATTGTGCCATAGTTATTTTGAAACGAATGACATGAGGAACAGCACCAATATATTTCTGGCGAATCTCGCGTTGGCCGACCTCATGTTCTGTTCGTGTGCACGCATATTGGTGGAGGTCAATACTGCTTTGAAGACGCGGGTTCTTGGAAGGGTGATGTGTGGGTTAATTGCTTTGATTATCAATTGATTGACATTGTTATCTAGATTATTTCTGAAGTTCAATTGAATAGCAGACTATCATTGAATGAAATAAGTTCTCAAGGAGGAAAGACCGACTAGACTCGCAGACGTAACAGCTGTTCATTAGATCTCGCACCTGGGATGAATATTAGAGGTGAATTAGTCGGTTCGAAATCCACAATCTAGTTCAAACAGATTTAGAGTTGTCAATCCTGATATCTTCCTTCTAAAAACATAGTATATAGCCATCAAATATCCATTCTCGAACGGTTTTGAATAATCTGTCATTCTGACATTCTCATAACAATCTAGCTCAAACAAATCGAATCAAAGTTGTCATACCCTTAGGAGACTGAAAAGTCTGAAGTAGGAAAGACCGACAAGACGAGCTGACGTAACAGCTGCTCATAAGATCTCGAGCCTCTCTGATGAATATTTGAGGTGAATTATTCGATTTAAAATCCACATTCAAGCTTAAAAAGTTCAGATCAAGATGTCAAACTCGGTGGTTACTGATATCGTTCTTTGAGTTCTCCTCACATTTTCATTACAGCGTTTGCCAATAGACAACATTCGATTAGAAATCTCACGTCAGTTCTAACAAATCGAATCGAAGTTGTTAAACTCCTAGGAGACTGAGAAGTCTCAAGTGGGAAAAACCAACAAGACGTGCTGACGTACCAGCTGCTCATTGGATCTCGCACTCCTCGGATGCACATTAGAGGTAAATTATTCGACTTAAAATCTACAATCTAACTCAAACAGACCAGATTGAAAGATGCCACACTCCTTGAAAACTGATATCTACCTTCGAGAAGCATAGTAAACACCCAGCAAAAATTCAATTCCGAACGGTTTCAAATCATCTGTGCCTCCCACATTTTCATTTCAGCGTTTGCCGACAACATGCGATTAAAAATCCTACCCTAGTTCAAACCAGAGAAAACAAACCAATCAAATTGAAGTTATCAAACACCTAGGAGACTAAAAAGTCTAAAGTAGGAAAGATCATGACTTACAAAATATGACTTACTTATATTTAAATGGGAAAGACCGACAACCGTCACAGCTGATCCAGTCATTAAATCTCATTACCCCTAGATGAAAATCAGAGGTGAATTAGTCGATTCAAAATCCAGATCGGTTTGAAAGTTGTCAAGCTCCTGGGAGACTGATATCTTCTTTTCGTTAAATATAGTATACACGTAGCGAGAATCAATCTCAAACGGTTTCAAATAATTTCTCATTCTCACATTTTCATTAAATATAGCGTTCCCAAGCAGACAACTTTCTAATAAAAATCTACAATTTACAAATCGAATCGAAAGTGTCAAACTCATAGGACTTTGAAAAGTCTGAAGTACGGAAGACCTCTGACGTAACAGATGCTCATTAGATCTCGCGCCCCTGGGATGAATATTAGAGTTGAATTACTCGATTCAGAATCCCCAATCTAAGTCAAACAATTCGAAATCAAAGTTGTGAAACTCCTATGAGTCTGATATCCACCTCTAAAATACAAAGTATAAACCGAGCAGAAATTCAATATCGAATGGTTTTAAATAATCTGTCATTTCCGAATTTTCATTGCAGCGTTTGCCAACAGACAACATTCAATTAAAAATCCACCATCAAGCTCAAACAAATTGAAGAAAACTTCTAAGATACTGAAAAGTCCTAAAGCAGCTGATCAGGCTCCGTATTCTGGACAAGTGATCTTTCAAAGCGTATACGAACTTCGTTGCGCGAGTCCCTCTCTTAAGTCGCATTCACACTATGCCGAACGACATCATTCGAACGTTCGGGGCGACACTTTCGATTCGACAATCGGTTGTGGAGTGTGTCGAACGATAAACGGTTCGACTCAGTTGTGAGCGAGAGCACCTTCAACAAGAACTTCTTCGTCACGGAGCCGGAATGCGGGAGAAATTCAGTTCAAATTCGAATCCGACGGCATGTGAAACGCAGCAGCGCTTTTGAATGCAACTGAACCCCATTCGGCCCATTCGACGTCGACACGTCCAGACTGAATGATTCGATTCGACTTCTTTGATCAGGACCGCGCTCAGTCGGGTTGGAAGCGACATGATTCGATTCGACTTCTACAACGTCCACACTTATTCGACTTTGTCGAACGACACAAGTCGAATGATGTCGTTCGGCATAGTGTGGATGCGACTTTACCTCAAAAATTCACACCGCGCAACGTTCGTATTCACTTTGAAAAAAACACTTGTTAAGAATACGGGGCTAGAGTGTCAATGCTCGGGATCACTTGTTCGACGGACGTAAACGTTCGTGATATTTTGAGCGTACATTTGGGAATTGTAATAATATACGATATTATCGAGCATATCGTCAACTACTTGTTCCGACGAATGTGTACGTTCATTTTGAATGGATATAATTATTTCAATTTCCAAAAATCTACGCTAAAAATATCACGAACGTGTACGTTCGTCGAACGAGTGATTATAATTAAGAGGTGAATTATTCGATTTCAAATCCGCAATTCAGCTTGAACAGTTCTCCTAGAAAACTGAAATCTTCCTTAACATAGTATATACCCAGCGAAATTCAATCTCGAATGGTTTCCAACTCAGAGTAAGTATACTTAGTAAACATAGAAATGTCCCTACTCGTGAATAGCCATGCATCGTAATCAACGAATCTCTAGAGTGGGATGGAAATCATTTCACTGTCGCACTGGGGTGAATTAAACAATAGGTGAGATTTTCATTTCTTCAATTTCTGAAATAATACAACTTTTTCTTCATCTTATTATAGCTATTAATTACTGAAATACTCTAAAGCAATAATGAACTGCCACCAAATAAAATCGAAACAAAGCTATAAACACGACGCATCGAATAACTAAACAATAAGAAACAGTTACATACGAGTTGCCAAACTGACAGAATTGTCTATACTATAGCACACTTTAGCTGTTAGTATCGTCCTAGGTGAGTCGTAGATCAATTATCCCAATACGGAATAAAGATACGTTACAAGTTCGCAACGCCAAATGTTGTTCGCGTTCATAAACAGATTCTTCTTGACTGCGTCAACAAATGCGTGAAGGCATCTCTAGGTTTAATTTTTTACTCTAAGGTTTCGAATAATCTGTCATTACCACATTTCATTACAGCATTTGCCAACAGACATCATTCGATTAAAAATCCACAATCTATATCAAACAAATCCAATCGAAGTTGTCAACCTCCCAGGAGATCGAAAAGTCTGAAGTAGGAGCTGACGTAACAGCTGCTCATTAGATCTCGCGCCACTGGGATGAATATTAGAGGTGAATTATTCCCGGATGTCGGCAGTAGTGCCTTCGGGAACATCAATTTTCATCAATTCCTCGTTTCTCTGGTTCCCGACGATCTCCGACCTTGGCAACCTTTGATTCCTTGGACTGTTGTCCGGAAAAAAAGCCGAGTCGCGAATATAAATCGCGGTTGGCCATTGACCGCCGAAACTGGTTTATCTTGTGCGTTTCTGAACAAAGGGAGTGCGTCCAGCGATAAAATCGTTTTCTGATTGAGATATGGCACGCAGGACCAGGCCTGCTCCGGCTTTAAGGTCGGAAGCTATTTTGCCCCGTGGACGGTTTTAATCCTTTTGTGCTGAATGTGGATTATAGCAGCTAATGCAGTTGTCATCTATTTAATGCGATCTTTATTGGGAAGTGGAATTTGGGCGAAACTGTTAAGGAACTGAAAAAAATAATTGAATTTTGCGTGTTTGTCTGTCGTTGTTGTTTGGATTTATTATCAGAAAATGACATGGATTTGATAAATTCTTATTTATGTCAGATTATCGACTTTTTGTGATTTTCTCACACCCCTAGCGATCGGCTATCACACTTTCTACTATGGAGAACATTCACTCATCCCGGATAGCAAGTATCAGAGGATAGAGTTCTGAGTGTTCGGTGTTCTTCTCCTGGGTCCTGGGTTGTTCGCCTTTAGTTGCTTGGTCCTGAATTCTCGGTTGATGTCCTGGTAGACGGTCTCGCAATGTTGAATTTCTCGGTTGATGTCCTGGTAGACGGTCTCGCAATGTTTTCCTCCATGTTGTTTCTGGTGTCCATCGTGACTACGAACTTCCTCACCTTCTATCAGTTCCGAGAAGTATGCTTTTTGCATAACTTTGTAAAGGTTTTCATCCAAATCTAGCTCCTTGAGGCTCTTATAGGAATAAATTTGGTTTATATGAGAATGGAAATTGTTCTGGTACTAGGACATTCCCCACTGCCTTTTGATCTGAACTTCGAGTTCTCGATATTCGATATTTTTTCAGCGTATTGTTGTTATTTGGGATGGCTTGAGTCTATAAGTATTGCTATTTCTTCACTAGAATTATGTTTGGCCTGTTATTAGCAACTGTTAAATTTGTAAGGACTGTGCGGTCCCAGTATAACCTGTAAAGGTTGTTCCAGTATTTACTTCAGGCTGATAATTATAATATGGAAATGTTTCGGACTGCAGAATCTTCAGTTGGATGGCGAGTTCTGATGAAGTATTTTACAAACTGCATCATGTCGACTCTTATATGTATTTCAGCAAAAATTTGGCAACCTCCTGTAATATGTTGGATTGTTTCTGATGTTTGGCATGCGTAGCAGCATCTATCCTCGTGAGGCTCCTACTTCATGATATATTTATGATAGTTTTCAGTTTGACTACTTGATCTTGAATGGCAAGGAGGAAACCTTCTGTTTCAGGAAACAATCTTCCAGAAGTCAGCCAGTGGTTCGAGCAGGAGGAATTCGACATGTTCCTGGGTGACCTCGTTCAAGTGTCTTCCATGTAGGGGCTTTTCTCTCCATCTTTGAATTTTTTCACTATCCGTCTGTGTGGTGTTCTTATGAGGCTACTTGCTTAGTAGTAGAGGTGTTGAACCATTTGACTCAATCAGTATATTTGTGTAGGTCCGATTTATTTGACTGTCTACGAAGTAATTTTCAAGTTGCCAATTCTGCGCCCTAATATTATGGCTAACCAGATAACAACGAAAAAGTCTTAGATTTCCAAACCTAAATTTGCCCTATTTCGAAGCTCTTTGTTATCGAATTTTAATGTGGTTTTAAGAAAATTATCAATTCATCTTTAATCGATAATAACGAAGAAAAAGAAATGAACCTTTTCTTCAATACATTTGACACATCGTTTTCGTACCGAATCTACAACTCTACAAAGTTCATAGCGTTTCTGGCGCATTTCTGCACAACACATTTTCATTTTTTTCCGAGTCTAAAATAATATCAAATATATTTTCTCTTTCAAAGTATTCTTGACATAAAAATCCGAAGGCGTGAAATCGGGGCTCTTCGGTGGCCATCTGACCGTACCTTCCAAACCATTGTATCGCAATAATTATTCATGAAACAGAACTTGACTTTACTACTATTATATGCTGAGCCGCCATTCTTTCGAAAACTAGACATTTTATCTGTTAGACAGGTGCATTTAATCAAAATGTCTATCAAGTGGCTCTGGATTGATCTGATGAATTCTTCAGCATCAAATGATCGGTAAACTCATGTTAACTCATGTTGGAAATGAGAAACAATATTCGCATGAGGGTTTTTTCTCTGCCATACATGATTGTTTTATAAATAAATCTCTCCTGATTTCGTGAAGTGGCCAATCAGACCTTAATATCCTATGGGCCCCATTCTACTGAATTATTATGGTACCACCTACAAAATATATGGCTGGTTAGATTAACAGATGTATTGATGATTTACATAAAATTACACTTAGATTCAATCACGAAGAGCTTCAAAATAAAGCAAATTTAGGTTCGGAATGTTGAGACGTTTTCGTTGTTATCAGTTAGCCATGATATTATAGCGGAGATGAGCAGCAGCAGCTAGCACAAAAGTTGATATGTAATCGGAAGTACACTGAACGAGGTATTTTCACTGAAAATACATCGTGGTCATAATTATTAATACTATGTATTTCTTCGAAAAAACCATTAAACATTAGGACTGATTTTGGTAACTTCATAATCGTGATATTGTTCCGTTACCAAACCTGCATTAAGAGTGTTTCCTGCACACAGACTCACTCATTTTGTAGCAAAATTGCCCTATCGAATTTGTGGTCAAAAGTAGACACCCTGTATTGAAATAGAACAAAACGTTATATCTTATGCTCAATCTGCTCGCGTATCTAATTTCAGGATATAAAAGTGTCAGTACAGAAATAAATACTCAAGTAAGCATAGTGGCTATCCTCTGTTAGAGTAGGTCGGTCTGCAACTGCAGAGAGAAAAAAATAACTAGGTTTTCATGAAATGACTTCTTTATTCAGATACTTTCCTATTACATATGATGTGACCCCTAGAAAATCATTCGTTAACGTAAATATCATTCGATTAAACCCATCGAGGGTTCATAATCAGATATAACAGTTTCAAGTTTGGGCAATCAAGAACTCAGAGAACGCAAGATTAATTGGCTGGAAGACGGAACTAATCGAAACTGAGAATGGATTCCCAAGGTCGATGATGGCTGTTCCAGATTGGAGCATTCCTTCAGGCGATTCACAGGACAGCCTCTACAACTGAGAGAACATTTAGGGTTTTAGGGGTTGAAATGAGGGTATGATATTAATTTGAATAATCTTGATGTATTTTGTGGTGACAATTAGAATGAAGAATATTTCATGGGTATTCGTATCCCATTGGAAAGAACTTCATTACGGAGTTTTCTTCAAAAAGTTTCTTCACACAATCGAACTCTTTACAGACAGCAATTTGAAGTGTCCACTTTTGTCTACTTTTACATATGCAGCACGATTATCCTAGTTGCTTCAGTATTGAACAAGCAGCTTTTCGCTCCTTTTCTAAATAAACGTGAACGTCCTTATGTAAAGTTGGAAGATTTTGCCTGTCTCTACTTAACCTATTTCAGAATGTTTATTTCTATTTGGATCAAGTTCAATTTCCTCAGGTTATCATCCTGACAACGGCATGATTAGATATTTGGGCGTAAGATTTTGCAAGTAGTATGTCAATAAGTGTATATGTACTTAAAGCAGCGGACTGCATACAAATGGGTATGTTTCCGATTTGTTTCATGTTTCATATTCGTTAGAAGTTGTCTATTGTTTGGAAGGTTCCAAGGAAAATTCAATTCATGTTAGTAAACCTTTCAAACGATTAATATATTAAGTCAAACCATATGTCAATAACTGTGTCCATAATTACATCGAATAAGATTTTACATAGGCTTTAACCTTAATATATAAATCATTGAAGGGTTACTTACATCGATTAAATATTCCTTGGAACCTTTCAACCAAAAGAAAACTTCTAACGCATATGAAACAGAACAAAATAGGAAAAGATACGCAATTAATGTGTCATCGCTATACTCAAGTAATGCAACGTCTTGCTTTTTGAAACGTCACTGGTGATCATAGAATATACATTGACAGACTGTCAACTTTATGTCATGTTATCTCCCTTCCATGATCTTCGAATCTGCCTGATGTATGAAATTATTTGACTTCTTTTTACTTACGGGCTTCCTCTGAAGGAGAAGCATCTATCGTGTATCGTGTATCGTGAAGAATTTTATCTGAACTTTTCGAATGTTCCGTGTGAAATTTCTCAGTTTAGTTTGCGAGATAAATATGTAATATTTATTCTCGCTCCTTGGTTGGACCTCATTGTTGCTTGTACCACATTCCTGGCTTGGACCACATTATTGCGGCTGTACCACAATTTTTTCCTGAACCATAATTTTTGGCTGAAACTTAACTTTGGGCAGAAATACAATCACTGGAAAAGCTAAGTAATGTTGTGGCTGAAACTAACATCTGCCTGCGAGTACTACATTTGGCTGTATAACTCCGTTCACGAAAGTTTGAGCCGTCGGTTGGCCATGAAAGTTGGCATATTGCACTGTGTATATTAAAATTTTAGGTTATGTTCTTTATTTTCTTGTCAGATTGATACGCAATGTTGTCAATATTGCATAGAGTTCTCTGATAACTCGCAAGCTCGTCGGACGAGGCCGAGTACATTCGGCAACGTTTGTTTTATTTTACTTCAGATAAATAAAGAAACGCCTACTATGTGCTCAACCTTTCATGAACGGACACTACCTACTATATTCGCCTGGAAGTAAACTTATGGCAGAGAGCTAGAACATCTGGCACTACAGAAGTCAAGATAGTGCATTGGAAGCGCGCCACTATTTGAACCTTTCTTTAAAGAGTTTAAAGATAAGTAATAATAAGTTTGTGTAATTTAAGAGATTGTGATTGGAAATGTAAATTAAGATTTGTACATCTTGTTCTTTTCATAACATGTTGTTGAAAACCTGACTATAGTCCGTTCACGAAAGGTGAGCACATAGTAGGCGTTTCTTTATTTATCTGAAGTTGCCAGTATTTGCTGTCATAACGTAAATAAAGTCACGTTGCCGAATGTAACCGGCCTCGTTCGACGAGAATGCGAGTTATCAGACAACTCTATGCAATATTGACAACATTGCGTATCAATCTGACAAGAACATAACCTAAATTTTAATATACACAGTGGAATATGCCAATTTCCATGGCCAACCGACGGCTCAACCTTTCGTGAACGGACTATAGGAATTTTGTTGCTTTGAAAATTTTTTGACAGTTCTAAAAACCCAATCAAATCTTATGATTTTTTATCACATGGAACAATTAACCCAATCATGTCAACATTACAACATCGAAAATTGCATTCAATGCAGTATCGATCACCATGACAGCACAGTCTCACAACATAATTCCGAACAAAATTGAAAATGTCACGTTTTGGCAATGTTAAAAGTATAAATGCGCTTATCAAGGAAAACGGTCCCAGAATACTTCCTATAGCCACAAATATATTTGGGGAATATTTATGGAATTTTGCTGCGAACGAGCATACGAATTGAATGAACACAGAAGCTTAGAAGAATTGGCGTTGATACTCAAAGATTGAGCTGTCAATATGAGAAAAAAGACGAGACAGAATCATAGACCTAATAAGAATGGACAACCGCATGAGAGAGAGAGGTCACTTGGTTGAATGTGATGGAGCTATTGTGGGCAATGTCATACTTGTTCTATGGGCAATGTCGTTGAATTATATTCAACGCATCAAATCCTTGTGGCAAAAGCAAAGTCTGTGGTCACATAAATATTGTTTACATCTTCCATATGATTTTGACAAGTTGCCCACAAACTTTGCTTCATCTCTTTTCTTTTCGATAATATCGCATATGTCTTTCTCTCTCTAATGTATCCAAGTGTTCGATCTTCTGTTAAGTCACGTGATTCTGCATCCATTGTAATTATAGATCTATGGACAGAATTCAAAGAAGCAACGGTGAAAACTATGTGGAATGTTTCGAGCAAACTCCTACAAGAAAAGTATTATAAGGACTACAACATTATGATTGACCCGTTCCAAAGTATAATATTTAAACCAGCCCGAGATGCCCGCGATGCAATCCGAAAAAAATTGCAAGCAAACCCATGTAAACGTAAATCCAGTTCAGTTTCGTTAAATTTGTCTGAAGTTAACAAAAATAATAATGCTATGGGATGAAAATACTCCTGAAGGCCTTATGCGTAAATTTTACCATATTGCTGCAGTCGAATTAGCGTGGAGAGGAGGAGAGGCAGTTGCTTGCCTGGTGGATTTTTTTCAAGTCGAAAAAAATAACGATGGCTCCTCCAACAAATCGCATTGATTACAATTCAGTATTTAGTAAAACGTGCCAAGGTGGTTCTAAAAGTTGCACAAGTAGTAAATTTGGGTTTCCAATAGTAAGAGAGAAAGCTGCCCTGTACGTCTTTTTCATAAACTTATATCAAACGAGGTGAAAATATTACCTCGCCACGACTATTCTTAAAACCAAATAGACATTGGAAAAATCAAAATGACAAATGGTACGATAATGTACCTGTTGGAAGAAATACCATAAATGGATGGACTAAATCTGCTGCCGAAGCAATTGGCTTGAACATAAAGGACAAAAAGATCACAAATCATTCCAATAGATCAACTGCGTTAGCCAATTGGCAAAAAATGGTGTGGAAGAACAGCAATTGCTGAAAATTACTGGTCATAGCAATCAAAATTCCATTAACCATACCTGAACCTCGATCAAGCAACACCACAACAAGATCATAATATTATGCGTGGTAATAGTTCTAATGTAGAGAACAGCAACGAATCTAATGTTACGTAAATATTAGTAATTGCACTTTCACTAATTGTACTTTTAATAAATAAATAAATAAATGTTTTGTTGTGCTGAGTTATACAGTTTTTTTGTCAAAAAATTTTCTTCCGAATATCCCTCGGACATTGACAAATGCCTCATAATTTTATGACAAATATCTCAAGCTCATTCCTTAGTAACAGCCCTCAGCCTTCGGCTTCGGGCTGTTACCAAGTAATGAGCTTTCGATTGTCATAAAATTATCTCGTCTATTATCAATGTCCTAGGGATATTACTACTGAAAATCAAACCTCCCCTGAGAAATAAGTCGTTACAACGTAAGCTTCATAACATAGCAGATCATTTCATTAATGTAGCTGTGGTATTGTCGTGTTGAATTCTTTCATCAGATACATAGATAATCGTCAACTATATCTCACTACTTCATCTGAAGGAAGAATAGTCATGATGAGGAACATCCAAGCATCCATTTCGAAAATTCGCAGAAACCCAATCCGTACGACCTCACGTTTTCGACACAGTCCTAACGGCCGTGAAACGACGTGATTAATTTTTACACCGTGACGTTTTAACAGTCCAGAAAAGCAAAAGTATAATGGATATCAAAGACGTGTGTGGGTATTTTTAGCGCTAGTTCTGCCTTGCAAATCCACACCGATTGTGCCGTATAATTTACGACCACGCGTGAGTAAATACGCATAAAAATCGCCACCGTGAGGAAGTACAGACGACGGCCTGTATAATTATATAATTCCGATAGAGAGATTCGATTTGACGACTTATTTTTGTGATGAAAATGGAATTTGACTCACTTCGGGTCAATGCGGATATAGTTGTGAAAGATAATACTTCGTTCTTTGATGCTGGGAACTGGTTTATTCGCAAGCAATCGATGTTTTGACGTATTGAAAAGAAGAGTGATGACATTCTTTCTTATTATTTTGTATACAATTCGAGCGTAGCAGTTGGAATTATTGACTTCAGAAATTTAATATATAATAAAAATATCTTTATTTCCCACTGCAGCCTCTTCATGTACATATTATGCAAATTCAAATCTCCAAGTAAATGCCAAAAATCTAAATTTTTGTACTATATATTTTAATGAAATTATCTTTACGTACTCCTAATATTCATATTAAGGTCTATCATCAGTATCACGGAGGTAACTTTGAAATATCTCTTAATATCTTGCCTAGCCAATTATATTTATTTATTCATTCTGACCGAAGTTTCATTCGTCTATACAGTGTGTTTGGTCATGACTTAGCGATAGTTTAAGGGCATCAAATATACCTAATATTATCGACAAAAACACCCAATTTGGAAGTTTACCCCTTAGTTTCGGAGTAGCCCCCATTTTAAATTTACTCTTATTTCCGTCGACCCTTCCAAATAATGTCGATTTCTTTGGACATAAAGGTAATACAGATGTGGCAAAATATTTTTTGAAAGATGACACTACCACCTTTTATTGAAGTAAAACAATATAAAAACATTTAACTTGAAAACGCCATAAAAAATTCTTTGAAGAAGTTTTAGTAAAATATGTACTGATTTTCTTAGTAAAACCGCAATAGTACAAGAACTATCACATTGAAGTAGAATTTTTTTTTAATAATTCAACACGCAAGGATATTAGCTACAAAAAACACTTACATGCTTTCTGTAAGTCACATAATTTGAGAGTTATTGCTGTTCGAACATGATCACTACGCGAGGGAAAGACACAAGACAGGTCGTCATGAAGGCCACTGCCTGTCTACAGAGCAGAGGCGGCCATTTTGAGCAATTTTGATGATTTATTTGTTTGTTTGGTCATTAAAAATTATCGAAAGTACAGTATTGAGGGAGGATCAACGAAAATAAAAAAGGAAATTTAAAATCGGAGCTACTCCAAAACTAAGGGGGTGAACTTTCAAATTGGGTGTTTTTGTCGATAAAATTAGGTATATTTGATGCCCTTAAATTATAGCTAAGTCATGACCAAACACACTGTATATGGCGTACTGTATATCAGAGTTAATTTTTTTTTAGAATTCAACAACTTATAGCATTTGTGATTATTTATTTACACCGAATATCATATTTTCTTAGCTGTACTGAAAAAATCATTATTTTTTACATTTACGCATACACAAAAAAAAATTGATTATTCATATGTTTGTCGTACCTCTGGACGTTTCATAATAAGCCCGAGTTTATATGCATTTAAAATAAATGTAAAAAGAATTTCAGAGGGAGCCTACATGCTGGTCATTTTCACATCAGCAGTCAAATATATTTTTGGTCAGTACATGAAGGGGCACCGTAAATTTACTATAGAAATAAAAAAATACTCTATAGAATACCTAACAAATTCTGAGAAAATCCTTCAACTCTGTTATAAATGGCCAGAAATAGGTATAGTCGAACGAAATTTCGGCCAGAATGAATAAATTACCCTGTATATTGGGTAAGAAAATTTCTTGGTGGCCATTGTGATGCTGTGATTTTATTTCGTTCGGTATGCAGTTTTTGTGTAAAAAAGTTTGAACACCTTAAAGTAATGTCTCTTGTACTCAATTTGTAACGACAAAAACGCGTTAAGATGTTTTTTCTTACATAAAATCGGCATCCTCACGGAAAGAGGCAGAAGAGACTATTTGTCACAGTATTGAACAAAGAATTCGAAAATAGTTGTAGTGGCTACCACTTTTTGAGTTTTCAAGTTAAACTTAAACCTCTTGAAAATAAATCATTCTGAGCCTATATTTATGGAAACTTTTTTCATGAAATGATCTGGGGAATCACCCCGTTAAATCTTTCACATCAATTCATGTTTCAAATTTCGGGTACATTCTAAATTTTATAACGAATTGAGTTACGAAAAGTTCAACATTCTCGAACGTCACGATACGTGCGATCCTAGTAGATGATGAAGCATCACAAGAATATTTAAATAAGGAGAATATTTAAATAAGAACCTCACAAGTCAATACATGGAAGATTAAAAAAAATATTTACTTGGGCATGGAAGTTTCCAAAAAAAAATCGAAAAGTATAATATACATAACCAAGACGACACTACATTGAGTGTAAACATAATGTCCTCCGAAGGATCGAGCTAAAAACTTGAAATTTTCAGAGTAGGTTCAAAGAGTAGATGAATTCATCAAAGAATAGTATGAACCCATCGTTCTCAAGATATTCAAAAATGTTTGATCGTTTTTCGATATGAACATCTCCCGAAAACTTCTTTCGGGCCTTTTTTCAATTTTAATCTGCTGAACTATTAGTTACAGCAGTTTTCCGTGAATGAATCGTGTTTTCCATTGAAAATGTCTATATGTACTGTTTTCGAATACAAATTTCATTATATATATATTCTTTTGAATTGAGAGCTAACAAAATACAATACATGAACAAAAAAGTCCTAGCTGAGGTTGGTGCCAAACCGGGGTACCATACTATTCTGTCGTATGATACCTGAGTATCTGTAGTTTCAATAGTAGGTATTCTTCTATGTACCGTACATACATGAAGATTACAAATGTATCTCATATAATAATATGTTATTGTGTAGCGCATTGGTGCACTTTTAACATACTATTCGGTAATCCGGAAATTTCTCTCGTTCGGACACACCCCTTGCATTTAATTATCCGGATTAAAGATGTTACACTGTATTGTAAATTAGGAAACGCCTTAATGAGTCGTGAACTATCGGAGCCTACTTTACATTTAACGACCATTAGATGGGTCATTAGATTTACTTTTGATTTCAGCAATCGATACTATGTGCAGATAAATTTTGATATTCAAGCTTTCAAAAAACGGTAGTTTCAATAGGTTCAATAGGGCCATCGTTGAAAATTAATATGGCAGAAAGTATATAGCTGCTAAGTCACGTCACCAAGAATTTCCGACCACCCCTAAATCCTATGACGAAAATTGAAAAATTCAATATCTCGTTGCTCTCTGCCGATGGTGCCAACAGAAACAAACTTCATTTCCATATTTTGCGAAAGTTTGGCGTAAAGAATGGGAAAGGGTCTCTTGAGGTCCATTTTTCTTGTACTGAATAATAAGAGGAAATTATCTCATATATTTCGCAGAAGGGAAACACGGTAACGCTGAACGAAAACAAAATTGGAGTGTAACCCAGCTTTTTTTGAATGAGAATACTCTTTGCACTTTTACAAGACTTAGGTGTATATAGGTCCCGAGAGCGTATTAAATATCATGGAAACTTTCTTCCATTGATAACTAGCTCTTATTTACTTGTTAGTCAAAAATGAATATTCATGTTGTATGCTTGATGGAAATACTGCTGATTAGTTCAGATTGGTTCAATCCGGTTAATAAAAATAGATAAGTGTTTTTGACCAAGAAAAAATCGCAGACCAATTAGCTCAGTATTTTCAATGCTGATAGTGAAAATCTGGAAGAATCCCAAATCACTTCTGCTAAACTCTCTTACTACTGAAAAAACATACGAAACCCCAAATCTAGTATAAGAAATATTTTAAAATGATATACTTATAGTTCCAGACTGCGTGATGCGCTCAGATCAATGAGAATAGAGTCTTTTTGAGCTCTCGTTCTACTTGAACAGCATGGGCGCCCGCAGAAATTTTTCTCAGGGGGGGCAGTGGCAAGTTTAGCGAGTGACCTGATCTTGAGTGAAAAAGCGGGGGTAGATATCGAATTCAATTCGAAGATAACATAAGGTAATGTAGAAAAATACGATAACTCCTTCGAAAACAAATAAATCCCATTCCATGAAACAATATGTATTTACGATATAAAATTATATACAAAATATGGAAAACGGAATGAAATAAAAACGAAATGACAGAGGATTGCTCCAGATAATAAAACAACAAAATATTATAAAAATTAACAATTATAAATTGAAAAAGACATAACACATAAAAACCTTATTAATTACCACAGAGTATATATAGGTCTATTTTATTCCAACTAAAAATCAGCCTTCTGTTACTCTTACAAAATTCGTCTGTGATTGTATTCATTTCGATGATTACTATTTTCAATTTATCTATGTTTCAAATTGGGTGTTTCATCACTCGGAGAAACTTTCATGAAGGCCCTGATTTAGGGCCACTGCTTACATCTTAAAGAGTGAATAGGAAGTAATCAGTGCTTTCAGCATGCGATCTGTGATGATTGAACTTCTCATTTGACACTACTAGATGTCACCATCTTAATTTGCTACTCGATAGCTTCTTACAAGTAGTCTTAAATGAGAAGTTTTTCAATAGGATGTTGTCTCTGAGGGATATGGGACATTGACGAGCCTAATGAGGCCGAAACCGTCTGTCTCTTCCTCTCATTGACAACATCTTGAATAATCATCCCAGTCCGCCTGAAGAAGGTACTGTGAGCCTTTAAATTGAAGATTGTATTCATTTCGATGATTACCAGAGTTGTCTCTGATGATTACTATTTTCAATTTATCTATGTTTCAAAATTTGTTAGGTTAGCCTCCTTAAGGCAAAGATTTTGTTTTTGTAATTTTTTCTTTATGTTATCATCAAGAAGTGATCATTACAAGGATTAAAGTATAGATTGGTCATTAATATAAACTTCTGGAATAAATTGAAAGATCAAAAAAAATCAAAAAATATCCTAATTTCAGGCGTTTTTCAACAGACCGTAACTTCAAGAGAATGGTCGTACAAAGAAAAAAAAAAGGAAATTGTATCACCAATTGTCTTATTTTTGGATTAGAACTTCAACAAAAATTTATTTTTATTTTTTGGTCTACGGGCTGAAATTTTTTTCTCAACCACTATGTGGATACTTTGTTCATTCTGCTCTATAGGCCTTTATATTATGTCCACATATTGTTGAGCCTTCAAAGAAAAAGGATCCTTATTTTGTCTTAGAATATGGATATCTCAGGAACTTATAAGTACCTATATACATACTCAGGATAATGCAATATCTATACATAGTTGTTAGAGCTCATAAAAAGCTCTCGGTGATGATAACCGATGATTTTTGTTCACACAAAGTGTGAATACGAAATACGAGATGTGCCAAACAGAAAATCAGCTACACGTAATTAATTATAGAGCTTACTTTCAAACACAATTTAAAGACACTAAAAACACTCTCTGAACTCTGAACACACTATCAATGGCTTTTCTAATTATTCGAATAGGTATGTACTTGTTTCATCAGAATAGGAATACAATTGAAAAGATTCTGCATTTTATCCCTTCTGGGCCCTTATAGGAAAGAATATTCTCTGATTGGCGATTTGGGGGATGGAATAAAATATAATTATTGCAATATGAGAGAAGCCGCACGAAAAATCTCATATCAAAGTAGCCGCCTTAAAGCAAGCCGCTCATAACAAGCCATCTATAAATCGATCATCTGTGACGTTGAACGAGAATGCCGACACTCATGGAAAGCGTTCGGTGAAGATGATGATTTTTATTCACCCAAAAAGTGCACCTAATGAAATTTTCTTTTCAATAAATATATCTTACGATTATGGATTGTATAATTCCATTGAAAACTGGAAAATTTTTGTGAATCCAATACTCCCGTTTTCCTTGTCCTTTGGATTAAGGAAATAATCTTGAGGTGCTGAAGTACGAAAAGGGGATCAAAATCTCAGGGGGGGCCACGGCCCCCACTGGCCCCCCACTGCGGGCGCCCATGTGAACAAGTACTATATAGTTTAGCCCAATGTCTATAGTTTTCGAATTTTTAGCCTAAAATGGTCTTAAATGATAGGGTTCTATTCCCTGATGACGAATGCGTGGTCAAATTGAATTGTCTCCGTGGGACCGTTAGCACGATAACTTTCGAAGGGATTGTCCTAGAGACTTGAGATTTTCAGGTTGATCGGTAACCAAATCGTACAGAGTGTTTCATTAAATATGGCCATTAAACAAAACGAAGTGCAAAATGGTATTCATTGTGCCATTCTACTACATCTCCTCAGTATGATCCAAGGGATTGAAGTTTTATTTAAGCGATATTTTCAAATAAGTTATTGAAATGATTGCGAATGGAAAACCTGAAAGAAAAGGACTATTTTCCTTTCATGATCCATGAGAGGACTTAAGGTTGAGAAACCTATTAGAAAAAAAGCCTGTATAATTATATAATTCCGATAGAGAGATTCGATTTGACGACTTATTTTTGTGATGAAAATGGAATTTGACTCACTTCGGGTCAATGACCCATGAAAGGACTTGAGATTGAGAAACCTATTAGAAAAAAAGCGCACATTTTTATTCTGATAAATATTTTATTGCGAAAACTGTTCGGCTCAGAAGAATAGAATAATGGAAACAAGTTCTCTATCCGTATAGGAGAACGTGGGTGAATATTGACCATCGAGTAAAATCGACCACTTTAAAATCTCATGAATTTGGTCATATACTGAAAAAATATACCGACTGACAGAAGTATAGCTTCGTAATGATCCCTCTGATAGGGTTAGAACGGTGCCATAGCTCGACATGCGTACCTACATGCCGACGATATTCTTGTTTTCCTGACATTACTAATATAACAATTGCGCTCCTCTTCCCAAGATAATAATTTTTCTTTATTTTATAAATTGATTGCAATTTACTTTCGTAGTGTAAAAGGGATAGTTTAATACAATTTGGATCGTGGATTATGCAACTTTTTTATATATTTATCTTCGAAAAAATTTCGAGATTATGGTGTACTACTTCGGATAATATCGACCCCGCCAATGATCGATATAACTATACAGTGGTTGAAATTACCCAACCTTATATTAATTATAATGATAATAATAATATACTTTATTTGCAGAGGAAGAAGAAAAAAATCAAACCCCAACATTGTAATTCCAGATGCCCGCACGTATATATCCGAAAAACCGTGCTTTTCTCTTGGGGGTAAGATTCCATGAGAACAGCAATGAATAAGAAAACAATAGAAACAATATTAGCAGTTATTCATAAATAAAAGAATAAATTATACTCCACCGAAGGAAGAGTCCGAAAATAGGAAAAAAACATGTTAGCAACAAGGTTACGAGAAAAATTACAAGTTGTAGGAAAAAAGCTAAAATAACAGAAGTATGCTCTTTTTGTGAAAATTTAGATATGATTATGACATTTGATGGCGGTGTACGTAGGATCTCGCTAATCCGGCCCTATATTGAGATCGGTAGTGCCGGATTGCCGAAATTGCCGAATTAGTGGAGATATGGTAAAAAACAAGATCCACCACCTAGCTGGCATCGCTCCCCCTGCCATCCGTAGGGAAGCAGCTGCACTCAAAGAACGATCCAAAGTAGCAGAATCTGAACGCCACCCCCTACACGGTGTCGAACCGGCCCCTCAGCGATTAAAATCAAGGCGAAGCTTCCTGAGATCGACAGAAGATTACGAGGAACCTAAAACTAGAGTAGACCTTTGGGGGAAGACCTCAACCAACATTGGATGAAGCCGAGTGAAGAACTGGCACCGGGAGGCAGTGAAAACTGGGAGATCTGGAAGGCACTAAACAGACTGCGGACGGACACGGCGAGATCGAGAGATACCCTAAATAAGTGGGGCTACCTGTGGACTCCAGTCTGTGCGATGGGGAGAACTCAAACCACGCAACATATGTACACTTGCCCACTGTGCCCTGCTAGATGTACCATAGAGGACCTTGTGGCAGCGAAGCCGAACGCAATTGACGTCGCCCGATTCTGGGCAAAAAATGTTTAGCTTTAATATGTTACTGTATTATTATATTACAATACTTGTTATATTACTAATACTTATTATATATGATGCTTCTGACACGAATAAATAAATAAATGGTAAAAAAAGCTAAATAGACCATAAAAAACATCGAATAATTACTACAAAACAAGTACAGTATAAAAATCATTACATAATATATGTATAAATCAATAAAATAGTATAAGCAAAACACAGTTAAGGTCAGTGTAAAAAAAAAGGTTTGTTTAAAACTAGATTTAACACAATACGAAGAGCTAAATAACTGGGAAAAGTGTCGGATTACTGGACGTGCCGGAGTGCGCAAGGCCGGATTATAGAGACTGTACTGTAGTTCATTTGGAAGATGGACCTATGTTGAAAGTACGAGTGCTGAAATACCTTCAGTTTAATATTATGTGCATGGTCGATTTTACCCTTCAATGTGGTCGATGTTAACCTACCGGTCGAAATTGCCGATTTTTTTCTTATTTCTTATAGACTGTTTCATGAAAAAATCATACATATTTTTGCAGAACCCAGATAACGCATTCATAATAAAAGAAGTAATCAAACAATTTGTCAGTTAATACAAAGATTAGATGGTGCTATTGCGATTAGATTTCGAGTAGTCGATATTCTCCCACTATCCCCTAATATAAATTCAATGTCAATGCCTCAGCAAACTCCAGAAAATAGAAATTGGTGAGAACAAGAGCGCAAATATCAAATAATAAGGACTGAAATCAACTGAGATTGAACAGAGAATTGGTTAGGTTTGATAATTGAGTATAATCAAAGATTCATGTAACCAACCGTGAACTAACGAGAAATGAATAATTCAGCAGCAACACAAGCAACAAGCAGGCATGTGGATGTGATACAGCTACCTGAAACGAGCGCATGATATATCGGAGAAAAGGGAGGAGGCACATATTCAACAGGGTAATTTTTGTGGTGAAGAAATCTTTTCTGCTGTCACTACGGAAATGATTCATCTATATTTCAGATTATGGAAGCAGAATTAATCTCACAAACTGTGCAATAGAGAAGAACAAGATAAAACCACAGTAGGCAACCTGTGCCCTCCCATATGAGTGATGTAACGATTTGACGATGAAAAAAATGAATGAAAAACCCTGAGTAGAGGCTTTTGAGCGCTCTTTCATTGGTGGAGCAATAGACTATTACCCCAAAATTTAATATGGAACTTGAGATTGATACAATATATTAAATGCAGAATCTCAGCACAATCGGAATTATATTCTGGAAATTATCCAGAAAATTAAACATGTAAAAATATAAATTGACAAAAATTTCATTCTATAGTTCTGATAATGCGATGCATGAACATCGGTATATCAGTTTTCATTCACAAAATGAGTTTAACCTGAATCGGATATCCTGTTATCGAAATATAAAAGTTCTTCTCTTCAATATTTCAATTGAATTTTCTATGGTTCTATTTACACCATAGCCAAGAAATTTTTAATGAACATTCAGTGTGTCGATCTCCATTTACAAAAAAAAATTCCACTCTAATCGGATATTCTGTTATGGAAATATAAAGATTCTTCTTTTCCATATTCCAATTGAATTTCTTGGTTCTGTTCACGCTACGGCCACAAATTTTACATAAGGTTTGTTATGAGCATCTTACATCAGACTGCAACATTTCATTTCGATTGGTTTCGTTTTTTCTGAGATATTGGGGAACAAAAATTTTAATTGCCATATTTCATGGAACACCCTGTACGATTGGCTGGTTATCGAACTTAACCATGCCATTTGGCACCCGAACTCATCCTGAAAATTTCAGTCTCTACGACAATCTCTTCGAAAGTTATTGTACTAACGGACGGCCCCACGGACAGAATTGAATTCGATCACGAATTCGTCATCAGGGAGTCTAACCCTATTGTTTGAGACAATTTTCGGCTCTTAAAATTAGAAAATTACAGACATTTGGGCAAAACGATATAGCACTCGTAGAACGAGCGCTCAAAAAACTGAAATATTAATATCGAAGGCATTTTAATTTCATCTGATTTTAAATATTCAAATTTCATCTGCCAGAAACAAATCAACTGAAGTTGTAAGTAATTAAGGTATGGACCTCCTTGTCTTATATTCAGTCCGAGTTTCAGGCACAATGAAACTTTTCCACGAGATTCCTTCGATATTCGCAAAAAAAGCGGTTCTCATAAAATTATGAGGTGATTACAGCGGTGGACCTGAATTTTAATTCAGAATAGAATATCCTTGGGCTTGTTTATTCTATTCATTCTTAAATTCAATATCCTTTTAAAAATCTTGAACCTACCTTGAAAAGTTCGAGTTTTGAAGTGGTTTTTGTGTTTACTACGATCGGCCATAGGCCACGCTTACGTCAGTGCCTTCCTAATCTTTTTTCGAAACATAATGGACGATGACATGGAAGATAGGTAGCTTTTATTTCACTCAATTTTTAGACATGACGACAATTCTCGATTTTCATATTATTTAAAAATTATGTTCAAATGTAGAATCTACTTTGGTTCTTACTTATTCGACTGTCATTATTCATTGAAACTATTAATACAAGTATATCCTATAAATATATAAATATATCAATATATAAAGCATTATTCATTTTGCATATGCCATATGAAAAATAAATATTCGAGAATATGTAATCTGTAGGAGTCGCAAGTATTATATCATAGTATGTGTTGCAAATGAGGGTTAAAAAAAGAAATAAAAAAATTATATATAGGTTTATGCGTACCCCCTTCGATAGCGGCCGAGAGAGAATTACTTGGACCTTAATCGATAGGCGTTGAATATCAGAAATGGTAAACGTATGCCCTGAGAAATATATCAGAAAATATACAACAAGATATTTGTAAAATTGTAAAAGGTCGGGCAGAAAGAAACGCACTCACCTGAACGTTGTTCCACTGAAGTTGAGGAGGGCCCTCCAAAGGCTATGTTGTGGTTGGATTCTTGTAGTATCCAAAAGAGATCAGTAGCACGATCCCTTTTTCGAGCGTTCGTTGATAACACAAAACAAAAGGCGTAATTTTCATAATAGCTCTATTATTACAACTAGGGAAATATGATAGTATATTTCCGAGGTTGTCCTAGTTACATCCCGAGGGCGAAGCCGAGGGATGTATAAGGCAACGTGGGAAATGTATTCATATTTCCCGTGTTGTAATCAATAGTTTTTTTCTGATCGATACAATATCGTTCTTGAAATGGAAAAATTAATATTATATTGTAAATTATTGATTCAATTGGATTTTTTAACGTTGCTATGGACCGTGTTTGTGAGAATCATGGTTGACTGGTTTTATTTTGACGTCTTGTCAGAAATAAAATTATTGAAATAATGTCGAACTACTTCGAAACTCAAGCGGCGAAAGCCCGTGAATTTTTGATTCCGGTCAAATCTAAAGCTGCTCATAGTAAAGAGTATGAAGGTTTACGGGAGTGAAAAAGAAAAAGTTTGGTGGATGGGTGTCAGCGAAAATATTTTGCTAGCATATTTTGAAGATTTGGTATGTTGCTCTATTTCTTGTTCTTTCAATGTATGATTAATTCATTCGATCTCCTGTTGCAGGAATATTCACCCAAACACGTTATGGCAAAATTATCTATTTTAAGATCCATGCTACGTTTGAAGGAAGAAACGAATGTCAATTATTCGATGAAGTGGAAGTATTTTAAGAACAAAAAGAAAGGATCCGTTCCCAAAAAATCAGCAGTGTTGTCCCGGAAGCAGATCAAGAAATTTTTGATAGAAGCACCAAATGACTTTTTCTGATGTATAAGGTTGCATAATATACTATTTTGAGTAAAATATGACTTGACGTTTCATATTTCCCTTGGGATAATAAGATTTGACGTTCCATATTTCCCTTGGGATATATGAGTGTGTTATGACATTTGGTAACTAAGGTGATATTGCTCATTATTGATTCGATCAGAAAAAAAATTAAATTTAGAGCGTAAAACGGCGTGGTGAAACGAGAGCTAAATCAATAATAATACACATTGCATTATTCGGTTGTCGGCACATATTGTGCGCTTCTTCCTTTTTTTTGCCCATTTTTAAGGAATGAACGTTAAGAACCTATACTGCCCAACACAAATGTTTACCAATTCCAAACATAGTACTTGTGTCTGACCTCTTAGAGAAAGCTTGGAATTATTTGAAATTCTTGGAATCAATTGGGAATTTTTCAAACTATTGGAATTATTCAGAATTATTCGGATTTTTATAATTTACTATTCAGAATTTTTTAAATTATTTGGAATTTTTGGAATTCTTCGGAATTTTTGTGAATATTTCAAACTGTTTACTCCTATTTTTCAAGAATATCAGCTTTTTCATTTCCCTCACCCCAGATCCCCGAACTAGAACTAGCTTTCAAGATAAAGAAAAAATGATAAACAAAAAAGTTCTTTGCCTTTAAGGAGGCTAACCTTACAATTTCGAAACATAGATAAATTGAAAAAAACTTGCATGAAGGCCCTGATTTAGGGCCACTGCTAACATCTCAAAGAGTGAAGAGGAAGTAATCAGTGCTTTCAGCATGCGATCTGTGATGATTGAACTTCTCATTTGACACTACTAGATGTCACCATCTGTAATTTGCTACTCGATATCTTCTTACAAGTAGTCTTAAATGAAGAAGTTTTTCAATAGGATGTTGTCTCTGAGGGATATGGGACACTGACGAGGCCTAATGAGGCCGAAACCGGTCTGTCTCTTCCCTCATTGACAACATCTTGAATAATCATCCCAGTCCGCCTGAAGAAGGTTCTGTGAGCCATAAATTGAAGATTGTATTAATTCGATGATTAATTTTTCAATTCATCTATGTTTTAGAACTAGCTTGTTGCACTTCGCCAGAGTTGTGGGGGATTTCCAAAGATGCAAATGGTCAACTCAAATCAGTTGCCTTTGTGTCTTCCAACTATCAGAGGCGAAGCAAATTCTGGCTTTTTGTACAATTTCGTTCACGCCATCAGCTTTAGGAGACATTCATTCTGAGTTTCCCTCGGTTGAGGTAGACGCTTCAAAATATCGTGCAGAATTGTCCTAAACTATAGATTACAAAGGCCAACAAATTGCTATATCAGATGCATTCACGACAATGAATCGATGTTCAATGTTTCCAAGTCAGCCAAGCAAAAGCATTCATAAATTTTCTGAGCGTACCAGCTCTGAAAGATAAGAGCAATTAAGATCCGTATTTATTCAGGTTTGTCTTCAATAAACAGCTGCACCAGAACAAACTATGAGGCTGTGAAGTGAGCCCGTGCAATTGGAAGAAATGGGTTAGTAGTGTTTATCCCGATGCACCTGTTTCATTTGATGATTGGTTAATGTTTATGTTTGGCCAATGCATTTATCTTTATCGTTCATTCTATGTTTACGGCACCTGCAAGTGATGCAGGTCTGTTACCGATAATATAATTAATTAGCATTTGAATTTTATGATCGTATGCGGACCTTTTCTTTGAGATTACTCAAGATTATTTGCATATAATTAAATATTGATTTCGTAAGACTAGGTGTTTATTCGGAACAAAAAAAATAATCAGATGAATATGGCATCTTGAGTTTCGAGCTGGCACTTCATCATTCTTGCGAACTTGTAATCTTGAATAAAGTTGATCCATAATGGTAATTAATTCTACGAATAATTAAAATGGAATATAATTTCATGCTATATTGAGTATCGGCGTACAAAATGCAACCCTACAGCTTGTTCGCAAGGACAATTTTCGGTTTCATTTTAATCAAAATTACCACATTCGTTTTTGAAGAGCGAATGTGTTTTTCTGAATGTTCCCTTTAAAAAAGACCTATGAATGTTGTGTATTCAAAAATGTAATTATTATTACGGTAGAATTATTAGTTTTACCTGGAATATAAAATCAAGTTGGCCAAATTTCGATTATTAGTTCGATTCTTTCCAAAACTCTAGGACAAGTTATTGTGCTTACGGACGGACGGACGTCGGGCTTCAGGGACAGAATTGAATTTGACAAGGAATTCGTCATCAGGGACTCGAACCCTATCGTTTGAGAGTTTCGGCTCAAAAGTAAAAAATTACAGACATTTGGGAAAAACGATAATAGCAATCATTCGTATTCGGATAACGATCATTCATATTTGAATGTCTTGAGCTATCGGTCATACAATTCATTTATGAATCTTAAACCTGCATTTCATCGAAAATTAACGTATCTACGCTAAGATAGGTTTAATATTTGAATGTGAAAATAAAGATTATAGAAGAATTCATTGCGGAATAGAATCGAATGTAAATTTTTCTGATGATATTCAGATTTAGGATATTCTTCCCAAATGTAGCGTTTTTCAAGTTATGGCTTTTCTAGATCACCCATACGGTTAATCAATTTCTGTCCATTTGTAATCTGAATTGATGATGATCGAATAAGTTTCAATAGAGGCCTGAGTATTTCTCAAAATAACTTTAAAGGTTCTCACTCACTCTCTGAAACAGAAATAATTAAAAAAATTTTAATTAAGATGAAGTGCCGCTGCGAAAATCTTAGCACTTATTTGTCAGGAGCAAATTGGTTTTGAAAAATTGTCGCCTAACAGTATTTACCTTTCATTTGAACTTCAATTTTGCATCGAGTATAGCCAAATTTTATTTCTTGATGACTATATCACAAAGGACCCCCGCACATTTTGTATGGAAATTGGCTCCCGGTGGATTTGGCTGAAAATTTGATATGATGTTCTACTAATCCTTCTGATCAAATGTCTCCACAGTTACGAAGAACTAAAAATGCATACTTCTAGGAATTTTTAGCGATTTTTTGTATCCATTATGGCTTAGGTATTACCGTTCGCACAGAAATGTTTGAAAATATTTCGGATTGACAGAATCTGCACTCAATAATCACGAAATATTCTCAAACATTTCTGTGTTACGGTAATACCTAAGCCATAATGGATACAAAAAATCGCTAAAAACTCCTAGAAGTATGCATTTTTCAGCTTCGTGACTGTAGAGACATTTGATCAGAAGGATTAGTAGAACATCATATCAAATTTTCAGCCAAATCCACCGGGATCCAATTCTCATACAAAATGTGCGGGGTCCTTTCTGATGATTTCTATATTTACGCATCTCAGACTATTTGATTATAGACACCGTATGTTGGTTTGTCTGATCAGAATTCGTCATGATCATTCACCCTGAATCGCCTAAAACAGGTACAATAAAAGCTGGAGTTTTAGAAAACAATAATTGTTTGCAACGAAGATTTTGCACATCATATATTCAGGTTAACTTTCACATTCTTAATAAGAAAATTGAGTCAAAGGTTAACACCTCTCCAAGTCGAGCTGTGAATGGAAATACCCTTAAAAGTCGGCGATTCATCGAAAATTCATTGTATAAAATTTTCTACGAATCATAAATTGCAGCCCACCGTTGAATAACTCTTCTTTTGCAACGTTTCAACGCCTCCAACCGTTATGTTATTTATCGAGGTCTGGAATCAAAATCCATTGTGTCAGCTCATTGAAATAAGGAATTTTCATCGATGTTGAAATGTCTCATACTAAGATTTGATTTTAGATCCTTCGGAAAAAGTTCCTGGTTTCAATATTGTCTTGATAACCCCGGTTTGAATGTGGTGAAGAATAGAACATTTGGTTAGCAGTTATTATATCTTTGAATTTACAGATGGTGTCTGATTATTTGACAAAAGTATTAAGTAGATTGGAAATTATTAAGTGAAAAGTCAATAAATTCTGCTCATTTTTGAGCGCTCGTTCTATTTAAACGAGTGCTATATCGTTTTGCCCAAATGTTTATAATTTCCTAATATTGAGCCGGAAATGGCCTCGAACAATAGGGTTAGACTCCCTAATTACGAATTCGTGGTCAAATTCAATTTTGTCCATGGGGCCTTCCGACCGTCCGTTAGCACAATAACTTTCGAAGGGATTTCGCCCTAGAGACTTAAAATTTTCAGGATGAGTTCGAGTCCCAAATGGCTCGGTTAGGTTCGTTCTATAAAATATGGCCATTCAAAATTCTTGTTCATCAATATCTCAGAAAGTACCAACTCAATGAAATGAAATGTTACGTCAAAATGATAATGCTGATAACAAGCTTCATGCGAAATTTTGTGGCCATAGTGTGAACAGAACTATAGAAAATTCAATGAGAATATTGAAAAAAAGAAACTTCATATTTCTATAAAAAGATATCCGATTCGACTGAATGGAGATTGATATTACTTAATTTCATGCAAAATTTCGTGGCCTTAATTTTAACAGAACCATAGAAAATTCAATTGGAATATCGAAAAAATCTTTACATTTCCATAGCAGGATATCTGTGAAAATTTTTTCTGTGAATAAAGATTTATATACTGAATCTTCCTGCATTATTTTGTGACCATAGTGTAAACAGAACCATAGAAAATTCAAATTAAATTTCCTTTTTTTTTACACATGCTAACACACACAAGCTGTGTACTTATACGGGGACAAAGAGCTTTCTCCGGAATTAATTTTCCTGTTTCTGTCTTGCATCATGGCATCATACGTATAATTGTATAGTGCCCCGTCTATACCTCACCTACTTACACTCACACTGATAAAAAGCATTCATTGTTCGTTGAAGCAATGTAATGCAATTACTCAGAAAAATAATTTAGTCAACTAGTTTATCGACAGCTAGTAAACGAGTTGATAACAAGGTTTTTCTTTCGATCGCATTATTACAGAAATACTTTGTGATCGGTTGCCAATGATAACTGCACATAAAAATAGTATAAATTAGGCATTAAGATGAGTAACTTATACGTAGAACCAACTTTTCATTTCGAGGTTGATTGAAAAAAAATTTGTTTCGCTTCGAAAGAAAATTGTTAGTCTGAAGATTAGAAATTATCCAGCTTGGTAGTTTCTTTTATTTATTTATTTATTTATTTATTTATTTATTTATTATTCGCGAATACAGGAAAACAAACAGGTAATACCCCCTATAGTATTCACAGATCAAAAATTAGAAATGTATCTCACTAAGAAAAAAATTTCCTTACAAAACAATAAAAATGAAGAACAAAATTCTTACAAAAAATGCACAAACAAACAACTATTAAACCTGCATAATCTCATGTTCGAGTTTACCCTTCAAAGTAGGGAAGGTGGTGTTAAGCAAATCAACCTCACTGGAGAGGAATTCATCACTAGTGGCACTAATTCTACTTGGTTAAATATTTTTACACAGATTTGTTCTCCTGCTGAATAGTTTATAGAACATGCTTTTTGATCTGAGCGTTACATTAGGTAGGTACATTAAATTGAATTTTGGCTAACAAATCTGGAACCTGTACATAATTATTGATTATTTTGTATAAAAATATTATATCTTTCGCCGGTTTTCCAGAGTGATTATACCATTGATTTGAGAATTGTGTCCAATTACTAGTTGGACTACTCCGAGAAGTCTTTCAGCTGTTTTGAATTGCAGAATTGGAATAGCTGATAACATCGAGATCTTAACTGACCCCTCAAAATACCCTATGCTAATCCTATCGAATATATTTAAACTTGGGTTAAACTGATCGGTATGCAAATTTACCTATCTGATCTTGTTTATGTAGGTACACAATGTTTTATGAGACATCTTACCATTTGTTTCTTTATAATAGCATGTATCGACCACCCGAATGGACCATATAGGTCAAATAGTTTCAGATTTATTCATCTTGGTAAAGTCGATAAATATGGATTTCCATCAAAAGTAAAATAATGGCACGCATGTGGAAGTTAGAAGATGAATAAAATAAATTGAAAATAGTAAAGAAAGTGTCAATCATGAAAGTATTGAATAATATTAGTTAATATCGAGAAATATCAAACTCATAATTTGGAACTAGTCAACGTTCAAAAAACACATTAGGAAGTAATAGGATAGGATTTCAATTCAGATATCTGGGATCTGTTTGCTAGTAGCTGATCATTTTGAGAAAAGGGATCGGGATTCCTTGAATATTTTTTCTCTGACTCTTATGGTTCTAGAGATGCTTTCAGTGATAATCGAATTTAGGACACCCTGTACATTAATAGCGTGATCAATTTAGGTGAAAAAAATTTCAATTCTTTAGCCAGTTTGCTAGAAAAACATTCGAAAATTACTGATTCGTAAATATTATTTTCCATCCATTTACGCACACATAAAAGGCATAGTGAATATTAGAATTCAGATAATACACGATTTTCTAGAAATAATTCGTTTTACCAGAATATAACGATGAATCTGTAAATTAAGATGATTTAAACAAACTCTATGTGACAATACTCAACGACTCGTTTATATTAATCGAACGAATTTGTCAAGTAAACAACAATACAGAAGTCAGAAGCTTTTGCATCCTTGTACCGGGTTTTCACTATATTTGACCCCCCTTTAACTTTGTTACTAAAGGAGATACAAAAAAATGTTTCGTATAAAAGTTTCACGAAATCAACTGAGGTTTTTGATATCAGTCCAGAAACTGAAATATATACAGGGTGGCCAACATATTGATGGCAACTCATTTTTTCAAATGGAACTCCTATATATTTTTCCATGTTTGGATAGCTCTTTTTCCCCTGATTTCGAATAAGTAAATATGTTGGTCTATCTCCTTTATTCTGAGAACCACAGAGTTTCAAATTTTAAGAACCACCTGCCAAGATCTGTAATCATTTTACAGGTGGAAGAGTGCGTTTACTGAAAATGCTCATTTTTGGAGTTATAATAACGTCAATGGGAAGATATACAGGGTGAACAACATTGAATGCAACTATAATTTTTCAAATGGGACACCCTGTCCTGTATATTCTTCCTTTTTTTGATAAGCTATTTCCTCTTGATCTCGAATATAAATGCGTATGTGGATGTGTCTCTTCAAATTTTCAGAGTTTCAAAGTTTTGAAATGATGACACCGAATAAAAAAATATGTGAAATACCTACGAAATTATTTATATCCGAACATCGACTTAAGAGTATTATTTTAGAATGAATGCTTAACAATTTCTTAACCAATGAAAAATGATAAACTCTGGTAGTATGGTAATAATAACATCAACTAAAGAATTGCTCAAAATGACCACCTTCATTCAATACACATAGTTCATATCGTTGTCTCAAGTTGTTTAGACTATTCAAGTCAGAAATTAAAGCTTCAAAATTTGTTTCTAATCATTACAATATTATTATTATTCTTTGTGCGTTGACGGGATTATTCCGAATTATGGGTTTAATATTGGTTGATTTTATATCATTATTATTCTCCACTTTCATTGATTATCACTATTGCTGAAGCAAATTTTTTCCTTCAGGAACGGTTATAAAAACGTGTCCAACGGTGTTAAATCGGGACTATTTGGTGGTCATAAAATGGGTTCGCCATACCAATTCAAAGATCAAATTGGACACTTAAATATTCACGAACTTCCAAAACGCTATGCCAGAGGGTTATTGAAATTTGAAACTCTGTGGTGCTCAGAATAAGAAAGATAGACCAACTAATGTTACATATTAGAAATCAGGGGAAAAAGAGCTCACCAAATATGGAAAATATACAGGGTGTCCATTTGAAAAAATGAAGTTGCCATCAATATCTTGGTCACCCTGTATATATTTCAGTTTCTGGATCATATCAAAAAACCTCAGTGATTTCGTGAAGCTTTTATACGAAACATTTTTTTGTATCTCCTTCAGCAACAAAGTTAAAGTGGGGGTCAAATTATAGTGAAAAACCCGGTACATATAGGGAAAAAGAATATTCAAATTGAAAGTCTTTTTACTGTTTAGAGGTTATCTAAGAAAGATCTTTCAGACCCTACTGCAAACATGATTTGAATATATCTAGATAGACAGAGAGGAAGGCTAACATAATCCTTCCTCAGACACCTGCCAAACCACGACAGGGAAGTAGATGTTAAGTAAACATCCTATGCTGACGCTCAGTTATCTACACACCCTGATAATAATAGTAGTTCAGTCATAACTCGGAAGATGTTTACGTTTGTTCACCTCGAGTTCCACAAAATTTACCTCCTAATTTTAATTAGTTAGTTAGTTAGTTTATCATCACGTCTAACAGAATGCCAGTAAATGTGAATTGAAATGCATGCCAGTTATGTAAGTATTTTGTTAGATGAAGTAGATATTTGTCTAATTGTTCTGTTGGAATAGATCGCAATGAGGGCTACCGTTTTTTTCCTCACTAGTTGCGCCTCTGTTGCGTGAGGTCATGTCAAAGTTCATTGTACTGTCATTAATTTATTATTATTATAACAAATTCTCATTTATTAGTGTTCGTGTTATTAGTCGTATGAAAAAAGTGTACATTCGATTCCTACATCATAATCCTTGATTACTGTACAATATCGAGCATGCCGCAGGTTGTGCAGTTCTGTATTGTTCATAAAAAAAAGGAGGACTTAAGTTTCCGAATAGTTGATGTTACCCCTTCAAAACATTCACATATTGTGAAAAAGATTTTAACCCTGATGATAATACGTGACCTAAACGATCCTAACAGAGAAAACCGTGAGTAGGTACCCAAAATCTTTTACATTATGTTGCTTCAGACACTTTACTTTACAATTGAATAAATGAAGTTATACATAGTTGTATTACTTGTAATATACGTTGAAAAAAATTTCAGCGATTCCTAAATTAAAACTGAAAGCCAATTTCTGGGTATCAGGAAAGTGAGGAGAGATATTAATAAAATACTAGTAGAGATGCGGAAAGAAATTTGAAAATGCAAAAATCGATCAACTATAAAGGAAAATCAATATAGTGAAGCGAGCTCAACTTATACCTACTGCTTTTTTGTCGAAAATGAGATTAACAGTAACATACCTACTTCGAATTGAAAATCTGATACAATTTTACTTTGGATTTAGAACCATAATCATTTATATTTGTTATCAATCAACTCACTAGCTCGAGGAAAACATTACTGTTAAAATATATATCAAGGACCTGTGAAATAAATTAATTACCCAACTTTAAATTAAAGTCATCAGTAAAATACTATCTTCTCATTGATCTTTGAGTTTTTCGTACATACTGTTTTTCAAGTGAATATATAGAATATTTTCAGTTATAATGATAGATGAAAGGATTGTGTGAGGATTTATTGTTCTACTACAACTTTTAACACATTTCAGCTATCACAAGTATCATGTAAGTATGATAAAAGCAATTACTCTTGATATGATAAGCTACTTCTGCAATGAACTCATTCGAAATCATTATAATGCGTTTCCACTAGAATTGTCATTCCTATATAGTATTTGGGTCTGTAAAAAGAAAACCATAACTATAAACTCAATAAATAAGCATACTTTCCCCATAAATGCGCATTGAAACTCTGAACAAACTCACCTTTGAATTAGCTTTCCTTTTAGCCCGCTTAATTTGGCACCTATCTTTTTAACCCCGTTTTAAAATCAGTGATATTCATTGATCCTTAATTCATATTTGCTGTTATTAATCTCAAAATGTATGTGAAACTCCTCACATCGGCGTAAATATTGAAAATAAACAATAAAGATTCACAATTACGTTTCGATATTGACAATTCAAATTATCTTGGACCTCACGCAACACTAGCGCCTCTAGCGGAAAATTCATACGCGGTAGCCCTCATTGGATTGATTTATTGAAGAAAGAAATGACATCAGAAAATTTCAAAATTAAATAAATCAACATCTCTATAAATTGACAACTCTCAATGTCAATTAGACTGCAAACGAAATATTCACAATTCCGAAGATTTTCCAAGTTTGTCTGAAGAAAAAATGAGAGATCCAGAGACACGAAACGACATTATCTTTTTCATTTATTCGTTTTTTAGTTTTACTGTTAGGCAACAATTCTTTCATAACTAATTTGCTCCTGACAAATTAGTGCAAAGATTTTCGCAGGAGCATTTCAGGGTATTTAAAAAAAATTTAGTTATTGCGGTTTCAGAGACTGCGAGTGAAAAAACCAAAGTTTTCTAAAACTGCAGAATCCTCCCAGATTATATTTCAATCAAATCTATCAAGCCTAGACTTTACGATTCACACAGGTTACATTTTCCATTTCTTAAAAACTTATAGGTTTTCACTCCCAGTCTCTGAAACATAAATAATTGAAAAATGTTTGATTATGGTGAAGTGCTCCTGCTAGAATCTTTGCACTTATTTGTCAGGAGCAAATTGGTCTCGAAAAAAAATAAAGTTTCTAAGAAATGCAGAATCCTCCCAGAATATTTTTCAATCGATACATCATTTCCATGCCAAGTCACATACTAACAGCCAACGATTCCTGATTTTGTAGCCTACATCGGGCATACTGATTCGGGAATTCGATCATAAGTATCGGAAAAACCGTACCTAATAGAAGTCAGGTCATGGTCTCCAAACTTCTTGAGTCAATTTTCCTTGTATACTCCATTACTCTGAAGTGAAGTCGTTTCGTGAAACTGTCAAAAATTTCATTTTTCATCTCAGGTCCCAGTTACAACGAAAGTTGCTGTTTTGAAAATTGCAATTAGAGTTATGAGAATATGATGAGTAAGTTATTCCGTTGAATTTTGGCTCTGAAAATCATACTTCGATTTTTCGCTAATATCAATCATTAGAATAACAATATGTGCGAAAGTGTATTCGTTAATTTCAGCAACTTCCCCACTAGAAATTTTCTTATGATCTTAATTGGAAGAATGGTTTATAAGAAAGTGGCAGCTAGACCACAGGAATTCAAGGTATATGAGGTCTCATCACATCTATCCACAGTTTTCTATTGAACATGTACATCAATCCTGTAGTACATCAACAATAGAATTATCAAACCTAGACTTAACGATTGATGCAGGTTACAGTTTCCATGCCAAATCACATACTAACAGCAAACGATCTCTGATTTTGTAGCCTATATCGGGCATACTGATTCGGAAAATCGATCCTATCGGAAAAACCGTAATAGAAGTCAGGTCATGGTCTCCAAACTCCTTGAGTCAATTTTACCTGTATACTCCATTACTCTGAAGTGAAGTCGTTTCGTAAAACTGTCAAAAATTTCATTTTTCATCTCAGGTCCCAGTTACAAACGAAAGTTGCTGTTTTGAACATTGCAGTAGAGTTATGAGAATATGATGAGTAAGTTATTCCGTTGAATTTTAGCTCTGAAAATCATACTTCGATTTTTCGCTAATATCAATCATTAGAATAACAATATGTGCGAAAGCGTATTCGTTGATTTCAGCAACTTCACTCACTAGAAATTTTTATATGATCTTAATTGGAAGAAATGGTTTATAAGAAAGTGGCTGCTAGACCACGGGAATTCAAGGTATATGAGGTCTCATCACATCTATTCACAGTTTTCTATTGAACATGTACATCAATCCTGTAGTACATCAACAATAGAATTATCAAACCTAGACTTAACGATTGATGCAGGTTACAGTTTCCATGCCAAATCACATACTAACAGCAAACGATCTCTGATTTTGTAGCCTACATCGGACATACTGATTCGGGAAATCGATCCTATCGGAAAAACCGTAATAGAAGTCAGGTCATGGTCTCCAAACTCCTTGAGTCAATTTTACCTGTATACTCCATTACTCTGAAGTGAAGTCGTTTCGTAAAACTGTCAAAAATTTCATTTTTCATCTCAGGTCCCAGTTACAAACGAAAGTTGCTGTTTTGAACATTGCAATAGAGTTATGAGAATATGATGAGTAAGTTATTCCGTTGAATTTCAGCTCTGAAAATCATACTTCGATTTTTCGCTAATATCAATAATAGGGATGTTGACTCATGTTACGAATTCATATAAATTGAGGTTTTCCTCATAGAAGGAAATTTTTGCAATCCTAAAAAACCATTTTAGTGATCTTATTATTCTCGTTGAATTAAATAAAGCTGATTTAAATTATGTTATTTATTATCAACTATCACGTGACTGCGAACGCCAATCAGAGGTAATCCGTATAGTGACGTCAAACTATCCGTATTGTCATTGCAAATTCGAATGTTCGGTGCTCAGATCAACAAAATACATTCATAGGCCAGGTTCCACAAAACTCCAATCACCTTGATTATTGAAATGTCATCATTTCTCTGCAATTTTCAGTTCATTTTTGACATAAACCATCGACTTACTTCAATATAAACGATTTGATTGCCAATCAAGCTTTGTGAAACCCACGGTTCTGTGACTTAAACCATAGTAAATATATAGAATATCATATCTATGTTTCGAACTCAAGAAGTTGAGAGCTGAAAGGGAACAGAATAGTTCGATTATTCGTTACAAGAACGATAATCTACAATTTTCTTTATAATGGAGATAGGATTCATCAAGGGTAATAGTAGTAACTTAACGAAGATTGATTCCCTGATGGTCGCAAGTTTCTTTGCTGAAAACAAAGATTTTTGTGCAGTTGAGCTTAAAAACGTAGAATTGTCTCTGTAAGTAGCAAACTTTTAATTCATATTTATTATAACAAATAAAAGAAACACCTCATTCAGCTTGTATAAACCGACATATTCATTTTGAAGGCTTAAATTGAACTTTTCCACAAGGAATCAGGCAAAATCAGTTCGCTTTGACAGAAGTCAAAGTATGTTTACCATAGACAAACTGACAAACTAAAAATTTAGTTAGTCTATGATGTCTACCGACTATTGACGTAATCATCATAACGTGCCGTTTCCGCGGGAAAATTAATTCTCTTTTCTTCAACGTATTTTTTATTGGCAAATACTATATTTTTAAGAAAAAAGTAATATTTTCGTGTTTGTATAGGGTTTATCTACAAAATACAATGAATTCCAAAAAAATAGTCAACATCCCTATTAGAATAACAATAGGTGCGAAAGTGTATTCGTTGATTTCAGCAACTTCACTCACTAGAAATTTTCTTATGATCTTAATTGGAAGAAATCGTTTATAAAAAAGTGGCTGCTAGACCACAGGAATTCAAGGTATATGTGGTCTCATCCCATCTAGTCACACTTTTCTTTTGAACATGAACATCAATCCTGTAGTACATCAACAATAAAATTAATAGACTTAACGATTGATGCAGGTTACAGTTTCCATGCCAAATCACATACTAACAGCAAACGATCTCTGATTTTGTAGCCTCCATCGGCATACCGATTCAGGAAATCGAACATATCGGAAAAACCGAAATAGAAGTCAGGTCATGGTCTCCAAATTCCTGGAGTATATTTTTCCTGTATACCAGAGTAGGGTTTTTCGGAAGGTTTTCGTTAAATTTCAGCTCCAAAAATCATATTTCATTTTTTGCTCATATCAATCATCAGAAAAAAAATATGTGCAAAAGTGGTTTCGTTAATTTCAGTGACTTAACTGACTAGAAAATTTCTCATGATCTTAATTGGAAGGAAGAAAGTGGCTGCTTGACCACGAAAATTCAAGATATAATTTACATTTTCCATGCCCAATCACAAACTATCAGCAAACAATTTCCAATTTTGTAGCCTAAATCTGCATACCGATTCGGGAAATCGATCCTATCAGAAAAACCGAAATAGAAGTGAAGTCATGGACTTCAAATTCCACGAGTCAATTTTCCCCTTATAATTCCATTACTCTGAAGTTAAAAAGTTTCGCAAAATAGTCGAAAAATCCAAACAAACAAGAGTTCTGTTCTGAACATTGCAATTGAGTTTTGAAAATATGATGAGTCAGGTTTTTCGGAATATTTTCGTTGAATTTTAACCCCGTTAATGATATTTCGATATTTTGTCAATATTAATAAATAAAAAAATTCAAGAAAAGACCTGAGCAGGAGCTTTTGATCACTCGTTCTTTAGTGGAGCAATAAGACTATGAACTCAAAATTTTATATGGGATTTGAGATTGAAGTTTAGAATCTCAGCACAATCGGAATTATATTCTGAAAATTATCCAAAAAAATGAAATATGCGAAAAATAAATAGTTACAAAAATTAAATTCCTACACCATTAGTGGTAAAAGGGATAATGATTATATATATATATATATAAATTCTATGGTTCTGATGATGCGATCCTATTGAAATTTTGGATGAGCATTCAGTATATCAGTCTTGATTCATAAAATAAATATCACATGAATCGGTCATCCTGTTATGGAAATATGAAGATTCTTCTTCTCAATATTCCAATTGAACTTTCTATGGTTTTGTTGACACTGAGGCTACAAAATTTTGCATGAAAATACAGTACAACAGTCTCAAATCACAAAAAATTAATTTAAATCGGATATCTTGTTGTGGAAATATAAAGATTTTAAATATTCCAATTGTATTTTCTATGGTTCTGTTAACACTATGGCCACAGAATTCCACATGAACATTTAAGCCGGGTTTCACAAAACTCATTCATTCTTTATTTATAAAATGAATTCCATTCAAATCGGATATTTTTTTATGGAAATATGAAGTTTCTTCTATTCAATATTCTAATTCAATTTTCAATGGTTCTGTTTACACTACGGCCAGAGAATTTTGCATCATGAGGGGTTTCGTTTTGTATGAGATATTGAGGAACACAAATTTTTAATGGCTATATTTTATGGAACACCCTGTATGAATTGACTGGTTAACGAACTCAACCGAGGCATTCGGGAACCAAACCATAGACAAGAAGATATACTAAACCGAACTTCCTGAAAATTTCAAGTCTCTAGGACACCCCCTCGAAAGTTATTGTGCTAAGGGCTGGACGGCCCCACGGACAGAATTAAATTTGACTACGAATTAGTCATCAGAGAAAAAAATTGTGAGAGTCTATTCTTCACTTCACTAGCTTTTATCACTAGTAACCTTCATATTATCTCAATTAGAAAAAAATGGCCAATGAAAAAATTTCTGTACGACAACAGGAATTCAAGGTACAAGAAGTCTCATCAAATTTATTCGCAGTTTTCTATTAATAGAACATGAACTTCTGGTCTCAACCATCAATTCTGTACATCACCAATAAAACTATCAAATTGAGACCATAGACAAACTAATAAAATAGATGAGCCACTCGTATATTCCGCGACATCTGTCGGAGGAGGAGACTAATACACGAAAAAATTATTTTCAATTTGATAGTTAGATGTCGTTGCATTCATAGAAATCCTATCGGGAAAATAGTAAGTATAGTCCGTTCACGAAAGGTTGAGCCGTCGGTTGGCCATGGAAATTTGGCATATTCCACTGTGTATATTAAAATTTTAGGTTATGTTGTTCATTTTCTTGTCAGATTGATACGCAATGTTGTCAATATTGCATAGAGTTATCTGATAACTCGCAAGCTCGTCGGACGAGGCCGGCTACATTCGGCAACGTTGACTTTATTTTACGTTATGACAGCAAATACTGCCAACTTCAGATAAATAAACGAACGCCTACTATGCGCTCAAACTTTTGTGAACGGACTATATGTAAAATCATTATTATCAAAAAACCTTTGAATTGTCAACTGACACAAGGAGTGGTTTGACACGTTCTTTTTGAAATATAATAAATTTCGATATGCCTGCAAGAGTGAAGACGTGCTGTGTTATTGGATGTGAAAATCGAAATGCAAGAAGGTAATTATAAATTTACATGTATATTCTGTTAACTATAAGAATTAAGATACTCGTAGTTTTCAAAAAGTTTTTCATGTATTGAATAAGTTTAGTCGGTAAATACTCATATTTTGTATTATTGAATTCATTATTTTTAGTTTTTTGAGAATGTTTTCAATGCAATTATTAGTTTATTGATTAGATATTTATGAATAAATCTGTATTTTCAATGGTGATACCTATTTCAGTTAATAAATTTTTATTCTATCCAGAATTTGATTATTGATCCTCATTTCTCGATTCCAAAAGAAAATCAGATGAAAGTTCGTTGCAGGTATTATTTTCATGAAAATAAATTTCCTCACTCATCGATAACTTGCACGAATCCATTTCTGATTTCCTTTTGGAAATTGAATTTCAAAAAACTTTTTGCCTCTTGTATATGGGTATACCTACCTATTCAAAAGGTGCACTACAGAATTCTTTTTGAGGCAGCTTTACGATACAGATTCCTTTTTCAATTGAGCTTTTTTCACGAATTAGTAATGTTGTACAAAAAAAGATGGCGTTGAAGCTTGTTCTACTAGTGTCTCATCTATTCTCCGTTTAGTTAGTCTATGATTGAGACTTTATGAATAACGCAGGTTAAAATCTTCATGCCAAATACATACTTACAGCAAACTATTTCTGATTTTGTAATCTACATCGGCATACAGATTCGGGAAATCGATTCTATCGGAAAAACCGAAATAGAAGTCAGGTCATGGTCTCCAAATTCTCATAGTCAATTTTCCTCGTATACTCCATTACTCTAAAGTGAAGCCGCATCTTTTAGTAACAAACGAAAGTTGATGAGTTTCATCTAAGCAAATGATATTCGATTTTTTGCCAATATCATGATCAAAAAAAGATCATTGGTGAAAGTGTATTCGTTCATTTCAATAACTTCACTTACTGAGAACTTTCATATGATCACAATAAAACAAAAAATAGTAAATGAAAAACTCTCTGTTCCACGATAGGAATTCAAGCTATAAGAAGCCTGATAAAAATTATTCACAGAACTTGAACTTTGGGTAATAACCATCATCTTGTACTTCTACATCACCAATCTCAATTAAAAATATTAAGTCTAGATTTTACGATTCACGCACGTTACATTTTCCATGCCAAATCACATACTAAGAGCAAACGATTTCTGATTTCGTAGCCTACATCGGCATACCGATTCAGGAAATCCATCCTATCCGTAAAACCGAAATAGAAGACAGGTCATGGTTTCCAAATTCCTCGAGTCAATTTTCCCCGTATTCTCCATTACTCTTCACTGAAGCCGCTTCGTGAAACTGTCAAATAATCCATTTTTATTCGGGAAATCGATCTTATCGGTAAAACCGAGATAGAAGAGTCATGATCCCCAAATTCCTCAGGTCAATTTTCCCCGTATACCCCAATACTCCAAAGTTAAAAGGTTTCGCAAAACAGTCAAATAATCCAATTTTAACTCATCTTTCGTGACAAATAAAAGTTCTCTTCTGAACATTGCAATGAGTTATGAGAATATGATGAGTAAGTTTTTTCGGAATATTTTTGTTGAATTTTATAACTTCTCAAATGATATTTCGATATTTTGCCAATATCAATCAACAGAAAAACAATATTTGTGAAAGTATATTCTTCATTTCAATAGCTTCAGTCACTTGTAACCTTCATATGATTCCAATTAGGTAAGAATGGTCAATGGGAAAATTTCTGTGCGACAACAGGAATTCAAGGTACAAGAAGTCTCCTCAAATTTATTCGCAGTTTCTATTGATAGAACATGAACTTTGGGTCCTAACCATCTATCCTGCACTACATGACCAATAAAAACTATCAAGTCTAGACTTTACGATCCACGCAAGTTACATTTTCCATGCCTATCACATACTAACACCAAACGATTTCCGATTTTATAGCCTATATCGGGCATACCTATTCAGAAAATCGATCCTATCGGAAAAACCGAAATAGAAGTCTCCAATTCCTCGAGTCAATTTTCCCCGTATTATATATATATTCCATTACTCTTAAGAGAAGCCGCTTCGTAAAACTGTCAAATAATCCATTTTTTCAATCATCTTCTATAACATAGTAACAACGAAAGTTCTGTTCCAAACATTGCAATAGAGAGATTGAGAATGTGAGTTTTTTCCGAAGATTTTCGTTGAGTTTTGACTTCGATTCTTCACCCATATTAACCACTACAAGCACAATATTTGTGGAAGTGTATTCGTTCATTTCAAGAGCTACACTCACTAAAAAACCTTCATATGATCTCAATTAGAAAGAAATTATTTATATAGTATCTGTTCGAAAACAGAAATTCGTGGTAAAAGATATAAATCCGATCAAATTTATTCACAGTTTTCTATTGATAGAACTCCATTACTCTAAAGTGAAGTCATATCGTAAAACTGTCAAAAAATTCATTCTTCAACTCAACTCAACAAATTTTGGTTCTAAACATTGCAATTGAATAATGAGAATATGATGAGTAAATTTTTTCAGAAGATTTTTTTTATTTCATCGCAGCAAATGATATTTCGATTTTTGCCAATATCAATGATAAAAAAGATCATTGGTGAAAGTGTATTCGTTCATTTCAGTAACTTCACTTACTGGAAACTCAATAAGACAAAAAATATTGAATGGAAAACTCTCTGTTGGACAACAGGAATTCAAGGTGAAAGAAGCCTGATCAAAATTATTCACAAAACTTAAACTTTGGGTCATAACCATCATCTTGTACTTTTACATCACCAATAAAAATATTAAGTCTAAATTTTACGATTCACGCACCTTACATTTTTCATGCCAAATCACCTACTAAAAGCATACATCTCCCGATTGTGTAGCCTACATCGGCATACCGATTCAGGAAATCGATCCTATCGGACGAAATAGAAGTCGAGTCGTGGTCTCCAAATTCTTTGAGTCAATCTTTCCCGTATACTCCATTACTCTAAGGTTAAAACGTTCCGCAAAATAGTCGAATAATCCAATTTTAACTCATCTTCAAGTGACAAAGAAAACTTCTGTTCTGAACATTGCAAGTGAGCTATGAGAAAATGATGAGTAAGGTTTTTCGAAATATTTTCGTTAAATTTTAACCCCGTAAATGATATTTCGATATTTTGACAATATTAATCAACTGAAAAACAATATTTGTGAAAGTCTATTCTTCATTTCAATAGCTTCATTCATAAGTAACCTTCATATGATCTCAATTGGAAAAATATGGTCAATGAAAAAATTCCTGTGCGACAACAGGAATTGAAGGTTCAATAAGTTTCATCAAATTTATGGCAGTTCTATTGAAAGAACATGAAGTTTTGGTCCCAACCATCAACTTTCTTCTTTTCTTTTCCTCCATTACTATAAAGTGAATTCACATCATAAACTGTCAAAAAAAACATTCTTCTACTCATCTTTTAGTAACAAACGAAAGTTTTTTGTTCTGAACATTGCAATGAATAGTGTATGATGATACATTTTTGAATTTGATCTCATCAAATGACATTTCGATTTTTTGCCAATATCAATGATCAGAAGAAGAACATTTTGTGAGAGTGTATTCGTTCATTAAACCTACTGAAAATTTTATATGATCTCAATCAGACAAAAAATAGTAAATGAAAAACTCTCTGTTCAACAACAGGAGTTCAAGTTTAAGAAGCCTGATCAAAATATTCACAGAACTTGAACTTTAGGTCATAACCATCTTCTTGTACCGGGTTTTTCACTATAATTATAATTATAGTGAAAAACCCGGTACTTCTTCATCACCAATAAAAATATTAAGTCTAGATTTTACGATTCACGCAATTTACATTTTCCATGCTAAATCACATACTATCAGCAAACTATCCGATTTTGTAGCCCACATCGGCATACCGATTCGGGAAATCGATCCTATCCGAAAAACCGAAATAGAAGTCAGGTCATGGTCTCCAAATTCCTCGAGTCAATTTTCCCGGTATTCTCTATTACTCTTCACTGAAGCCGCTTCGTGAAACTGTCAAATAATCCATTTTTATTCGGGAAATCGATCTTATCGGAAAAACTGAGATATAAGAGTCGTGGTCCCCAAATCCCCAGGTCAATTTTCCCCGAGGGGTCTATCATTGCGGAATTCTAGTGTACAAAATGCTGGAATTGGGAATGAATTACACGGAATTAGATGGAATTGCATGGAATTGCATGGAATTCGACGGCATTATAACGGAATTGTTTGGAATTGAGAAGAATTGAATGGAATTTCAATGGAATTGAACGGTATTCTGTTAGCATTGAATGGAATTGAAAATGCGCAGAATTGAACAGAATTGTGAGGAATTGAACGGAATTGTAGATAATTTAACGGAATTATGATTGAATTCAACGGAATTATGGGGACTTTAATGAAATTATGGGAATTTTACGGAATTGTGAGAACTGAATGGAATTATGCGGAATTGAAAAAATTTTTGTGAATAAAGTGGAATTATTTATCAAATTGGAATTTTAGTGTACAAAAAACTGCCAGTGATAGACCCCGAGGGGTCTATCACTGCGGAATTTTAGTGTACAAAATGCTGGAATTGAGAATGAATTACACGGAATTAGATGGAATTGCATGGAATTTGATGGAATTGCATGGAATTTGACGGCATTATAACGGAATTGTTTGGAATTGAGAAGAATTGAATGGAATTTCAATGGAATTGAACGGTATTCTGTTAGCATTGAATGGAATTGAAAATGCGCAGAATTGAACAGAATTGTGAGGAATTGAACGGAATTGTAGAGAATTTAACGGAATTAAGATGAATTTAACAGAATTATGGGGAATTTAATGGAATTATGGGAATTTTACGGATTTGTGAGGAACTGAATGGAATTATGCGGATTTAAAAGAAATTTGTGAATTTAGTGGATTATTTATCAAATTGGAATTTTGGTGTACAAAAAACTGCCAGTGATAGACCCCTCGATTTTCCCCGTATACTCAATACTCCAAGTTAAAAGGTTTCGCAAAACAGTCGAATAATCCAATTTTAACTCATCTTTCAGTGAAAAATAAGTTCTGTTCTGAAAATTGCAAGTGAGGAATACAGGGTACAAGAAATCTCATCGAATTTATTCGCAGATTTTTATTGTTAGAACACGAATTTTGGTTCCTAACCATCAATCCTGTACTACATCACCAATAAAACTACCAAGTCTAGACTCTACGATTCACGCAAATTACATTTTCCATGCCAATCACATACTTACAGCAAACGATTACGGATTTTGTAGCCTACATCGAGCATACACATACGGGAAATCTATCCTATCGGAAAAACCGAAATAGAAGCCAGGTCATGGTCCCAAATTCTCAGAGTCAATTTTCCTCGTATACTCCATTACTCTAAAGTGAAGCCGCTTCGTAAAACTGTCAAATAATCCATTTTTTAAATTGACCGTGTACCGTTCGGTAAATCAGAGTTAACTCAAAACATTTGGTGCCTTGTCATTACTTTAGAAAAGCGTATATTTAGACGGTGGGACGTTTGTCATCCGCCAGAAAACCAGTCGATCCATCTTTACTTCTAGGATCATCCCGTGGGATAACAGAAACGTTTTGAGTAGGAAGACGTTGAAGATAAATGGATGTACGGTGAAGAGTACATATTTTGTGTTTATATTGGCAGAGACAATGGATAAGTAATTGTAGAACTGAATTTTCCGCAAGCTGGCCTTCGTTTGCTGAGAATAATTAATTTTCATTTCTGTTGATAGCCACAAATTCATTGCACAGAGTAAGTCTTTAACTTGGACGGGGAGAGCCAAAGTGAAAATTCTTTAACTACATCTGTTCAGCCGTAAAAATAGAGAAAAATATGCTGTAAAGAGGGACGGGTGCATTTCAGTGTGTCCTTGAGAACTATTCTTGCAATGCACTACAACCCGTCTCCAGTTCCAGAGCCCTAATGAAATCCAGTATCTGAGAGGGCTTCTAGGAGGCTTAATCCGCATTTCTCCTAAAATTCTCCTGTTCAAGACATCCTTTGCGCAGGGCCATAATGCTGAGGTGTTCTGTAACTCAGTGAACAGGAAATTCCTCCTCTTCTCCACAGAATCTACAGTTGTCAGTTTCTGTTGAGTCAATTCTCTTCATATCATTCCTGAGGTGACAATGTTCTGTTAGAGTGCTTCTCTTCCAGTTTTTACTTCTCTAGGAACTTTTCCTTATAGGTGCACTTGCCTATACCACGGAAGGGTTCTAGATCAGCAAGTGGCGTTTGTGCTCCCTTTTTGGATAGTGTGTTAGCCTCTCAATTGTCTTTAATCCCTGAGTGATCAGGAATCCCGAATAAATACATCTTGTTATTCTTGTCTACTTTATTGAGTTTTCTTCGGTACTTTTATATTAGCTTCGAGTCGATGACACAGGATTTCATCGTTTTAATAGCAGCTTGACCATCAGAATGGATCACTATGTCCCACCCTTGATAGTTTCTTAGTTTTCTATTCATGTATTTCTTCATGAAATAGTTGAAAAAAAAATCTTCATATTTCCATAACAGGATATCCGATTCGAGTGAATTTTTTTCTGTGAATAAAGATTGATGTACTGAATCTTCATGCAAAATTTTGTGGCCATAGTAATAACAGAACCATAGAAAACTCAATTGAAATATTGAAAGAAGAATCTTTATATTTCCATAACAGAATATCCGAATCGAGTGAAATTTATTTTGAAAATGAAAACTACTATACTGAATGTTCATGAAAAATTTCAAGAGGATCGAATCATCAGAACCATAGAATTTAATTTTTGTAATTATTTATTTTTCATATATTCCATTTTTTAAATGATTTCCAGGACATTATTTCGCGATTGTGCTGAGATTCTGCATTTATATATTTGATATCAATCTCAAGTCCCTTATAAAATTTTGAGGTAATAATCTTGTTTTACCAAAGAACGAGCGCTCCTGCTCAGGTCAGATTTTGTTGAGCTCATTTTCATCATAATGTATCCTAATACGACGATGTCTTGTTCAAAAATCATTGAGGAGGCGTAACTTATTCATACTGACAACCAAATACCTTTTTGACCTTGTTGTATTGAAATTTCGAATGAACTTTCTGAAATGATATATTCCAAGAAGATTTCTTCATTTTACTTCTCTCTCTCTCTAGTCTTCTAATTGTTGCATTTTCCTCCATACACGTAAAGATTCCAGGCCAGTAAGTGGAGTTTGTGTTCCTTTCTGGCTAGCGTGTTAGCCTCTTTGTTTCCTTTTATTCTTGAGTAACCAGACTAAAGAGCCATTGTTTTTCTTTGCCCACACCATTGAGTTTTTTTCGGAATTCCCACATTAGCTTTGAATCGAGGACATAGGAGTTTGTTGCTTCAATAGCAGCAGAACTATCAAAATGGATCACTATTTGACACCCTTGATAATTTATTTTTAGGTTTGTTTCTATGCATCATACGATTGTAAGTATTCTGCCTGAAAAACATTCGAAAAGGAGCCTAACAATATAGTGTACACTAGGTTCTTGACCGAATACTCTAGCGTCGTCACCTATCGTGATTTTGGAACATCTGTATACCATTTGACGGTATTCAATCTGTAGTTTTAGGTAGTATGTTCGTCGGCCCCCGGTGGTCCAGTGGGCATGACCCTTGGACGTGGTCCGGTGGTCCCGGGTTCGAATCCTGGTGGGGGCTGGATGGTTGTTATATGTGCCATTCGTAACGAATAAAAAGTCTGATGTACTTGTAAAGTATAAATGATTATATGTTAACGACGAAGATATAACTGAGACTGTGTACATAGCCTTCTTGAGCTGAGCACATAAAAGAGAAAGTGAGTGAGTAGGGTAGTATATTCATTTTCTGAGTGCTCACTTTTCTTTAATATATTATACATCAGTCTTCCTATGAGAACTTCAGAATGACTTCCTTTATCTTCTCCTGTATGGAAAAATAGACATGAAAGGAATTTTACTTCATCAATAAGTAGGAAGTTGGTCTAGGAGAACACAGCTAGTCTCAACTCCTGTAAAGAAACTCATTCTGTACAGGGTGGTCAGAATTAGTGATCCCTGAACTACAACTTTTTAAAATAGAGAAAAATGATTGGCACATTACGGTTTTTTTCTAGAAACTCATTCTGCCGTTAACTCTTCTGCTCTGTCGTCTTTTGTTTTCGAGTTATAGGTCGAAATTGACATTTGGGAAATTTATTATTTGGTCATAATCTCCGTTCCTGTTTGTCCTATAAACTTGAAACAATAAAATTATAGAGACACTTCTTTGATAGGAATCCAGGGGCCTAATCTAATTTTTACTGAAGGGGTTTCTTTCCTGACTTATTACATGAAATTTTGTTTTGTCATAGAGAAACAATAGTTCATTTATACTGAAAAATAATCACCGTTTTTCCCCGTTTCAAAAATATATAAAATGCCCCATATCGCTCATTAGCAACGCTATTGGGGGTAAGGTCTAACCCAGGCCTCCCCTGAATTATTAATTTTACGTAGAAATAAATTTTTGTTTCCATAAGAAAAAACAGAGTTTTATGTAATGAGTCAGGAAGGAAACCCCTCAGAAAAATTAGATTAAGCCACTGGATTCCTATCAAAAAAGTGTCTGTATAATGTTTCGTTTCAAGTTTATAGCACAAATAGGAAAAGAGATAATGACCAAATAAGACATTTCCAAAATGTCAATTTCGAAAACAAAAGACGATATAGAGCAATGGGGTTGACGGCAAAATGAGTTTCTCGTGAAAAGACCACCGTAATGTGCCATAGGGTTAAAAAGTTGTAGTTCAGGGATCGCTAATTCTGGCCACCCTGTACATGGCTAAAAAGGCATAGAGTCGCATCTTTGTCATAATAGGAAATCTAATTTTGAAATAAACGTTCGTTCAAATAAAATGTCGCCAGATCTGAATGCAAATTCATATAAAATGACGGTGCTACTAAGAAACGACAGCGATACTATTCGATATCCTGTTCCTACAAGATTTCGAACCTTCCATTCAACTTTGACACCAATATACATAAGTTATTCGCAGCTGAATCATTTGAAACCAAGATCACGTAATTTTTGCCAGAGATTATCAATCCTTTTGCCATTTCACAACGCGAAAGTCATTGAAATTCATACTTTGTAGAATTTCAAGTTCCTTATTCATTCCAGTACCTCATCTAACATTCATTTTTATAACTTTCAGCATAAAACCTAACTGTCCATCTGCGAATTGCCATGAACCCAACGTCTGATCTTATCGGTGAGCGACATACCCACCAAAAAACTACGGAATTCATCGAAGGATCGTGAAAAAAAGTTTTCGTTAGTCAGTCCAAGCATTATCTTTCGTCCTAGTTCCATAACAATCGGTTATTAAATAAAATACGAAGTAATTCGCAAGATAAGGCTTCAACAAACAAATATAATGATTATTCATGTAGAGATAAAAGTTTTTCAGACGAATTCTTGAAAGCCATTCCATGTTTATGAGAAAAGATTGAGGAACATTAGCAATTTGAATTATTCGTTCTTCCATGGATGTTTTTCGAGGAAACTCTGCTTGGAAACAACGGCTTTCTTCCTGCGAAGATGTCACGGTGAAAAACGAGCGATTTGAACCCATGTTGAATGCTAAAAGTCTCGGAAAGATAATTCTGAGCGTTCCTTATGGACGAATGCAGAATTTTATGGCACGTTATACTGTTAAAGATATTCTACAGGACGTTTTCTACCTTTTAAGGCATATTCATGAATTTTTCCTGTGAAAAGTACCAGCAAATTATCTTATAATACATATATCATTTAGTTAACTATTTTTATGGGTTGGGTTGGACGTTTTTGGTCAACACTTAATGTCAGGAATTTCAGATTTATGTGAATAATTCCAGCGAGAAATTCTTCAGGTAACTTGTTTATCAATCATTTTTGAGAATTCGTGAATTAGTATTGGTAGTAGATGTTCACTTCAGTTAGATTGTAGGAACTGTGGATTTCCTGATCTTTTTAAGAACAACTTTTGGAGAGTAATGTAATTTTCGGATTTCTGGATGATTTTTTATGGAATATTCGATGATAAACAAATTTTTATATTGCTGTTAAATTCATTGACAATTTCTTATATAGATGTTCATGTTTTTGTGTGAAATTTTCAGTTTATGGTAACAGAGTTTGCATAAATGCAATGGGGTTATTCAAAAGGTATTTTAAAGAGTCAGTATCTTCAATGCTGACAGGTTGAATGCATATCATATTTTTTCTACAAACGTCAAAAAATGACAAGGTTCGCGCATTGGCAAGAATATGCGAAGTGACCCTTTTTTTCATTTTCCTTTGTTACTATGACACCGTGCGCGAAGTAGTGTGCGAAATACTTACTTCGCACACTGCATGTAAACTATATGGGATTTTTATATTTTAACTTGGTAATTTCTTGAAATCCACGTTTTCTTTAACTTGAGTGTTGCTTTCAACATAAAATATATTGCCCATAGTTATAATACCTACCTAATTACTTGATTTGGAAAACAGTTCAAACCAGTTCAATATTTTTTTTCATATTAAGCTAAGCGTTTGTAGAAAAAATTTTGTTTGCATCTCATGCGCGAAATACTTTGGTGATCTCGACTATTCAGTTCTCGATCACCAAAGTAGCATTTCGCGCACTAGATACAAAAATAACTATTTCATTTCCCTGCACCCAAAAGAATTCATTTAATTTTGAGCTTTCTTTTCCGGCAAAATGATAGATACACTCAAAAAATCGATGAAGTTTGTTAATTCATGAATATGTTATTTTCAGTCCTATTTGATTGAATTTTTTTCAATTGTAGGTAAGTTCATTCGAAATCACTCAACAGTTTTGAATTTCAAGAAAACTAGGCGTCATTTTATACTAGGTGAAGCAAAATCTGTTTTTTTACTCCAATTTTGAAACTACACATGGTTTGTTCCAGTTGTTCCAACAGGTTCTCCTTTTATCATCAAGACTCATATTTCTTCTACAATCTCGTTCTTGATTTTTAACGAAAGCTTAATTTTTGTTAATGATACAGGGTTTTCAGTAAAACATTGAATTTTGCTAAGGCTATAACAGTACCTACTTCAACAAATTTAACCTAAAATTTTTACATAATGAATATACTGAAAACTAGTGGAAAGCATAACGTGTATTCCGCCTAGACGCTGATAACAGGTGCAATTCGTCTTGTCATCATGCCCTCAATAAGGTTTTGAATCAGTTAGAGCATCACTGATCTGCTGCAAATTTTCAAAAGTTTGTACGCGAGATCGAATTTTCCTGCAAAGAGCATCCAAACATGCCCAATTGGGTTAAAATCTGGGCTTAGAGCAGGTCAATTGAATTTTTGAATATCAAATTCTGCTAAATACTTCCTAGCAATCCTATCCACATGCGTTTAGGCATTATTATGCAATAGCACAAAATCTACTCCAATAAACGGTGCATGAAAAACATGTGGCGCTAAGACTTCTATTGTTTTATTTTTTCACTCTGTTTTCAGTTTATTTTCATTGCGTTCGGATTTAAGGTCAAATATGTGAGAGTACTTTTTTAGCCATAGTAATTGTGGAATGTTTCTCTGAAAATTCTGTTTCTTCAACAAAAATTTAGCTATTGCTATTGCTATAGCTAATGCAGTACGAAATGATCAAGTGAAGATGAATCTTGATGATGAAATAAGAAATCACATGGTGGAACAACTGGAACGCATTAGAGGTGGTTCTAAAATGAGGGCAAATCAACAGATTTTGCTTTCCCCTGTACAAAATGACGGTCGCACAGTTTTCTTGAAATTCAAAACTGGTGATTGATTTCGTACGAACCAACCTACAATTAAAAATTCAATTCAATCAATCACTTATCATCACTTATTATAAGTATAATGTTGAATTATTCTTATTATCGATAGTCATATTATAAATTTCGGTTATGGTTTTTCCCAATGTGAACAAGCGCGCGAAAGCTACTGACTTTAAGTGAGTAGTTTTTGAGCGCTTGTTCTACTCAAACGAGTGCTATACGTTTTGCAAATGTCTTTAATTTTCGAATTTTGAGCCGAAAATGGTCTCAAATGATAGAGTTAGACTCCCTCATGAGTCATGACGTATTCGTGGTCAAATTCAAGTCTGCTCGTGGGGCCGTCCGTTAGCATAATAACTTTCGAAGGAATTGTCTTAGAGATTTGAAACTTTCAGGATGAGTTCGGGTTCCCAAATAGCTCGGTTGAGTTCGTAAACCAGCCAAATCGTACGGGGTGTACCATGAAATCTCAGACAAAACGAAGCCCATCGAATGAAATGTTTCGGCCATGTGCAAAGTGGTCATAATAAACTTCATGCAAAATTTTGTGGCCATGGTGAACAAGAGGAAATTCAATTGGAATATTGAAGAGAAGAATTTTCATATTTCCAGAACAGGATATCCGATTCAAGTGATTTTTTTGTGAATGAAGACTTTTATACTAAATCTTCATGCAAAATATTGTGGCCATAGTGTCAACAGAACCATAGAAAATTCAATTAGCAAAAAAAAGCAGAATCCCTCTAGTTTCATAATAAGATGACCGATTCAAGTGAAATTCATTTTGTGAATTTTGTGAACGGATATACTGAATGTTCTTGCCAAATTTCAAGAGGATCGCATCATCAGAATCATAAAAATTAATATTTGTAATTTTTCATTTTTCATATTTTTAATTTTTGAATAATTTTCATGATATAATTCAGATTTACTGAAATTCTGTATTTCTATATTTGGATCAAACAAATCCCATATAAAATCCTGGGGTAATAGTCTTATTGCTTCGCCAAAGAACGAGCGTTCTGCCAGGGCTTTTCTTAATTTTTTATTTTTTGGTACAGTATCTACACACTCATCCAACAAGTCAAAACACCTTAAAGCTGATTGAAAGTTTCGTAGTGAAGTAAAGAAACAATCTAAATGTGCCTTATGCCCTTCAAATTTATATATCCGCCATACGTCCTACAAAAGTCAAAGTGTCATCTAACGGAATATTTGAAGAGGCCATGCCTAACATAAATGCATTCCCACATTTTCCACACAGAATTTTGTATACAGATAGCGCTCATAGAATTCGAAATGAGGGAGCTCTATGTCTGTGATGATTCCGGTAACAACAAATATGCACCATCTGGTCCTGACGGGCCAGTGAATTAGGATTGGAATCCGATCTGCTGATAGTGCTCCCAAACTGCATGCTACGTAGGTGCCCACCATATATTACGTGAAGTAATGAGCTTATTGCTCTGTTTGGACGTAAAGCTGGCCTGACTAGCCCCTTGTTGTCTCCAAACGACAAATTAATGCAAGCCTTAGTCAAGATTTGGCAAATTGTTCCCTAGAATGACTGCGTTAGTTATGCGTCACTTAAGCTATGATTTGTTTGTGTTGAAAGCTCGAGAGTATAATGAGTTTATATCTAATCAAGGTGTTTTGAGATTTGAACGTGAATAAGTATGATGGTGAATGAAATTCCATAAAAGAGTTGTTTATCTAGAGGGTATGTTTGTTCGTTGATATATGAAAAAGAGTTCAGAAGCTTCTCACTTTTATACAGTGTGTCACAGAGTGGACAAACTTCGAGAGGTGATTTGCAATAAAAAATGTTGACGGTTATTCTTCAATTTGACATTTCTTCACTTCACGAAAAATTTCTAGTTTTTTCTCTAAAAAGGATAATATTCAGTTTTCCTTATAGTCTCATCAAATTTGAGCACTTATTCGGAAAGGGCAATAAATTTGCTACAAGATGAGAGGGACTGTGTGCAGAAAACACTCTTATTACAGGCTTGGTAAGGAGAAGAATATCACGATTCTGAAGTTAACAAACTCAGTCCTATTTTTCCAATGATTTCTTCGAGGAAATATCAATAATTATGCAACCAATTTCTCTTCAGTAAAAAATACCTCATATAGTGTATTTTCGAATGACATATAAACTTTTGTGCTAGCTGCTCATTCTACGCTATAATATCATGGCTAACTTCATAAAAACGAAAAAGTCTGAAAATTCTGAAACTAAATTCTCTCGATTTCGGGGTGTCAATTCTCGGGATCACTCGCTCACGAACGTATACGTTCGTGAGTGAGTAAAATCGAAGCAATAGTTCGAAACAAGTTAATTCCTGAGCATATCGTCAACTAATCGTTCGGACGAAAGTGTATATTCATTTTGAACGGATAAAATCATTAAACTTTCAAGAAATCTACTCTCAAAATGTCACGAACGTATCGTTCTTCGAACGAGTGATCCCGAGAATTGACACACGAAACTCTTCGTGATCGGATTTTAATGAAGTTTTATGAAAATCATCAATTCATATTGCATCGAAATAATAACGAAGAAATGGACCTTCTTCAATACATTTGACCCATCGTTTTCATACTGAATCAACAACTCTTGAATGAACTTTCTGACGCATTTCTGCACAACACAATTTTATTCTGTTGATGAGATCCTTCCGAGTCTGAAAGTGAATTAGATATACTTTCTGTTTCAAAGCATTCTAGACGTAAAAATCTAAAATCGTGAGATCGGGGCTCTTCGGTGGCCATCTGACCGTATCTTCCAATCCATTGTATCGCAACATATTCATTAAATAGATCTTGACATTACGACTATTATGTGCTGGGCAGCCATTCATTTGAAACTAGATATTTTATCTGTTAGACATTCATTATTCATTGAATATAACTGTCAATTTGCTCTGGATTAATCTGATGAATTCTTCAGCATCAAAATGATCGGTGAGAAGAACTGGTGCGAAAAGTTCTCCTCTCATGACTACCAACCTCATGTAAACTCATGTTGGAAATGAAAAACAATAGTCGCATGAGGGTTTTTTTGCCATACATGGTTGTTTCTTAAATTAATTACACCTGATTTCGTGAAAGTGATCACATCATTCCTATGGCCCCCACTCTCCTGAATTATTCTGGTACCAACTACAAAATGTAAGTCTGGTCTCAGATAACAGATGAGTTCCATAAAATTACACTAAGATTCAATTAAAAGCTTCAAAATAGAGCAAATTTAGGTTCGAAGTTTTTATACTTTTTCATTGTTATCATGTTAGCCATGATATTTTGGCGGAGGGTAAGCAGCTAGCACAAAAGTTGATATGTCATTCGAAAGTACAATGAATGAGGTATTTTTTACTGAGAGGAAAACATGTGCATAATCATTAATATTTCATCAAAAAAACAATTGGAAAAATTGTACTGATTTTGTTAACTCCAGAATCGTGATATTCTTCTCCCTACCACGCCTGCAACAAGAGTGTTTTCTGCACATAGACTCTCTCATCTTGTAGCAAATTTATAGCCCTTTCCGAATATGTGTTCGAATTTGATGAGACTACAAGGAAAAAGAGAAAAAACTTCAAATTCTTTGTGAAATCAAGAAATGTTAAACTGAAGAATAACCCTCAACATTTCGACCATGTGATATATAACATTTTGTTGCAAATCTCTTATATAGTCAGCTCTCGAAGTTTGTTTGAAAGTATATAGGGTGTTCCTAAATTGAACGTACAAACGAAAAGGAGAGATTCCTGAAGTGAGTTTGAGAAAAAAAAGTTCCATAAACATGGGGTCGCAAACGTTTCGTTTTCGAGATACGGGGTGTTAAAGTTTTAATCAAAAACATGTGTTGATTATACAAGTTTATCGAATCTTTATGATTCATCGATACAGATCTGGAATATTTCCATAAAAACTGACACTGAATTCATTCACCACAGCTTACAAAGCAAAGTGGTCTTCCCAAAATAATTTGGATTTTCACGAGGATTTCGAAATGATCGTTCAAAATTTTTTTTCTCGAAATCGTTGGTAGATACGACAAAACTACAAGAGACCGAAAAGTTTAGTATAAGAACAAAGCTTTTTTTTACATTTTTTCAAATTAACAGTTGCTCACCAAAAAAAGGTTCTGCAGAAGAACAGGTGGCAGAGTTCCAGAAAAAATATCACCCTGTAGATCTTCTATCGAAATTGCCATGTCACGTTGTGAGAACTCTCAAATGTAATATCTATGCCAAATTTCAGTTGAATATCTTGTGAAGTGTAGATACTTTGAGAAAAAAACTTGAAAAAATTCAAACTTCAACACTCTGTATCTCGACAACGAAACGTTTGCGACCCCATGTTCATGGAACTTTTTTTTTCTTAAACTCACTTAAGGAATCTCCCCTTTTCGTTTGTACGTTCAATTTGGGAACACCCTGTATACCCTGTATAGTAGGCCAAACAATCAACCTCGAAAATTTGAACCCAATGTTTGCAGATTATGAGTCCTAGTCTTCAACAAATACTCAAAACAAGCTCGAGATGTACTTGCAATATTCGACAATAATACTTTCGGTATTGTTTTGCCGTAAATTCGAACAGGAGGACTGAGTTGGTAAATCGATTAAATGACACCACCCTAGTGTTCAAATATGGTTATTGTTCTTCTTATAATATGGAGGGGCCCACTAAATACAATATGAACATCGTCACAGAGTATTTGAAAACGATATTCAGAGGCTCCAAACCTGAACTGATAATTTCAAGGTTTAACTCGATCCGTTCGAAGGTTATTTGGGTTTTGGAACTGCAGTACTGGATATAATTCAAATTTTTTTTTCCAATTTTCTCATGAAACGATCATGACGAAATTTTGAACGACTATGCTCGTAACAGCTTCAGTTCTAAATAACAACTTAAGGCGTTTTCGGATACTTACTCGGGTTAACTCGATCCCTAACCTTGGCATTCGTTTACCTAACCCGAACATCCAACCCGTGTTCGGAAAGTACGGTGCTATTAAGTCGATCACTGACTCAGGTTGAGCTGGAATAAGTCTTGTACTCTTTTCTTAGTAATCTCATATACCTATTCTATTCTTACGAATTTTGTTATCTACTCGTTAATTAATCTAGCTATCAATGGTCTCGAACTCGCTCCGCACACGCGAAAATACTTAACAATTAATGACAGCGATGAATGAACGAGAGATATTCATTTAACAAAATGAAAACGTCTATGTTTTTATGTTCCAGTAAAGTTGTGACATTATTCATATTGCTTCTGAATACTTTGTGTTCGGTTGCCCCGAGAATGGTAGAGTATCCATTATACAATAGTTACTACGTCTGAACTGCGCTGAGTAGAGCTTAGATATACAGGTTTGGAAATTCACATCTGAAATACGATATACAATGCATCAGACAGAGAATTCTTCCCTCCAGTTGCAAAGATGAATAGTTGAGACAATCACTTGCTGTAACACACTGAATTCAGTTGTCTTACTTCATTATTCTAGCCTTGTCTCTCTCTTATCGTTTAGAGGAGCGTAGTTCTTTAGTATGGTAGGCAACAGTAAATACTTGAATCGAGTATTACGGGCAGCCTGACAAATTAAAAATTCTATTCGTGTAGTGCGGGTTCCCTACCATACTGCGATAAGAGATAGACAAGACTAGATTATTGCAGTAAGACAGTTGAATTCATTCAGTTATCGCACTTGATTATCTCGCCTATTCATCTGTGCAACTGGAGGGAAGAATTCTCTTTCTGATGCCTTGTATATCGTATGTTTTCGATGTGAATTTCCAAATCGGTATATGTATTATATATGTTTAGGTAAAGAATGCATTGATACAGTCAATCCTTACCGCGTTGCAACATCATGTATGCGTTGAAGCAAAGTAAAGAATGCTAATACGCTCCCTGGCATCCTAACAGGACATGGTCGAAATCGGAAGCATATGATGAGAATTGGCCTAGCAGAAACTGACCAGTAAAGATTCTGTGGTGAGGAGGAGGAAACTCCGATTCAGTTAGTAAGAGAATGCCTCGTCATTGTAAGCCTGCTCGAAGAACGTCCTGGACAAGAGAATTATAGGAGAAGCGTAAATCTAGCCTGCTTGAAGCACTTTCAGGTATTAAAATTTATTACGGCTGTGGAACTGGAGGGAGAGCTGTAGAATAGCAGTTGCAAAAAACAGCTTTGACGGGGGCCACAATAGATCCCAAGGTCGCAGTGCAATGCAATGCATGTAATAATCTCTAATCTACTATGGCTGATCCATCTGATAATAATCTATCTTTTCTTTTATGCAGTTTCTTCCTCTCGCAAAACACGGAAAACCGTATGTTGCACTCAATGAATCATTATTAGATAAATTTATTTTCAATGCCGCAACAGCAGAAGTTGCTTGAATTACGACGGCCATAGTTTCGAACCCCGGTCCTGCCGATGATAAATCCTTGTAATTTATCTCGAAGCCGCAGATTAAGGTGGGACCAGCCGTTAGGATTTCGCGGGGTGTATTTATTTTCCATCTTTCAATTATACGAGTCATAAATTTCATTACCTTGCCGAACTCCGCTGTGACCGCACTTCGTAAGTTTCTGCTGCTCCTTTGCCACACTGAGTTTTCTGGTTGGAGGACAGGAAATAAGGAGCGTTGGATTGTGGAGAAAGTGATGAAGCCGGATATTTTTTGGGGTTGATTTGACAGCACAAGAGACCTACTTCTCATATCGCTGTTTTCCATCTGTTGTGAGTTACTGCTGGAATTCCTTTCATTCGAAAAGTTCTTGAAGTTATTCTTCGCATAAGTTTCTCGAGAAACTTTATTCACCACTTTCTTGGAACAGCCTGAAAAAGTATTGTGATTGTAACTTTATACGTGTATGTGGGTGTATTTGTTATTATCATTCTTATGACCTCACAGTCAACCGTATACTATAGATCATTTCTGGAAATGAAAACTTGAAATTGTCACAATGAATTCAGAATCGAACAACTGGGATGAATAAAAAAAGACATTGTGAATTGTTGAGGCGTGGCATTGAACTTAGTGAACAGGAGTTTTCTGCTATTCCCCACAAAAAACACACTCGTCAATTTCTGTTAAGCCAGTTCTCATCATATGCTTCCTAATGTCCCGTTGAAAAGCCAGTGTGGAGGCGTAACTTATTTTTGCTGATATCCAAATACTTTTGGACCTTGTAGTAGTGTAAAGTTCCGAAGAAACCTTAGGAATTACCTTTTTCCAGAACATTTCTCCACATTGCTTATCTGTCAGTTTCTTTCTACTCCAAAAACTCACTACCTGCCTACACCTATCACAGAACGGTTCTGGACCAGTTAGTGGCGTTAGTGACAAGAAACGCATAGGTACTAAAGTTACCTTGTCTGCTTACCTCATTGAGTTTTTTGGCACTCCCATATTAGCTCTGTGCCGAAACAAACTCAATGAGGTAGGCAAGAAAAATAAGGTCTTTTTAATCTGGCTTTTCGGCCATTCGGGATTCAAAGGAAACGAAGAGGCCAATACACTTGCTAAAGAGGACACAAGAATGTCACTCATTGGCCCAGAACCATTCAGTGGTATAGGTAAATGTGCATATAAAAAGGACTTTCTGAAGGAGGAGAAAGCCGAGAGAGAAAAACTCTGGCGGAATCTCTCAGGGATGAATCATTCCATTAAGTACCCTCGGAACTTTGAAACAGCAAGATCCAATTATATTCGGATCTTAGTGAGAAACAATTATTACACCTCCTCAAAGCCTTCCTTACAGGACATTGTCGTCTCAGGAGGCACCTGTTGAGGATGGGATTGTCGGACACTGACGAGTGTAGGTTCTATGGGGAAGAGGAAGAAACCCCCATTCACTTAGCTTTGTCGTTGCGGCCTACCTAAGAAAGAGAAACTTGAAAGAGTGAGGAACTAGCCTCGTTGAAGCCTTCACAGATATTGGATTTTATCAGATCTATGGAACTGGAAAGCGAGATGTGAGGGTATGGTGCGAACAGCTCTGTAAGAAGGCATAATAGACCTTGTGGTCGCAATTAACTGTAACCCCTTTTTAAACCTACTAACTAACTACTCCCATCCTTCCAATTTCGATCTGTCCTATCAGAATCATGTGGCATTATGAATGTCAAACATGGTGCGCAGTTCAAATCTTTTGCTCTTATTGAATCACCCTTCAATAAATATCCTGTATATCTAGAAGTTTAGTACAAAATACAACCAGAATTATTGGCGAAGAGTTTTCGATAAAAGTGGGACACCCCTTCCCTGGTTCTAAGGCAATATACGGCGACTGAACGCGACCCGAAGAAAGAAGTGACCATATGTGGCGTCCCATGCCGGATGTCGGCACTTGAAATTTCTTATTGACCGCAGTCAGACGGAATAACAATAAGATCGGAGACATGGCGGAAAAACGATATAATAAGTCGTTTGTGTAGGATACGATCGCCATGTTTTGTTTCATTTTCGGGATACGCTATACAACCTACAATTTTTTTTCGTGGCGTTGCAACGGCAAATTTCTTTGTTGATATGTCTGTCCAAGCAGAATCTTATGTTAATTTCCTGAGGAGAAATTTGTATCGGTGTGATTTAGGATGGTATTGAGTGGAGTAAGTAAGAACCAGAATGATATGAAGACATTGTGACAAATGATTTTATTCAACACAAATACTCTTTTCGGCAACCGTCGAGGAGGTACTCATTTTCCGTAGGCTTTTTCTTCTAGAAAGTAGCATTTTCTGAATTAGTCCGAAGACCTATTTCCGGGCAGGGCCGGGAAGTAAATATGATTTTATCCACGACTATTGTATAATACACCCATTTTACGTCTGTTTGCTCGTCTATAACAATAATAATAGATTAATCACCAGTGAATAATGAGTAATTATTCACTACTGTCAGATGCTTCATATATTTTGCTAAAAAATTATAATTTTTGTATTGAAATTTCTTTAGTGTTTTAAAATTCCCTACAAATAAGGGTATACCTTGTCAATCGAGGGCCTAATCTACTTTCATTACATCATTCAAAGCATAAAGTATATTAAAGAACATACAATGACAAGTTGTCCATGTGCAACTTGACTTTTTCCACCGTTGTATAAGAAGGATCCATAGACATATAAAAGGATGGACAGGGCGTCACGTGACTTTCGCAGTAAGTTTCGTGCTCCCAACATAAGAGAGAGATACTGTGAAGGATAGAGTAATATTAGTGTAATGCATAGACTAAACCTAATAATCAGCATCGGTAGTGTTTCTTCACGGTTGACGATAAAATATCGTACGCAACACGTCCTGTGAAAGTTTTTTGTATAACTATCAAAAAAACTTGACTTTTCTTCATCGCTATGGATGCGTAAATGATTACTTCTTTCATCGTTAAAAAAAGGCTTTTTTTTCACCGAAAAAAAGGAACCGACGCGTAGCGGAGGGAGACGAAAAGCCGAGAGCTAAAATCTAATATTTTTCCCGTGTATAATACACTATTTTTTTCTGTGACAGGAAGAACGACCATTTAATAGTGAAAGAAATATAACTGTCTACGAAATACTTTTTTCCCGGAAAAAAAGTGAGTACTTTTTTCCGGCTACATAGAGAATCATTTTTTTGACAGGGAAAAAAGGAATTTCGTAAAAAGTCATACTTTGTGACCTGTCAAGAGACACTAAATGTCACATTTTTTCCGTCACAGAAAAATAGTTATTTATTATACAAAGGAAAGAAGAGTTAGATTTTAGCTCGAGGTTATGTTTTTTCCGACGCGAAGCGGAGGGAGACAAAAAACCGAGAGCTCAAATCTAATATTTTTCCCGTGTAAAATACACTATTTTTTCCTGTAACAGGAAAAACGACCATTTAATAGTGAAAGAAATATAACTTTTCACGAATTCACTTTTTTCCCCGGGAAAAAAGTGATAACTATTATTCCATGTGAATTCACTTTGACTGCTGTTTGTATTTCGTTCGTATAAAATTAGTGTTTTCATGGCACATTCGAGTGAATTTCTGGAATCAACCTGCGTTCTAGACACTCTCATGTGCCTTGAAGAAAACACTCATTTCACGCACTCAATACAAAAATAACTATTTCGGCAAGCACAAGAATTGTATATTTCAACAGAAACTTTTCAGGGAATTCTTACTTGAGATCCACTGCTTCCCACAAACTCCCACTGAATATTCCAGATGAATTAAAAATAATTCATTTTGAGGAGCTATAGCTTCTGTTGAGACAAATGAATTTAATGAAACCTGCTATCTGTATAATACAAGTGCAAGAAGACCACAATCATTGAGCTCGTGGTGCTTCTCCCGATTTCAATAGTGAACAGTCGTCGACAATATTAACATTTGAAGTAATTTTAATGATTGTCAAACGTTTTGTTCTAAGTTTCTTTGTATCGTTACTCTTTATCGGTCCTTTTGCCGTGGCTAGACTAACCCACATAACATTGACCCAACTTTGAGGTCATCTATCAAATGGCCTCGAACCGAGGAACGAGATGAACTCAATGAGTATAAAAAGGGTAAAGTGGCAGTTTTACTACCCTCACATCCCAAGTGATCATTCATCCACGAAATGAGTCCTACGAACTTGTTAAATTATTTACGTAATTGGCTGGAATTCTGCTCTTTGATGGAACCTTCAGAGGGGCCAATTTTCGACCGAGGTTTGTTATGATGATAGAGATAGGACTCGATTCTTGCCACTGAGGTTTTCTGCTGGTACAACTACATTTAGTTGAATTTTATATTTTGTAGGAGAGTTTGTCAAGAGGGAATAGTGGGAATACATATCACCCCTTTTTGAGGGCTATGTTTTCGCCCGAATAATTCGCTCTTGTCGAGCTGGACAGTCCAAAAAATCATCGCTTATATCGAAGTGAGCTTTCATTTGCGAAAAAACATTATACAGATACTTTTTTATAGGAATCCGGTGGCTTAATCTAATATTTGCTGATGGGGTTTCTTTCCTACATGAAATGTCGTTCTTTCTTAGGAAAAAAATAATTAATTTTCACTCAAGAATAATCAACGTTTTTTCAGTTTCAAAAATATACAGGTTGTTACATGATTATATTTCACAACTTGAGGGGATTATCTACGTATAATTTCAAAAAGATGGTCCATAGTAACATGGGTCCACAAAAGCTTCGTTACGAAGATGCAAGGTGTTGAAATTCCAAAAAAAATATTTTTCATAACTCCTAGAGGCTTTTTGCGGTACGCCACTCGTCTGCGTAAAATCAATTTTTGATCTCTTCCTTCAATTAAAAAACTTTCTTGACCCTGTAAGTTTTTCGAGTGAAAAATTATTAAACGATTGTATGTCATTCGCTAAATAAAAACATAGAAATACTCGACAGGTATGCCCAAAATTTGTTTTTATTTTGATAACTCGTCATCTGAGACTCAACTTAAGCTTATTGAATATCAATAACAATCGTTCTAGGATTTTTTACTCGAAAACTGATCAGTGGCGTACCGCAAGAAAGTTTGAGAAGTAAAAAGGAGAAATGGCTCCGGAAAAGAAAACACCTTGTAAATTCTAATTGAGTTTCAAGACGTGCAATGATGGAGATGGTTGAAACTAGCTCGCATTCCAAATTTGGACTGAATATCTCAAAAACTGCAGAAAAAAAATAGTGTATTATATTGAAAGGATTAAAAGTGCATATTTTTTTTATGAGCAATATTTGCAGTTGCGAGGTGCAGCCGAGCTAATTCAAAATTGCGAGTTAAAATAGGCACTTTCAGTCCGAATAATATATACTATTTTTTCTCCAACCAAGTCAAAATTACAATAACATTGGTTTTAGTCAAAAATCTTAAATAATTTGGTTATAAATTTTAACACATACTAATCATGACAGTGATTGTCAAGTAGACGTCAAATGCAATTACTTTTAGTCCTAGGATTAAAAGTAGCGTTTTTAATCCTAGGATTAAAAGTGTTGCTAAGTAACGAGTGAATTTTTGTACGGTAAGGGAATTGGTGGCTTTTGCACCTGAAAATATTACAAAAATGTAAACATTTTTTGATGGTTGGAGAAAAACATTTTTTTTCGGAAGTTTCAACAACACCTGTAGCTCCGTAACGAAGCTTTTACGAACCCATGTTTATATAAACTTTTTTTTTAAAATTAAATATAGATGCAACCCCTTAAGTGGTGAAGTACTACTTTGTAACAACCGGTATAACATGATATATTATCGCTTTTACGTCAACGGTGATGCTTGAAGGTCAAGGTTTAGCCCGGGCTACAACTTCCGCAAAATTGTGACTATAATCTCGAAATGAAAACATGATAGGACAGTTTTCCGGTACTTTTGACCAGTGCTTTCGAAATTATCGTTCCGCTTCAAATTTCGGAAAGATAAAAAATTCAAATGGAAACCATAGCATGCCATACTATTTTCAATAGATTTTTTCCGATGATTTCAAAAAACATGATATACTTTCGATTTCATCATATCACTTCTGGTTGAAAATTCAAAAATTGCAGCCATTTGGGTCAAAGATAGCATCCTCTAATCCTAGGAACAAGCGCACAATAGCGATAATGTGAATTATTTAGCACAGTAAGGAACACCTTAGAAAAAAATCTACCTAAACTAGCTTAAAGAGATCAAAAAAGTGTATTAGACTGAGAGCTGGCTACGGAGGGGTAAGGGTCACTAGGTGCAAGGGTAATTTTATCGTTCACAGGTTCGATTGTTACTGACATAGCGTAAGGCGGGCAGCCAGAAGGCACACTGGAAGAATAACGCAAGGGTAGGGGGTTAAACATGCAATTTTTTTACGAAAAAAAGTCATAAGGTGCAAAGATGGCAATTTGTAGAATAAGAGAAGGTGGTATGAGTAAGCAGGAAAAAACATTGCCAGAAGGCTGAGTGGAAGAATAACGCGAAGGGAGGGGGTTAAACATGCATATTTTTTTCGAAAAAAAAGTCATAAGGTGCAAAGATGGCAATTTGTAGAATAATAGGAGGTAGTATGAGTAAGTAGAAAAAAACATTGCCAGAAGGCTAAGTGGAAGAGTAACGCTAAGGGAGGGGGTTGAACATGCAATTTGTACGAAAAAAAATCATGAGGTGCAAAGATGGCAATTTGTAGAATAATAGGGGGTAGTATGGGTAAGTCGGAAAAAACATTGCCAGAAGACCAAGTGGAAGAATAACGCGAGGGGAGGGGGTTAAACATGCAATTTTTTTACGAAAAAAAAGTCATAAGGTGCAAAGATGGCAATTTGTAGAATAATAGGAGGTAGTATGAGTAAGTAGAAAAAAACATTGCCAGAAGGCTAAGTGGAAGAGTAACGCGAAGGGAGGGGGTTGAACATGCAATTTGTACGAAAAAAAATCATGAGGTGCAAAGATGGCAATTTGTAGAATAATAGGGGGTAGTATGGGTAAGTCGGAAAAAACATTGCCAGAAGACCAAGTGGAAGAATAACGCGAGGGGAGGGGGTTAAACATGCAATTTTTTTACGAAAAAAAGTCATAAGGTGCAAAGATGGCAATTTGTAGCATAAGAGAAGGTAGTATGAATAAGCAGGAAAAAACATTGCCAGAAGGCTGAGTGGAAGAATAACGCGAAGGGAGGGGGTTAAACATGCATATTTTTTTCGAAAAAAAAGTCATAAGGTGCAAAGATGGCAATTTGTAGAATAATCGAAGGTAGTATGAGTAAGCAGGACAAAACATTGCCAGAAGGCTGAGTGGAAGAATAACGCGAAGGGAGGGGGTTAAACATGCATATTTTTTTCGAAAAAAAAGTCATAAGGTGCAAAGATGGCAATTTGCAGAATAATAAGGGGTAGTATGAGAAAGCAGGAAAAAAAGTTGCCAGGAGGCTAAGTGAAAGAATAACGTGAAGGGAGGGGGTTAAACAAGCAACTTTTCAACGAAAAAAAGGCATAAGATGCAAAGCTGACAATTTGTAGAATGATCGAAGTTAGTATGAGTAAGTTGGAAAAAAAATCAAAAAGGCTAAATGGAAGTATAACGAGAGGGAAGGGGATTAAACATCCATCTTTTTTTTTCGGAAAAAACAAGTCATAAGGTGCAAAGCTGGCAATTTGTAGAATAATCGGAGGTAGTATGAGTAAGTTAGGAAAAATTCCCAAAATGCCAAGTTGAAGAATAACGCGAAGAGTGGGGGTTAAAAATTAATTTTTTCGTACAAATTGCATGTTCAACCCCCTCCCTTCGCGTTACTCTTCCACTTAGCCTTCTGGCAATGTTTTTTTCTACTTACTCATACTACCTCCTATTATTCTACAAATTGCCATCTTTGCACCTTATGACTTTTTTTCCGAAAAAAATATGCATGTTTAACCCCCTCCCTTCGCGTTATTCTTCCACTCAGCCTTCTGGCAATGTTTTTTCCTGCTTACTCATACCACCTTCTCTTATTCTACAAATTGCCATCTTTGCACCTTATGACTTTTTTTTCGTAAAAAAATTGCATGTTTAACCCCCTACCTACCCTTCCGTTATTCTTCCAGTGTGCCTTCTGGCTGCCCGCCTTACGCTATGTCGGTAACAATCGAACCTGTGAACGATAAAATTACCCTTGCACCTAGTGACCCTTACCCTCCGTAGCCAGCTCTTAGACTATATAATGTTCTTCAAGTTTCTAGCACGAATAGGAGCGGATTGAATGACTTTATAATATCATACTCATCGTAATGTCACCAACAAAGTTTGTTAAGGGTGTAATTGGTATTGAAATTAATAGTGAACAGGTTTTATCGAAAAAAAATTACTCATTTTTGTCAGAAAACATACATCCATTATTAATGGCGCACATGAAATTGATAAATTTCTCTAGAATTTTTCAAAACCTCGAAATTTCAACCCTTATAAAGCAAATGCTACGCATATTGCCACTCGTATAAGTAAAAGTTTCAATTGATGACTGAGGTTCCCAAATCTGCAATGTTTATTCACGTAAACTCGATGACTTGACTCATAATCAGAGAAACATATCTTCTGGTCCACAGCCACGGTAAACCATATTGGGAAATTCTTTATTGATTTTATTACTTCATTCACCCCCTGCACTCGTAAAACCTTCACTTTATCGCGATTTTTATTTGAGTGTCGTCTATTAAGACCCCACTAATTAAGTTTTTCGATATCCACAATATTACGAGTGCCGGAATGTTTCCGAATGAAAACTATCGTCTTGAACCCCGGTCATTTCGATTTTGAAGTGTCTCGTGGCATTCGATTACGTTTCATTTGAACGATTGGTTCGGATATTATTAGCTGAGGTCGAGAAAATTATCGTAAAATTTATTCGAAATGTCTCGATGGGCAAACTTTGTTTTATGGTTATTTTGAGTGTTCTATTGACCTGAATGATTGGAAAATATTGAGAGTAGGAACGTTCAATAAATTATATTGATTCTTTTAATGAATATCTTGGTTTCGCATCATTTTAAATTCATATATTTATAATTCGATTTCACGAATGACCAGAAAATTATAACGTGCTGCAGCGATTAGCAAGTATCAGAAAAATAGTACTCAATTCACCTCCAGTTATAAAATTAATAATATCATCATTTATCAGGTACAGATATTATTATACTCACCCTTGTTTAATTTCCAAATTCACAGCAGAGCATGAGAAAATTGAAAGAAAAATAACGTGAACTAACTGTTCATATTGACAAAACTATCATTCGAACATGAATAAAGTAAAAACAATGTTTGGTCTCATTTCAAGAATTTTATGTTTAATGTTCATCTAATGTTTGCATTAAAATCTTTAAACTTACCCTCAAAATTGCCAATGTCGTTCCTTCCGGAAGTTATCGTACGCCTGGCCTAAGACAGACCGTTAACAAATTTTCAAGATAAGTTGAAGGCTTGAACAGCTCCTTTGAATTCATGATTGAAAATAATGAATCCAATAGCTGTCAGGATATTCAAATTTGAATTATTTTTGGTTTTCTCAATATTAACAAGCCTGTAAAATCTTAACATTCTACATAATGCTGTCCTGAAGAGTTGATCGCACTGACACCTGTACTGCTTTGAATAGTTATTGAAAATTTTACTGCAAAAAATCGACAAACTCGGAATTATTCGAAAAAGTTCCGATGATGCTATTCTCATGAAATTTTGCATGAACATTCAGTATGTCAATCTTCATTCACAAAATGAATTTCACTCGAGTCGGATATTTTGTTATAAAAATATGAAGATTCTCCTCTTCAATAGATATTCCAATTGAATTTTCGTCTAGTTTCGTTGTCTAGTGAGGGGATCTCAGAAACCCTTGGAGCTAGAAGGAAATTAATGCCACATTTTTGGGCTCGATTTTTGAGAGATTTAATTTGGTGAAAACCGTAACCTTGTAAGTTCAACCGTTTTCGAGATATTAGCCAAAATTGGAAAATGGCGTGAAATGAAAAGTTCTCATAACTTCTTCATTACTGGCGCTATGAACATGAAACGAAAACATTATACAGGCACTTTTTTTCGTAGAATTCTTTGATGTAATCAAATTTTTTTTATTGCGTTTTTTTTCGAAGTTATAAAACAAACTTGTGTTTTTTTAAATGTGAACCATAAGCATTTGAATAGCAGATTGAACCGTCTTTTTTTTCCCTTTTCAAAAATATATAACTTAATATATAAATTCTTATTAAATTGTAAAAAATATCAAAAGTTTTATTTTCACACGAAAAATCAAATGGTTGTCTAAATATGATAATCTGTGAACATCAAATGATAATAGATAAGAACAGATAACAAATTTTTCATAAATATTGTGCGAAGTGAAGTCCATTTTGGTCAATGCAAAGCTCACCTCACAATGTCAGAAAGAAGGTGTGAGCTTTGCATTGACCAAAATGGACTTCACTTCGCACAATATTTATGAAAAATTTGTTATCTGTTCTTATCTATTATCATTTGATGTTCACAGATTGTCATATTTAGACAACCATTTGATTTTTCGTGTGAAAATAAAACTTTTGATATTTTTTACAATTTAATAAGAAATTTATATATTAAGTTATATATTTTTGAAAAGGGAAAAAAAGACGGTTCAATCTGCTATTCAAATGCTTATGGTTCACATTAAAAAAAACACAAGTTTGTTTTATAACTTCGAAAAAAAACGCAATAAAAAAAATTTGATTACATCAAAGAATTCTACGAAAAAAAGTGCCTGTATAATGTTTTCGTTTCATGTTCATAGCGCCAGTAATGAAGAAGTTATGAGAACTTTTCATTTCACGCCATTTTCCAATTTTGGCTAATATCTCGAAAACGGTTGAACTTACAAGGTTACGGTTTTCACCAAATTAAATCTCTCAAAAATCGAGCCCGAAAATGTGGCATTAATTTCCTTCTAGCTCCAAGGGTTTCTGAGATCCCCTCACTAGACAACGAATTCGGGACACCCGATACAGTTTGGCAGGTTAACGAACTTAACTGCGGCATTTGAGAACCGAACTTCACGGCCTGATGGCCCTACGGAAAATTGATTTTCGTCATTTTCGACGCAAAATTAGGAAAAATACAGATATTTAGGCAAAACGATTTATAGCACTCGTTTAAGTATAACAAGCACCCAAAAATGAACATTCCAATAGAGCGTTCGCATGACATTTAATGTTTGACCATAAAGATTCTCGTTAAAAATCATGGTAATATAACTGCTGGGGGCTCTCAGAGGTTTCGAATTTCCATCATAATGCCGAGCAGATTTTCACGTTGCCGGAAAAAATAATTTTGAATAATTATTCACGTATTATACGATTCAATTCGGTTTATACCCACCTTTTATATATTCGACCTCAGCTAACTCTATTTTCAATATGGTATAATCTCACTCATAAAGTAGTAAGAGTTAGTTACCCCACATAGAAACTGTACCGGGTTTTTTCACTATAATTTGACTCCCCTTTCAACTTTGTTACTGAAGGAGATACAAAAAATGTTTCATACAAAAGTTTCACGAAATCAACTGAGGTTTTTTGATATTAGTCCAGAAACTGAATATATACAGGGTGACCAATATTGATGATGGCACTTCATTTTTTCAAATGGAACACCCCGTATATTTTTCCATATTTGGTTAGCTCTTTCAACCCCTGATTTCGAATATGTACATATGTTGGTCTATCTTTCTTATTCTGAGCACCACAGAGTTTCAAATTTTAATAACCATCTGGCATAGCGTTTTGGAAGTTCGTGAATAATTAAGTGGCCGATTTGATCTTTGGATTGGTAATGGCGCACCCATTTTGGCCACCAAATAGTCCCGATTTAACACCGTTGGACACGTTTTTATAGCCGTTCCTGAATGAAAAGAATTACTTCACAATAAATGACAATCAATGAAAGCGTAGAATAATTTAATGATATAAAATCAACCAATATTAAACCCATAATTCGGAACTAATCCCGTCAACGCACAAAGATAATGATAATATTGAAATGATTAGAAACAAATTTTGAGCTTTAATTTCTGACTTGAATCGGAGCCATAATAATGCTATCAAAAATAGTCTAAACAACTTGAGACACTATATGAACTATGTGTATTGAATAAAGGTGGTCATTTTGAGCAATTTCTTTAGTTGATGTTATTCTTACCATACTACTACTACCATAGTTTTTTCGTTTTTCATTGGTTAAGTAATTGTTAAGTATTCATTTTAAAAATAAACTTTAAGTAGATTGGTTGGATATAAAGAATTTCGTTGGTATTTCACATATTTTTTTATTTGGTGTCATCATTTCAAAACTTTGAAACTCTGAAAATTGAAGAGACAGTGTCCCATTTGAAAAAATATAGTTGCATTCAATGTGTGTTCACCCCGTATATCTTCCCATTGACGTTATTATAACTCCAAAAAGTAGCATTTTCACTAAACGCACTCTGCCACTTGTAAAATTATTATAGATCTTGGCAGGTAGTTCTTGCAAATTAAAACTCTGTGGTTCTCAGAATAAAAGAGATAGACCAACATATGTTACATATTCGGAATCAGGTGAAAAAGAGCTAGCCAAACATGGAAAATATACAGGGTGTTCCATTTGAAAAAATGAAGTTGCCATCAATAGGTTGGCCACCCTGTATATATTCAGTTTCTGAACTCATATCAAAAACTTCAGTTGATTTCGTGAAACTTTCATACGAAACATTTTTTTGTATCTCCTTTAGTAACAAAGTTAAAGGGGGGGTCAAATTATAGTGAAAAACCCGGTACATGCAAAACTTTGTATGAGTAAGTTATAAGGAATTGAATAAATAAAATAAAACAAGCATTTGGGGATATGTGTACACGAATTTAGGCATTATACAATGTGTAAAATTATAGATTCGGAAATAAGATATCGGGAAATTGAACTGTTGCCTCTTTTTCAAGGCTAGTGAATTTATTAAAAGTTGTGGTCATAAAACCTCAAGAATTTCTCAAAAGTAGAGCTGAGAAAGCGTCTATCATACAACACATATCGGATTTCGGTTGGATTCGGATTCAAAAGTGTAAGTGGAAATTAGTGATTCGAGTTTCTGAAAGGTTTTCTTATTGCCATTCGATAAGAAAGATATTACACTCTTGGAATCTTTCATAGCTACTTACATCACCTCTTGAGAAAAATATTTGATGTCCTTTGTAAAAAAATAAAAACTGCTATCAATTCTGTTGAGAAGCTCAAAGTTGTCGCTTCAAAATGGATCATTTCTGGAAAAGTGGGGATTTGGAGACATGCGTTTCAAATACGGCAATTCAAATGTTCACTATGGTATTCGGCGATTATATTGCGCTTCAAAAAAGTTTTCGTAAGTTGTGGAAGACCTGGAAGATGTTGATGACGATGAGCGTCTTGAAGTTGCAACCACATCGACAAGTCACGATAATATTGTAGAAGTGAATATAATTGTTTTGGAAAACCATCGAATCACTATAGTCCGTTCACGAAAGTTTGAGCCGTCGGTTGGCCATGACAATTTGGCATATTCCACTGTGTATATTGAAATTTTAGGTTATGTTGTTTATTTTCCTGTCAGATTGATACGCAATGTTGTCAATATTGCATAGATATTTGATAACTCGCAAGCTCGTCGGACGAGGCCGAGTATATTCGGCAACGTTGACTTTATTTTACATTATGACAGCAAATACTGCCAACTTCAGATAAATAAACAAACGCCTACTATGCGCTCAGACTTTCCTGAACGGACTATATGAGAAAAAATGCAGAGGCTGATGGCATATCAATCGGTTCATGCTATGCAATTTTTTGTGTTTTGGGCATGAAACTTGTGATAGTTCGAGCAAATGCAATATATCAGCGGTCAGATGAGCCCAGACCGAAAAAGCACGCCGATTTTGATCAAATGTGAAGGTTTTGTTCACTGCTTTCTTCCATTACATTTGCGTGGTGCATCATAAATTCTTGCCAATAAGCCGTTTGGTTAATGAGGAATATTAAATGGAAGTTTTCCTAAAACAATACGGTTTAAACGATCGGAATTGTTGAAAACCAAATCATGCATTCTACATCACGATAATGCACCATCTCACACATCAATCCTTGTTCTTCTCATGTTTGTTATTATCCGAGTATCTCATGAATAATTCCAATGTACTAATTGGATCATCTCTTTTGGATCCTCTGAAATTATTCAATTAATTCGGAACACCCAATATAATCAATCCCATTAGCGAAATTGAGTGTGAGGTGAAAAAAAGCGACTGGAATACAGACATCATCATGCGGAAAATTTCAAGGGGCATTTTAATTTTCTCGACTTGTAATTACAGAGCGTGTTTTTTACGTGGCGATTTAATAGAGTTTTTTTTTACTGTGGGTGGAGAATCCGTGAAAACCTTCTACGTCGCACATTACGGTTGGGAAAATTTGGAAACCGAAAGGAAAGAATTGGGGTAGTAACTTGGTAATTAGTAACCGCATATTTAGAAATCCAATGCTATGTGGTTGGTATTTGATCATAATTAAAAAAAACTTTAAAATTATCTGACCTCAACAATATGTAGGGAATTTTATTCTTTTGAATTCCGACGTCGGCATCTGAACATAACGTTTTATGCAGATTCAGGTACCTATAACAGAGAAAGAGAAAAGAAACACATTTAAAAACGCATATATTATGTTTCTGCGCGCCTATGCCTATTTCGGTATTGTGGCAATCTGGCAACTGAGAGCTTCTTCATTTTGAAGTAATGTATACTCAAAATGTTTCGACATACATACGAGCACTTTTTGTGTACTTCGGCAATTGGCTTAAGCTCGGTCTTACGGCCGATCGTGAACAATATAACCTCGGAAAAAAACGTCATATCTCGAAAATTTTTTTAGAGTTCAAGATTCAAACACGATTATTGAATGAAAAGAAAGAGACCAATAGGATCAATCGTTACTTATATGAAGCTGTTATACAGGGTGTCTCGGAGAGAATGCGACAAACGGATACCATGAATCAAGGACATCAAGAGGTTTTAATCATTTGAGGGCATTCGTTTGGGATATATTCATCATATAGCTGAAATTCCGAAATTCAATAACTCTTAAACTACCCCACCGAATAATTTCAAATTTCGGAGTTCTGTCACCCTTTACGAATGTCTTCTTTCAATTTCTTATAGAAATTGAGTAGGTAAATCAGATCCGGACTGGAAAAATTTTGGCTTTTTTCTATTTTAATAAATATTGGAACATTATGTTTTTTTTTTCATTAAATCAGTCTATGAGAGATATTTAAAATCTCTGCTTTTCTCGGTCATACGGGGTAATCAAAAAGTGATCAAAACACATTACAACATGAGTGAAATTTCAAAGTTGTCTCTTAAACTATCCAACCGAATTATTTCAAATTTGGTTTTGTCAACCTTTACGATTGCCATCTTTCAATATTTCTGAAATTGAATAAATCAGACCCGGACTAGAAAAATTTCGGACTTATTCTATTTTCATGAATATCGGAGCACCCTGTACGAGAACATTAAGTTTTTTGTCATTTCCGTAACCACATAGAATCAATCAATGAGAAAAATTCAAAATTTTTGCTTGGCACGGTCATACAGGGTGATCAAGAGGTGATCAAAAAACATTACCTCATGAGTGAAATTTCAAAGTTCAATAACTCTCAACCTATTCGAACGAATTATTTCAAATTTGAAAGTTTTGTCACCCTTCACGATTGCTGTTTCTTTTTTCATTTATAAGATGAATAAACTCGATAGAGAACAAAACATTACTATATTTTTACCGAAATTCGAACCTTCAATATTCGCTTGACTCGTCAACGTTTTATCCAGCGAACTACAGTGGTTTGAGGTAATGGGTTAATTTTTAAAAATTTATATTTTTATTTATAATTTCGGTTTCTATATGCTTTTCATTTGAATAGTAAAATTGTGCATAAGTATTTCATTCGATGTTGTCAACGGCATATTGGCTTGAGAAAATTACATAAAGAGTGTGAATTTTTCAGACTATTATCTCGATATCAGATTTTTGCGATTTCTTATTCAATTCCTGGTGAAACTAATTATTCGAAGGAAATTATGAATATTTTATTGGATTTAGTAATTCTTTTCTCTACTTTATACACCATCACGTATCACAAAATGCAAATTGTAGATCAAAAAATATTAAAATGAAACATTTGATCCTTTCAAACGGATATAGCATTTTCGAATTAAATGATTTTTCTTGCTAACGAGCCTGAATCAAAATGTCAGCGAAAGTTTTTTTTACATCTATAGTGCGTTCACGAAAGTTTGAGCCGTCGGTTGGCCATGGAAATTTGGCATATTCCACTGTGTATATTAAAATTTTAGGTTATGTTGTTTATTTCGTTGTCAGATGGATACGCAATGTTGTCAATATTGTTTAAGGAGTTCTCTGATAACTCACAAGCTCGTCGGACGAGACCGGGTACATTTGGCAATGTTGGCTCTATTTTACGTTATGACAGCAAATACTGCCAACTTCAGATAAATGAACCAACGCCTACTATGCGCTCAAACTTTCGTGAACGGACTATACCGTCAATAAATTACCCGATTTGTCAGAATGGAAGGAAGTACTGAGTAAAATATATGTCGAGTATCTGAGATATGGAGTTTTATGACTCTGTGCTGATATCGAGCAGTTAAATATAATTTCGACCAGACCCGATTCCTGGTTTTGAAAAAGATTTTGCTCATTAACTAACTCAACTGAGCTGATAGACGCATATTATTTTTTTAAATCTGGGATTATTCATTATTGAATTCGAAACCAGTAAGTAGGCAATTGTGCAAAACTATGGCATACTGCTCCTCTAGAAATAATCTCGAAAACGGGAGAATATATCGAGTAGTTGAGGTAACAATTCATGCACATTTCAGAATATACATTATTATTTCACGCGATGCCATGAATATATAATTTCCGCATAAATCATTAATTTGATGAACATAATCTTATAACGAGGCACTTATACAAATACCTGCGAAGTTGTCGAATTCCTAGGTTTTAAAATAAAGTTAACGAAAACCAAAATTTCTATTCCCAGAATAAAGCAATAATGATCGAAATTTGCATAATCATATTCAAGTCACTTCATAAGTCTGCAAAATAAGACGCCAAAGAAGCATAAAAAAAATTTCATCAAATATCACATAATTTAGAGAATGCTGAAACAATGATTGACGATTGGTGCTGCCTGTAAATTTTCTGTTTCATTTCTAGAAGTTGTCCTGTTCAATCCGGTTCTATCTTCAACTGAATGTGAGCAGCTAATAAATTCAGCGGAATTTCAAAAATTCTATATCTGTTTGAATATGAATGATGGTTCGCTCTTCAAGAAAAAGATATCAAGACGCTATTATCTAATTAAAAATTCATAATTATAATCTTCACTCTGAAATAACCATGGAGGTATTTAAGAACCGAATTTCCATAATTTTCATAATCCGATGTATAATTAAATCTATTCCTCATAAATCAGGAACGAATTGAATATTCACGACTTATACTTTTCCAAGAATTCGCAAAATTTATATCAGACACATGAAAGTGGTGTTACATGTTATTCTGAAGATGCAGATTTCAAGACCGAAATGTTGGGTATTTACTGTTCACTTATTGTTCAATCGATCGAAGGATATTTCATTCAACTAAACATTTCGAAGTTTAAAATTATAATTTTGTATCTCAGTGAGAGTGAGATTACCAAAAATTTCACTACTACTAGGATAAAAATTACACCATATGTATGTATAATAGTTTTGTCACTTTAGTCCTTATAACAGTATATTTATTTGTAGATCCTTGAGAAAGGTAATAAACATTACCGAAAGCTTGAGTAATATATAAGTGTATCACTAATCCTTCGACCAAGAAATCCTAATAAACTTTCAATTTAATAACAATTACGGGCGATAACTAATTTTCATATTTGTTATAATAAAATATATATATTTCGATGTTATTTGACCAAGAAAACTATTATACCACAGAACACACCTTGTGCCGCGTTATCATTTATCTAATATTCTATTTGAGCTACAATTACATTTTGGTCAACCCTTTAATCTGGTTAATAGGTTTGCGTTAAAAATAACCTGGAGCACTTCAAAAAATTCCTAGAGATTTTAAATGCTCAGAAACTGAGGATTTCTCTGAAGATCAGCATTTGCTGCTGTTCCTTACTGAATATTGTTATTTTGGGTGGCAAATTGGGGCTTTCACTCCAATAACTGTAGGTTCTGTGAGGAAGTGAAAAAAGCTCAAGCACATTGTAACGGAGTGTCATGTCATCAATTACTAACGAGAAGTGGCCTCAAGAAGTTAAACTTTTAACAGTGAATAGAATCCATTCTTGAACTCGTCTATGTTACTGATGTTCATAGGCACATAAAAATTCTAGTGAAAGACAATAGTTAAATGAGTAACGAAGTATTTTCCTTCGAGAGTTATTAATTTTGCACTTAAGCCTCAAACGTGCATTGATCATGAGTGCGTTCATAACAATCAGTTCTCAGCATGATAACCTTTCTCAGGTTTTCGAAATATTGTATCTTAAGTTTTAGAAGTATATAGAGTATTTAAATTAGTGTGATAGTTTTCGGAACTTCCACGTTAAAATACGTACCCATCTCAATCTGAGTGGCGAACGTGCTTCGACAGTTTTCTAATTCCGAAATATGAAAGGCCATCCTCGTACACTCAAATACATCAAAATTCGTAATCTATCCCTGTATACCGTATGTCATCACAACACCGTTGTTTGCCGAATATTCCATAGCAATAATCGCAAAAAGTGCATCCTCTATCTGGGATAAAGCTCAACGCACGTTCTGATCCTAAAATTAATCTTCTCAGTACGTCCCGCGAATGGCAATGGCAATATAGTCTTCCGTAATCAAACTGAACTGCAGGGATGATTCACCAAGCTGCACGTCATCGAGTTTTTCCATTTTCGTTAATCTATTCGTCCATAAGAAGGCTCATGTTGGTTGGTCAAAACAAATTCAACAAACTCTCAAAAAATATAGATGAAATAATAAAGATAGAATCAGAATGTTTCGAAATACGTAAAAGGTGACGTATCTTTGATTTACTCCTATGAGCTAAAAAGCAAACAAAAACGGTAATCATGTTTCATAAAGAGTAGAATCCAACAAAAATATTCGCACATACAAGCAAATACAAATGAAAATTAATGCGTTAATAGGAACGCAGGTCTAATATGAACAACGAAAGCAGAAAATAATATTCATTGATTAAAATCAACCAATATTAAACCCATACTTCGGAACTAATCCCGTCAACTCACAAAGAATATGCATGGTGGTAATATCAAACAGAGCATATATAGATAGCTATTTCGCCCTATTTGGAGCTCTAGTCTGAGAATAACAAAAACAAGACCATCTCTTGGGATCCTTACGAACACCTACCTCCGATGCATGAACCTTGAACGAAGTCGCGAGATATTTGTCAGTTAATACAGTTAATTCGAAGGCATGTGTGAAAGTCTTCATGAATAAAATTCTGAAAAGCAATGTAGTAACTTTCAATGATTTATAATAGTTTTTGTTCTCTCAACCCGAAATATAAAAGGCAAAACTTGAAAACAAGACTATATCAAAGTTCATACACGTCATCACAATAACGAATATCCCTAACCCAAAACCTTTCCTCATCTTCCTCGAATATTTCGTAACAATAATCGCAAAAAGTGCATCCTCTATCTGGGATAAAGCTCAACGCACGTTCTGATCCTAAAATTAATCTTCTCAGTACGTCCCGCGAATGGCAATATAGTCTTCCGTAAACAAACTGAACTGCAGGGATAATTTACCAAGCTGCACGTCATCGAGTTTTTCCATTTTCATTCATCTATTTCCACTCCAAAGGCATAAAACTCTTTCTGGCATCGTTCTCCAGTTGTTGACGTCGTTTGTCGACTTGAGTAATTGAATTTCAGTCGTTTTTTCGCGAGAAATATCATCGAAATTGATCAATTACTCCATGTCGTTCACATCGGCAAGACTTTTTGCGGTAAGTTTGCTATAATTGTTCTTTGTCAAGGCAGTTCGATTAATGCCTTCCTGTCTGGATCTTTATTGTTCTAGGAAGTCTGATGGCTATTTAACTGGCACTCCGTTCCTTTCTGGAGCACTCGGTAAATGGTTAGAGATGCAGAGGAATCTGAGGAATCTATTTGTGCAATGTATATGGAACTCATGAAAACGATCACTGTAACATGTTTGGGAAGTACGTGCGTTGCATCTTCCTTCATTAATGTCATCTTATAATTAAATCAATAGGAGTATTAAACTATATATCTTGAACTACTAGCTATTTTCCTTTGGATGGATCCATTAAAAGTTATTGAATTGCTCGTTTGTTGCCAGTTTCAAGAGAAGAGGGAAAAAGAATGCTACCCACATTCAAACTAGTTTTTCTTGTCATTGATTCGTAGATAAAAACAATATCAAATCAATAGCAGATGAGTTTTTCTTTGATTTCCGATGAGAAGATGCGGTAGTGATAATAGAATACTAATAAATATTAATCATTGAAAATTCCATGATTATCATTCAATATACTCATTTCAGATGAAAATGTATACCCTTCTGCATGCGTTTGAACACAATTGGCAAATAAACGTGTATTGCTCGGAATTAACTTTTTGCGTTGTCCTTGTTGTATGGTTGCGAAATGTTCAGTTTTATGCTTCGAAATTTTGTTGGATTTGGCTCATCTTGAAGCACTTATACAGTCGACTATGCTGTTTACTTTTGGGCTTATACTCGTTCTCAATTCGTCACTTGACATGAGGCCATTAGCGTGTTTCGAATCAACGGAGTTGTATTTCTCAATGTTTTTTGCGACCAATCGACTCAAACCATTGTTTTTACAAACAATTGTCAAATTGAGTGGGATCCAACAATATTTAACTGTCGATAATCATCCAATACAGAATGTTGACCCTGCACATATGCCTTAAAGCAGCCTACAGAGGATCAACCTACTTGACACCTAAATTGTCAACACGCCGTGTTGACGACCAAGTTGTCTGTAGGTCTGTAGGGTGGCTGGTGGTTGATTTTCCAGATTGAAGACTAGGTTGATGCCAGATCAAATCGGTTCTCTATTTGGTGGGCGGAACCTAATGTTGACAACTAAGTATGTGAGAGTCATCAACTATGTTGACAACACCAGTTGGCGTTTTGCATAGGTAATGTAGAGTGAAGATCGCATAGCGTCTTCAATATTCCTCTTATGTATTCGAGCAAAGGTAGTCATTCAACTGGAAAATATAAGCAATATTCCAAACATTCAAGTTTTGGTAGATTTCTTTGATTGTTTGAAAGATCTACCAGAGAGGAAGAGGCTTTTGAGCGCTTGTTCATTGGTGAAGCAATAAAGCTATAACCTCAAAATTTTGTATGGAACTTGAGATTCATGCTAAGTAAATGAATGCAGAATCTCAGCATGATCGGAATTGTATTTAGGAAATTACTAAAAAAATGAAAAATGTTGAAAATCAGTAATGTAAAGAAAATTAAATTCTATGGTTCAGATGATGCGATTCCCTTGAAATTTTTAATGAGCACTCAGTGTATCAATCTTCATTAACAAAATGAATTTCACTCGAATTGGATATCTTCTTATGGAAATTTAAAGATTCTTCTTTTCAATAATCCAATCGAATTTTCTATGATTCTGTTCCCACTATTGTCACAAAATTTTGCATGAGGCTTATCATGAGCATTTTGATGTAGCCGAAAAATTCCTTTTCGATTGGTTTTATTGAAATATTAAGAAACATAATTTTAGAATGGTCATATTTTATGGAACACTACTCCTTCGTCCAAATTCTCCCCTTCTTAGGGGTGTGCTTCATCTCATCGTCTCATATATCGCTCATAATAACATATAATAAAGATCTCTCTCCATTTTTCAATAATTCTTTCGACTAGCCGACTAGTTCGCTCGATGGAGACCACCGCTGAAATGATTATTTCAACTTGATTGTCAACCCCATTTTCACTTTAATATGGTTTACAACCTAGTTGACAACATAGTCGTAAACTAAGTTGATCGTCTGTAGGCTGCTTAAGTTTGTCTTAATCTCACGAAAAGTCACAGGACGATCTTCAATATCAGTTCGCCGTCAGCATCAATGGTTTCCAACACTACAGCTGGCTTGGAACGACCATCAAGAAATTCGTCTTGGAGCGAACTTCGACCTCGATGTAATGTTTCGCCTTCTCCCGATAAACACAGAATTTTAATGGAAATTCATCTTCAAAAATTGAATGATATTGAATTATTTATCGATACATTGGTGCTGAGTTAATAACCCACGTCTAAAGTTATGAAAACGCACGAAAATGTTCACGATTTGATTAATTCGAGCTAAACTTTTTGTGTTACTGAAAAAACACAAATAACCCGTGTATATCAACACGTTCTGAGTACCTCAAGAATGCTTAACATCACGATAGTTCTGTCAAGCTTCGTTGAAGAAATCCTGAGTGTTGTAGCGCTATCATTTCTCTTTGCCTGAACATTCCGCTAAATACCTTTTTTCTGGGACTTTATGGCTCATAGTAGTCGGTTAATGATTTAAATACAGTTTCTCTATTTATACTGTACCTATATGGCACACCGTTAATACTCAGAGATGCTTAGGCATCTGAGCAATTTATTTGACTTTGTACCTATATGGATTTTGTAAAAACCTACAACTATAACATGTTGGGGCAGTACGTGTCTTAGGCTTTGCAGATATATCATAACAATAATGATTAATTTATATTCTTAACTTCAAAACATTTTTTTGAAGCTGCGTTTGGCTTTTTTGGATAAAATTGAACTTATGATGAAATTATCTACAGCAGTCGAACGAACACGTAGTAAGCAGTTTACGACTGGAGTCGACCATTTTCCAATAAGAGGTGTTATTTCGAATAGACCGCTACTTCGGTAGATGTTACGTTTGAAGCTGTCATTTTTTGACATTTAACATGAAGAAACTACGCCATTAATAAATATGGAACGATACATGCTTCAAGAACGCATTGAAATTATAAAATTCGTTATAAAATGTTGAAAATTTGGCAGAGACGGTTCGTAAAACTCGAACATTTTTGGGTAGTCGTGAAGCACCTTGTCGGACCGCAATGAAGAAATTGGTAGAAAAATTCGAGCTGTTGGGACAAGTTAGTGATATGAAGAATAAAACCCGTGCACGTCGCCCAAGAACAGCCGAAAGTGTTGAAGAAAACCCAGATTTCCTCGTCGTTCTTCAGAATTAGGCATGCCACAAACGTCATTACACCGTATTTTGCTTAAAGATTTGGGTCTTAAGGCTTATAAAGTTAACACAAGAACTCAAGCGGGTCGATCATCAACAACGTCGTGTCGTTGCTGATTGGGTCGTTGAAATGCATGAAAATGATCCGGATTTCCATGGAAAAGTCATCTTAAGTGATGAGGCCCATTTCCACCATGGTGGCTTCGTCAACAAGCAAAATTGTCGCATCTCGGGCTCGGAAAACCCAGGAGTTATTGTTGAAAAGCTTCTCTATCCTCAAAGTGTGACTGTTTGGTGGACATAGGGCAGCCACTTTGAGATTTCGTTATGGAAAATTTCATTAAAAGGATATTGTCCTGTAAGCGTGGTCGTGGTGGTCATTTGCTTGATGTTTATTTCTACTATTAGCTGCATAGCTTCTTCTTTATAATGAAATAAACATCTGATCATTTTTATTGAAACTGGCATTTTTCTTTGAATATCAACACCTCTTATTGGAAAACCCTCTAGAAGATAACTTCCGAAAGGAAAACTTCATAATAACCTAAAAATTGTCATGGTAGGTTTAATATTTGAACAGGAGTGTTGAACTCATGAATAAGTAGACCGATTTTCAATTATTGTTTTTCCAATACGAACAATCCTGCTATGATGTTTCTTTTATTACACAGCCAAAATGGTGATGTAACTCGCAATTTATCCTATGCTTTTTTAGATTTGATAATATTCACTACGTCCTGTACCCCCTCCCTTTTTTTCAAATGGAAATATATGAATTGTGTAACCTATCCAGTTAGGTGGCTAGGAGTAGGAATTGGTTGTACCGTACACAACATACACATAGTACAGTATATTTGTGCTTAAAAGAACCCCTAGCGGGAAAGTTTTGAGGAAGCTTTGATATCTTTCACATTTCATGTTTTTTGGGGTGCTGAATCCGATTCTGAGGTCTGCTAACAGAATCAGGGGTCATTGGGGATCTGATGCAGAATGCTCTGCGACGGGTTGAACGATGGTGCTTGAAAAACGAGCTCTCGGTAAATCCTAGTAAGACAGAGATGGTTCTCTTTACTAGAAAGAGGGTGCCTAGCAACTTACGACTTCCCAGTCTGTTTGGAGTTGGGCTCACTCTATCCGAACAAGTTCGTTATCTCGGGGTGATATTGGACCGCAAACTTTTGTGGAACAAACACGTTGAGACTCAAACGAATAAAGCCAATGTTATATTCTGGTCTACTCGGAGGGTGCTGGGTAATGGATGGGGCTTCAAACCGCACGTTATGCACTGGTTGTATACTGCCGTGGTGAGGCCTATCCTGACCTATGCCTCTGTGGTGTGGTGGCCTTCTATGGAGAGGGCCGTCAACCAGAACATTATGACTAAATGCCAGAGGAAAGCTTGTTTAAGTATTACAGGCGCTCTGAGGTCTACCCCTACAGCAGCGATGGAATGTCTGCTGGGTCTCCCTCCTTTGCACCTAGTTGTGAAGGAGGTGGCTATGAAGACAGCTCTAGGAATCTGGGAACGGGGACAATGGCGCGATGGAGGACTCTTCACTGGGCACGCAAGGGCCCTCAAAATGGTTGAGGATGCTCACGCTCCCCTTCTCCAAAGAGGTGACCGCGCGGGCACTAAGTTCTACTTCGACGAACCCTACAGGGTAATTGTTCCCGACAGAGACCTATGGTCTTCATCAAATATGCTTCTTAGTCCAGAGGGTCCCACCTGGTTCACTGATGGCTCTGTCACAGCAACAGGGTCTGGGGCCGGAATCGTGGGTCCTCACTTCAATCAGGCTATCCCTCTGGGAAAGGACTGTTCCATTGTGCAGGCTGAGCTATTTGCGGTTCTTGCATGCGCACTGGAAAATATTCGCAGGGGATACTCTGGCCAGCACATTTATATATGTTGCGACAGCCAGGGAACTCTAAAATCTCTATCCGATGTTAGAGTTGATTCTCTTTTGGTAGAAGAATGCAGGAAAGCTCTGCGTGGGCTGGGCTCTGATAACTTTTTGAAAGTGATCTGGTGTCCGGCTTATGCGGATATACCTGGTAACGTCAAGGCAGATGAACTGGCTAGGCGGGGAGCCTTATTAGCATTTGTTGGTCCGAAGGCTTCGCTGCCAATCTGTCACACATCTGTCAGAAGTTCTTCAGGAACTGGCTGAACAGGGAATTTTCCTCGGAATGGAGCGCAGGGGTGGGGCTGAGGTGGTCGAGGATTCTCATTGAGAGACCATCCTCGCGATCTGAGGTCAATAGGCTTCTTTGAGGAGAGGAAACAACTCGGTCTGGTGACTGGTGCAGTGACTGGTCACCTGTTTAACAAGCATTTGAAGAGAATGGGATTGACGAGCTGCTCCCTATGCCGGTGGTGCAGTACTGATGAAACGGTTGAGCATATTTTGTTCAACTGTGGAAACCTTACTGAGTTAAGGTCAACACACCTAGGAAATCCAACACCTTCTATTCCTATGGTGAGAGGGACCACTCCTGACAGGCTCGCGACGTTTCTGTTTTCGTGTCTGAGGAGCTGAGTCCACTAGGCCTCAGTTCGGCCGGTAAAGCACCGCACAGAGAAGAAGAAAGAAGAAGCGGATTCATTGTTTTGAAAATATAAAGATTCTTCTTTTCAATATTCCAATTGAATTTTTTGTGGTTCTGTTCACATCACACTATGGTCACACAATTTTGCATGAAGCTTATTATGATCATTTGTAGGAAATTTTATCTTCTTTCATTTTGTATGGAAGGGTTTTTCACGAAAAGTTGATGATTTTCGAGTAATAATGAGAAAACGAAACGAGAATTATTTATTTTCCTTTTTTTTCATTTTTCTCTATGTTCCGTCACGAACTTTTGTTAGCAAACCTCAAATTCTGATTGAGAACCTCAAAAAACATGAAAGAAATCAAAACTACCCCAAAACTTTCCTGTTAGAAGCACAATTCGACTAGAATAATATTGCTTTTTGATAAGAAGGTGTGGGCGTAAGAGTAAGAGATTTCAAATGTGAACAAGGAAAGGGATACCTGCTCTTGAACTTAAAAATCCATAGCTTCGTGCATTTTCCTTAGTGATAATTGGTAATAGAATAAAGGGCTCTTTTTATTTAGTCATTAAGATTATCGAAAGCAACATGACAACTTTAATATAATTTGAATGTCAACAATCCATAGCATTTTCAACTCAGCACAATCAATTTACGACATCCTCATATACACATGTTTTGTTTGTTCAATTTGTTCGATCGATGCGATAGATATTTCTGCGATCTAATCGATTCCAACCAGAAACATCGAAATAACATTCTGGCGTTGAAGGAAATATCGAGAATTTCGCCAATAAATTCGACAAACACATCAAAGTGAAACATAAAGCGCACCCACCTTGCGGGTTTAAAAATATCATCCGTATCGTCGTGGTTTCGTTTGGAAGAACACGACTTGCCGTGTTTCTTGTGATGAAGCACGCCGTTTCGCAAATGTTAACAGCGACATAACAGTTATTATACACGATGAGAGTGATGAGACTGTTCTCAGTAATCGTTTTGATAAGTTGCTTGTTAGACGTTGAGTTTTCGGACAATTGATCTGACATTTACGCGCTATTATGTCGGAGAGAATGGGAGTCTGATATGAAGAATGGATCCAAAATATTTTACGTAGTCTCGAGAAACTTAATCCATTGGCATCTTATTGACAACATTGGTATTGTTCATGTAGAAAAGTTGAACTGTGACAATATGGTATGATAATTCTACCTATTCAGTTCGGCGGATCAAAAAAAAAAAGAAAAGATAAGTTGCAGGGCCTGTATAAACTCCAAGAGTTTGAAACTCCTACAGCTGCAGTAGAAGTTTTGCTGCCATATATGTAAAGAAAAAGAACTTAGGAGTGCCCTCAGAATGGAGATTTGGGAGAATTTCTGAAGATGAACTCTTATACTAACGACAGGTTCGATTCCAATAGTGTATAACATAGATACCTCAGAGTAAGAAATAAACATAGAGATGCCCCTACGCATGAATAGTACTGCATTATAATCAACAAAGGATTAGAGTAAGATGGAAAGCATTTCACTGCCACACTGGGGTGCAGTAAACAATTGTTCAGATTTTTATTTCTTCAATTCCCGAATATAATATAACATTTCCGTAATTTTGCCCTTGCTATTAACAGAATAGCCTTAAGCAACAATAAACTATTGGTGGCAGTCATTGAAATAGTTCAGTTCTACTCTATTGCATACATGTGAAAAGAGATCTTATGAGCGCCTGAATGGATCATACAGAGCCAAGTAGAGGATATGGGAGAATTTTGGAATCACTCAAAGCTGAACTTCCTACTACCTACAACTGAGAGATACAATTCCATTCGAGTATGACCTTGACGCTAACTACAGAATGATCATAAGTGACAGTAATAATACTGGCACTCTTTATTTCATATAGAGTTCATTGAACTGGAAATGAAATCGTTCCCACCTGCGACTGTGACCTATTGTTGAATCCTCTTCAGAGATAGTTGATTTGTTTCGGAAATATTTCATTTGTGTATTTCTAGTTTTCAAAAAAAGAGTTCGCTTTTGCAAAAGCTCATCGGCTCATCTGATCTAAGTATATGAAAACAAGAAACCGACATAAGAATATTTGGGGGAACAAGAGCGTTTAGAAAAGACAATACAAACGCTCCGAATCTAAATTTTAACCATGAGGATATTGGTCCAAATTTATCTGTCTGTCTAGAAAGTAAAGAGAGCCAGAATTAGCATTGCGTCTGATATCCAAATGGCCTCTGATAGTCAAAGAATGAATGTTAATAATAATCTGAGTTGTGTTGTACCAAACAGATTTTACACAGTACAAAGACCTCAGTAAAGTCAAATAGAAGCCAGCCCTCTTTTTGGCAACATAAGGGCATGTTCAGCTTTCTCTTTTGAGGGTGTAATCAGCCTTTTTGGTCTGGAATTTTTATAGAATAATAACGCCTTCCTCTTCAGTTCCAATCATCGACCTTGGTCTTATATCTGAAGATGATACCAAACATGAGGGAACAGATCCAGTATTTGCTTCTTTTTTTGTAAAGTCCTCAGCAGATAACCCAACTAAAACTACCTACCTCATTGCTCTGCATCAGTATTACGAGAGATTTTACAGCTAATGATCCTTGATTGTCAATCAAAAGCCTTCAGAAGCAATATTAAATCTGTCTAATATTTCAGTTTGAAGAGTTTGTATTATTTTTTGCGACGGCACTGATTCCTTCATTTCAATTGCCTCTGTCAGCTGTTTTCTTAGGGAGCAATTAAATTATCCCTGAGATAGATCAACATTCACAGGTTACTCTTCGTTAAAAAAGTACAAAATCTAATGATCCTTCTATAGATTAAGTTGAAGTGAATTCATCCATCCTTAAGTAATCAAATATGCAACACCGATTTCTCCAACTATATGATGTGCAATAAAAAAAATCTCAATCATCCAACGTCACATGATCTTAACGCTAATGAGCTCTTCAAACCTGGTACATTGCGGCGATATGTAAATACAAATGATATACATTGATTATAATTCGAGCTGTATAATACCAAACAGATATTACTCAGTACAATAACCTGAGAAAAACCCAATAGCTACCCTAGCAGCCTTAACTCGTTTTTGGACGACGCGAGAGCTGGTTCATCTTTCTCTAAACAGCCTTTTTGGACTGGGATGTTGATCGAAAAAGATTAATTCCCAATCATCAACCTCTGTCCCATCTTTGAAGATGATGCCCAATATGAGTGCACCAGTACATTGAAGGAAGTGTTTACTTCCATTTTTACTGGTGCCTCAGCTTTCTCAGTCCCTTCGATGTTCTAGCAAGCAGCTACCCTAAGTAAAGCTAGCTAATTGTTTTAGGTACATCAGTATTATGGAAGACTTTTTACAGCTCCAAAAGGTCCTTGATTGTCGATCAACGGCCATCAGAGGCAATACAAATTCTGGTTCTCTTCTAGTGTCTGGACAGACTTTGGAGCATCTATCCATGGCTAGAAATTCAGTTCGAAGGGTTTTTATTGTTTTTCCCAAATGCTATGATTCATTCATTTCATTTTCCTCTGTCTGTTCTCTTAGGGATCAGGTTGGATGGTTTTTAGAAGTCGAGCTAGCCTTTCCACTTTTTCTTGGAGATCTTTCTACTGCTCGTGGAACCAAAATTGCACAATTGGAATATCTCTCACATAGATCAACATTCACATCCTACTTCTTCGTTAAAAAATACATCTAGCAATCCTTCAATAGATTACGTTGACCTAAACTGATCCATCCGTCTGTTATCATATATGCAACACCGATTTCTCCAACCATGATGTGCAATAAAAAAAGTCTCAATCGTCCAACGTCACATGATCTTAACGCTAATGAGTTCTTCAAACCGTTCGAGTACACCCTGATACCCATGATCTTCCGTTACCACCGCGTGTGTAACCCATCATCGTGGTACATTGTATGTAAATTCCAAGGATATACATTAATAATAATCCGAGCTATGTATTACCAAACAGATAGTACTTAATACAATAACCTGAGAGAAACCTAGTAGCTTCCCTAGCAGCCTTAACTCGTTTTTCCACGACGTGCGAGCTAGTTCATCTTTCTCTTTTCTTTCTCTAAACAGCCTTTTTGGACTGGGATGTTAATCGAATAAGATTCATTCTCAATCATCAACCTCTGTCTTATCTTTGAAGATGATACCCTACATGAAGGCACAAGTGCAGTGAAGGAACGATTTACTTTCATTATTTAATAGAGCTTCAGCTTTCTCATTCCCTTCGATGACCTAGCGAGCAGCTACCCTAAATAAAACTAGCTTATTGTTCTACATCAGTATTATGAAAGACATTATACAGCTCCAAAAGGTCCTTGATTGTCGATCAACGGCCATCGTAGGCAAATCAAATTCTTAAGTGTCTGGGCAGACTTTGAAGCATCTATCCATGGCTAGAAATTGAGTTCGCAGGCTTCGTATTGTTTTTCCCAAAGGCTCTGTTTCACTCATTTCATTTGCCTCTGTCTGCTCTCTGTTCTCTTAGGGACCAGGTGGATGGTTTAACTTAGTCGTGCTAGCCTTTTCATTCTTTCTTGGAGATCTTTGTGAAAGCAAAACCTACTGCTCATAAAACCAAAATTGCACAATTGAAATATATCTCACATAGAACAACATTCACATGTTACTTCTTCGTTAAAAAATACATCTAGCAATCCTTCAATAGATTATGTTGACCTAAACTGATCCATCCGTCTGTTATCAAATATGCAACACCGATTTCTCCAACCATGATGTGCAATAAAAAAAGTCTCAATCGTCCAACGTCACATGATCTTAACGCTAATGAGTTCTTCAAACCGTTCGAGTACACCCTGATACCCATGATCTTCCGTTACCACCGCGTGCGTAACCCATCATCGACCTTAACTGGTACATTGCGGCGATATGTAAATTCAAAGAACAAACATTAATAATAATCCGAGTTGTGTATTACCAGACAGATATTACTCATTATGCAGCATGCGGGGACGTTAATATCTCGGAGAAGGTCGGTTTCTTAGCACAGGTCAGTGTTCCCGGCAGTTTGGTATGCGCTCAACCATCAGTTTTTGTGTATGAATGAACCGATAAAAATAATTTTTACGACTGATTCAGGAAGTTATGAAGTTATTTTTGGGGATTGATGGAAGATTAATATATTTTATATTGATTCTAGAAAGGTATTGCTCTCTTGAGGTCAAATTTTGCAGGTTTGTTCATCAGTATATTCACACCGAAAATCTACAGCACGGTGATCCAATTGACCAGTGCATATTAGGTCTAAAATTACCACTGATGTTTTTATGTCTTAATCATATTATTCCCGCATTACTATCCTACATTTCTCATGAATGATATTTTAACATAAGATTATCACACGTTTTTATCTATATTCCGGAATTGAATTCGATATTCAGGATGAAATACCACTATCTGTGGGAGATGATTACCCTTCAGTAGGGTCCGGTAGCGGAAGAACAGGAGATTCGAAAAATCGTCACTTGGAAGGCCAGACCTGGTTTGAAACGCCCTCCTGGCGCAGGAGCATGAATTAAGTATTTGGTATCTGAATATCAAAGGTATTTATTCGAATAGTTTTGAGTTTCAATTTTGTGAAAACGAAGGGACAAGGTTTTTTCTATACTGTGGTTTTTCCCTGTGCTCTGGTATCATACGCCAGAATAGTATGGTACATCGTTTTGCACCAACCTCACTAAGGGATTTTTTTGTTTCATGTTCTCAATTCAAAAGCATATATCAGGTGTCCCGAGGTGAGTGGCCTATTAGATCAAATTGACGTGTTACGAAAATGACTCTAGTTCGTTCAATATTTGAGATTTTAGTCCAAAACTTAGCAAGTCATTAGATATTGATCTGATCTATGTCACTGCTTTTCAATTATAGTTGTCAGTTATACAGGATGGACCAAAAAAATTATTATTTGCCAAGTTACAAAATCTGATAGGCCACTTACCTTGGGACACCCGATATATGAATCGATACATGCTGGGTCCATATATGGAAGATGATTACCCTTCAGTAGAGTCCTGTAGCGGTCTTCGAAGAACATCCTTCCGGCCAAAGAGCAAATATTGAAGGAATTCCATTTTAAGTTTTAATTTTGTGAAGACGATGAGACAGGGTTTTTCTACTGAGGTTTTTTTTCCTGAGCTCTGGGATCATACGTACAATAGTTTGCTACCCCGTTTCGCACTTACCCCAGCGCTATTTAATCGAATGAGTTGAAATATACCTTGAGAAGTTAAATTTCGCATGGTATGAAACGAAGATGAAAATTTTTAGCCCATAAATTTTTGTCATTAGGAATAGATTGTGCTTACGACTAGGCCGAATTCGTTATATAAATTCCTGTAAGTAGGTATCGAAATTGTGGAGATTTGGCAAGAATAATAGTGTCCTCGATTTTTGTCATGAATGGTCGCAAAAATACATATGTACATCATCTTTTCTTATGCACTCAATACAGATGAATAGATGGAATACCAGTTCTACCTATATAATGGGAATATAGTGAATATTTCAAAGAAAAGAAATCTCCAGAGGGGACATTATTAGCAAATATGATAAAAGGAAAAATTTTTAGTTGATTAGGAACCGATGCAATAACCAAAAGAATAATATTTGAGAATGGTGAATCAAACAATTCAATCAATATCCATATATATTATAATAATTAATTTAGTTTCTGAATGACAGAATGTGCACCCGGAGTTAATGAGATAAATGAAAATTTCATAAAAACAATGTTATATAAATTGGTGATTATTCAAATACAAGTGAGTTGTATATGAAATCAATAATGAATTAATGGATAACAGCAATTATAACCATCAATAATGAATTAATCTCCTAACATCCGTGTCCATCCATTTCTGCTCCGATTATTTTTTTCAATTTCCTCTCTATTGCTTCTTTTCGATTAATGTTTCTGCAGACTCGTGCGATTTCAAAATTTATTTCTGCTAAAATTTCATGACTTTTTCTGCTAAGGACCCATTTGTTGATTTTCCTTGTTCGGGGTAATTTCCATTACATTCTTCTCTGTTCGAAGTTTCTTTCTATTCTCGAACTTCAAAAATATTTTTTTTCTCTTTCTATAGTCATTCTGCTTGAATTTCTCTCAATTTACAACTTAAAACGATTTTAATTCTGTATTTCGTGAAATCACATTAACAAATAGCAATGAATTCATCTGAAACATTGAAATGTTAATGATCCGTCAACAACAATATTTTACTTTTTGAAGGAAAATTCACAAGTTGTATTTCAGATGGTGATTGAAATGAAATCATAGCTTCGTTCCTTCGTTTTTAATTGATTTTTTCTTGATGAATGAATGCAGAAAAATCGACTGAAATTAATATTTATGATTCCGTTTGTTGCGAATCGATTGGTGACACTGACGCTAGCTGTTATTGTCACCCAGAAAGATGTGTTTGCCTTTTTATTCATTTTCAGTATTTTCATTCTGTCCGCCGTTGATTTTCTTCTATTTTTTACTTCTACACGTTCTATTTTTTCTATACTCAATGACACATGTCATAAGTTTCTTATTTCCATTCAAAAATGAAAAATATCACGTTTTAAATTTATGCGAAATAATTTTTGATCTCACGAATTTGTGCAGTTCCTTACATAATCATTTCTTGCATTTCTTTGAAAGATCCCTTCTGCCCAGAAAAAACCTGATTCAAATATCGGGGAGATTTCTGCCTTGATTGATTATTCATTATATTGACGATAGTTTATAGAACACAAGTAAAATTTTCATTAGGGATAACTTTCCTCTGGTTTAATCGCTCCGTATTTTTTTAGATGAAATTTCAAGATATTTTTTTACATCTCATGAAAGCAAAAAAAAATTTTCTGCCTGAGCAAATTCAAATTCATTCTCTATGCCCTTATGAATCAGAAAAAGAAATTTACAACACCTTTTCTACACTTTTATCTGTTGCTTAACTATTGCTTAGCATTCGAAAAACCTGAACAAAAGTTTATTGATTCATCAGAAATATGTGCTAGATAAATCCTTCATTCGAACAATAGGGGCGAAGTATTACGTATAAAATGTACTGATATATTCAAATCTGATCTGAATCTACATAATGTTCCAAAGCCAACTCTGCATTCAGTCACAGAGGAAGAATAGTGCAACAACGATGAATATTTAAAACAACATGTTCAAGGATTCCGCCAAGTTACTTTGTCTCATATTTCTCTACAAGAAAAAGTTTCGTCGAAATAAGGAAACTGAACATGCATTTGTTCTGTCTCTGGGGAGACAGCCGACATATCAATTGATAGGGTACTACTTTTATCGAATATAAACACATGTTAATATCAGTAGATGCTCTGATAAGAATAGTGGATGCGACTTATATGGTAGGTGCTTCTTTCCCTCATTTTGATACTCATAACTCATGTCAAGAATAAGGCAGTTCTTCTGAGAAAAAGTAATTTCTTGTAACCATAGGGAAAGAAACTGTAGGAATATACAGAAAAGGGAGTTTTTTGAACTATTTGAACATCAACGAGAAGAAAATGTAATGCATTCTCAAGAAGATGAGGTAATGCGAGTTTTCAGCCTCAATATCCAGTATCAAAAAGGGTTGGAACAATTCTGAAATATTTTATTATTCCATTGAGAAATAGTCATCATCAAAATATAATACTCATTTGTGTACCGCCTCGTAATTCAAGTATTTCCACGTGTGCTAGTGTTGAAATTCAGTTTTTGAAGCTCATCAGAAAATGTAACTTCGTATAAAAATAAGATAAACTCCATTAACTCCATTCTCAAGAACAAACTGAAAAGAATTATAAACAAATAAGCGATATAGTTTCTTCGATCGTTACTCTAACTTCATCCGAACGCACCATTTCCTCTCCTCTCGTTTCTGTGTTTATCTGGGAAGTCTGTCACCTAGATAGGGAAGGGCATTTGCGGATAATGGGGGAAGTATTGACACAATCATTACACTCCCCTTTATTTTTTCATAAGAATTTATGTCGCGATAAACTGAAGAAAATCGAAAGTCAATCACTGTTTTATGATACCAGGACCGAATCAGATCGAAAAAGCAGTTCCTATAAAGACTTCATGGAGTATCTATCGATAGACAACAGTGTTGAACTTGAAGAAAGTGATTTGTGAATTGTGGAACTACAGATAACTTGTGTATTCAAACCTCACTGGCCAATTTCAATTATTGAATTACATTGAAATCGAACTCTAGTTAGATAATGTTCAAATTTGGTTAAACATAACAATAAAAAAAATTCAAGAAAAACACTACGCAAGAGCTTTTGAGCGCTCGTTCTTTGTTGGAGCAATAAGACTATCAACTCAAAATTTTATATGGGATTTGAAATTGATACCAAATATATGAATGCAGAATCTCAGCACAATCGGAATTATATTCAGGACATTATTCTAAAAATTAAATATGTACAAAATAAATAATTACAAAAATTAAAATCTATGTTTCTGATGATCCACTTGAGATTCTGCATGAATATTCAGTATATCAGTTTTGATTCACAAAATAAATTTCACTCGAATCGGATTTCTGTTATGAAAATATAGAGATTCTTCTTTTCAATATTCCAATTGAATTTTTTATTGTTCTGTTGACACTTTTTTCCAATATTTTGCATGCAGATTCAGTATAACAGTCTTCAATGACAAAAACTATTTCACTTGAATCGGATATCCTATTATGAAAATAAAAATATTCTTCATTTCAATTGTATTTTCTATGGTTCTGTAAACACTATGGACGCAAAATTCTGCATGAACATTCAGTCTATCAATCTTAATTTATGAAATTAATTTCATTCGAATCAGATATTTTTTTATGGAAATATGGAGTTTCTTTTTTTCAATATTTCAATTGAATTTTCTATAGTTTCTATGACCATCTTGCATATGGCCACAACATTTCATATTGATGGTTTCTGTTTTGTCTGAGATATTGAGGAACAAAAATTTTGAATGGCCAATGAAAATTTCAAGTCTCTAGGACAATCCCTTCGAAAGTTATTGTGCTAACGGCCGGACGGCCCCACGGACAGAATTGAATTTGATAACGAATTCGTCATCAGGGAGTAGAATCCTATCGTTTTAGACCATTTTCCAAGGCTGTAGCGAAGGGGGATCCGATGGGGTCCGGACCCCCCAACCCCCGAAAATTTTCAGAACTACAGGATTAGAACATTTTCCTTCAAAAGGAATTCGGTGAACTCCCTTGGAAGATTTTTTTTGCCTACGGCCTTGCCATTTTCGGCTCGAAATTCGAAAATTACAGACATTTGGGCAAAACGATATAGCACTCGTTTAAGGAGAACAAGCGCTCAAAAATTTGTGAAATGTAAACTACAAACATTAGTGTCCACCGACCACCACAATTGACATATAATTGATAACAGTATTTTGCTGGATAAGGACAAACTCTCAAATAATCGCAAAATATATTTAGCGACGTTTCGCAAACTCTCGTTTGCTTCATGCTTCATGGTTTGGAAGGAACCAAACCTGAAGTACATATAGTGTATAGATTATAAATATTATCAACTTACTATTTTCCTCGAGAACAGCCATAAGTGCGCTCACAAATACTTAATATATTTTATATGCACCTTGATACACCTCTGCACCGATCTATTTCACATCATTTCACGCATACTCGAAAAATGAAGCGGTACACTTCCTCTAGCCCATTATGTGTTTCGAGGATAAAATAAATCCTTTCATTTCCGCTCCCTTCTTAGGCCTAATTCACTACCTAATTCTTATCGAAGGCAATTTTCACGCCAGAGGGCACACCTCACAGTTGACCTACCTGAGAAATGGAAAAAAGCCAGGAAATAAACGATAAATTCTCGATCTCGACTCTATTTTCCGCCATTTGACATAACCCTGGAAAAAATCCTTAAGGGGTTGAGTGGTGGTCTTTTAATTGAATAGGCCTTGAACTTGTAAGGTCTTTGATAGAGATGGAAAGCTTTGTATTCAATTTTATTCAATCGTGAATGATCAACCATCCCACGTGCAGTTTATTTTTCAAGTAGAATCGTGATTTTCGCAGATCAAGGCAGATGGTGCATCAAAAGGACACTAAAGACTAAACCATGCAAGCAGAGAATAATATTAATTGATTAAAATCAACCAATATTGAACCCATACTTCGGAACTAATCCCGTCAACGCACAAACAACATGCATGGTGGTAATATCAAACAGAGCATCCATAGACAGCTATTTCGCCCTATTTGGGGCTCTTCAGTATGGATGAGCTCGCCTGAAAGGCATTCTAGGTTCCCTTATTTATTTCTGAGAATAACAGAAACAAAACGCCATCTCCTGGGATCCTTAAGAACATCTATCTCCGATGCATGAACCTTGAACTTGAAGTAGCGAGATATTTATCCGTTGTTCATACAAACTGGTGGTAGTCTAACTATATAGACTTAACTTTCAGTTTATGAAGTGGAAATGCTAGGTTAATCGTCATAAACCAGGCGTGGTGAAAATAGTCGAAATGAAAATTCATGCGTTTAAAAGTAACGTAGGTGTAATATAAAAATTGAAAGCAGAAAATAATATTAATTGATTAAAATCAACGACGATTAACCGAACGTTTCCATTTCATCGACTGAAGGTTAAGTCCACATAGTTGGACTACCACCAGTTTGTATGAAAAACGGATACACATCTCACTACTTATCTCAAGGTTCATACTTCGGAGGTATATGTTCGTAAGGATCCCAGGAGATGGCATTTTGTTTCTATTATTCTCAGAAACATTTCTTCAAATGAGGAAACATAGAATGCCTTTCAGACGGAGCTCCTCCATACTGAAGAGCCCAAAATAAGTCGAAATAGCTATCTATGGATGTTCTGTTTGATATAATCACCATGCATGTTCTTTGTGCGTTGACGGGATAAGTTCCGAAGTATGGGTTTAATATTGGTAGACTTTAATCAATTAATATTATTCTCTGGTTTCAATGTTTATATTATACCTGCGTTGCTCTTAGACGCATGAATTTTCATTTGGACAGTAAAGACTATTCGTCTTATATGCAGGATTGTATTGACTTATTGGGTACGTTCAGAAGCACTCAACTGTTGGCATAAAGCAAAAATCAGTTGAGTAGAATTGAGTTCCAGCGGATGAAAATTTTCTGAACGCATCGCTGAGTGATTTACAAATCTGACATATCCAGCGGCCTGATCTGAAGATAAGTACAAAAACATCATCAGTAAGTTGCCTTTTATAATTTTTTTGTATGCTTAAGATATAGGTAGGTACTTAAGGTATTTTCTTTTCAAAGAAAATACATGGAGTACCTACCCACAAACTACTCAGAGTTACCTAAAACAAAGCTAAGACAAAAGGCGTTTAATCAGTTAACAGATACATTTAAGGTAAAGTGAATTTTCGGTTTTGAATAAGCAAAATCATGCCTTCAACAGTTCAATTTAGGAATAAATTCGATATCTATTACGACCAAATTATGTACTTACCGGCTTTATTCCATAAAAGAATATTATTGTTATTTTCAACAACAGGTTGTTGGTTTTCTTCAGACATAACTAAGTTGCACCTTTTTTTGATAGACATTTTCAAAATACGCCAGTAACCAAAATACTCCTTGAGTCCTTAATAAAGTTCAACTGAAAAAGCCTTAACATAAACAAATCACAAAATAATGGGTATATGCGCATGTCTCAGCGGTCAGATGAGTAACAAAGCGCAAATTTTTACTGCTGCCAGAAATCGACATCTGCTGAGAAACATCGATTTGTCAGCGATTTCGCTGAACGTTATCGCTTTCTCAACTTACTCAACTGTTGCCAACAGTTGAGTGCTTCTGAACGCACCCATTGACTTGATCTAGGCAGCAAAGGCAAGCTTTTCCTCAGATCCCTGGTCCGCTAGACACATAGAGATAGAATATTCTATCTCTATGACCAGACATGACCACTTGCAACTAACTAACTATATTTGAGGATGTAACTTTTGGCTTCCTTGTTTCTAGTGGAATGTCTTAGAGATAACACGACAGCTGTCAGGGTTACCACGTAGCCCCTGTCGTTTTTTTGCAAAGTTAAATTTTGCATTCAGGACGTACGCTGAGCCTGATCGTCAGTTCTCTAGATTTTTTGCTAGATGTCTGTGAGCATTTTTCCAAATTTTGCTATCACATAATTGTTGTGTTCTCATACGATATCTCACCAACCTTGAACACCTTTTACATCAGTACTATTATTGACAAAATTCTAAACAAAATTGTATGAGATCCTCCTCCTCTTTCTTGATTCAATCGAGCCTTGCTGGAGCAACCAACTTCACATAAATTATACTAAATCTAGTTTCGGTTCCGTTCAAATTTAATACTGAATACTACAATCATCCCATTTTTCATATTTTTTTCAAAGTGAAATCGTCTGGTATAACCCAAAGTGATTACCTAGTGAATGATATTCCCTTGAACTTAATTCACTTCCTCCATTGTGCCAATCCAAATGCTAAAATACCATAAAATTCTCCTCCGGGAAGAAATCTTCCTGTCTATCCCGGAAAACCCAGCGCGTACGGCAAACTCGATTTGATATAAAACGACGATTATAAGCTCAGTCTCCCTCTACCCCTCATCGAAATTCGCCAAGTTTCATTACTGTCGACTAATGTGGAGTTTATCCCTCGCGAAATTCAACATCTGCCGTAGCGGAAACGCCCCCAACGTCACTTAGAAAACGACGGATGTTTCCATGCAAATTTTCCGAGGCTTTTCCGTGCCCGGTTATGAGTCGTGGGTGTCCTTGATTTATTCATCCGACTCCTGGGACTTGGATTCTTGAGGGATGGTCTAGGAGTCAGGGTGACATATTGGTCTAGGAGATGTGATGGAAATTGTGTAGGTGGTTCCGGTTGCAGGAAAAATGAGATCGTGGAAAATAAGGAGGTGGATGTTATATTGCAGTTGGGATTGAGCAGTCTGCATCGTCCTAGGCTGTTTGTTCTTATAGGTAAATGTGAGAGTAGGAAGACGTATGAATAATAGCTATGTTAGGAAAAAGGTAGGTAACTTGGTAGGACTTCGCAATATTTGCCCTGTCCGTGTCGTCTGAGTCATTTCCTGAACTGCATTTTATTCCATCAGGGAAATGATGAAACATTCATTTTCATATTGTTTTGGCTATTCTTATCATATTTTTTCCTTATGTTCAACGTAACAGTCAGCGTTCGCCGGCTGGCGTCAGTATAACACTTAAGACTCTCAAGTCTCGGAAAAGAAACTCCCATCACTCTTTGAAAATGTTTGTCATTTTGGACTTTAATCTATTTTTGATTTATTCCTTCGAAAACTCATTTGATCTTTTTCAAGTTGGATCTTATTATTGGAACCCAGTTGTTTTGGGTATCAACAACAGATGGTTGGCTGATGGGGTTTTCGGTTCTAAAAGTATCAGTTTTTTCCCTTTTTGATATTGTGAAAGCTTCACTGCTTACTTCTTTTTGATCTTTTTTCAAAGCAGGTTGAATGAGCTTTGACTACTCAGTATCCCCACGTTTATCTAGTTTCTCATGTTCTTTTACTCGCACATTCAAAAGACGTTTGGTTTCTAAAATTACTGTTTGTCTCTCGCGAAATTCAACATCTGCCGAAGCAGAAACGCCCCCAACGTCACTTAGAAAACGACAGATGTTTCCAGGCAAATTTTCCGATGCTTTTCCGTGCCCGGTTATGAGTCGTGGGTGTCCTTGATTTATTCATCCGACTCCTGGGACTTGGATTCTTGAGGGATGGTCTAGGAGTCAGGGTGACATATTAGTCTAGGAGATGTGATTGAAATTGTGTAGGTGGTTCCGGTTGCAGGAAAAATGGGATCGTGGAAAATAAGGAGGTGGATGTTATATTGCAGTTGAAATTGAGCAGTCTGCATCCTCCTAGGCTGTCTGTTCTTATAGCTAAATGTGAGAGTAGGAAGACGTATGAATAATAGCTATGTTAGAAAAGAAGGTTGGTATGACTTCGCAATATTTGCCTGTCCGTGTCGTCTGAGTAATTTCCTGAACTGCATTTTATTTCATCAGGTAAATGATGGAACATGCCTTTTTATATTGTTTCGGCTATTTCCATCATATTTACTTCTTCTGTTCAACATTACGGCCAGCCTTCGGCAGCCGGCGTCAGGATAACACTTTAGACTTTCAACTCTCAGAAAAGCAACTCTCGCCATTGTTTTAAAATGTTCGTCATTTCGGACAGTTCTCAGAAAACCAATCGATGACTTTAATCTATTTTTAATTTATTCATTCAAAAATTCATTTGACTTTTTTTGAGTTGTATCTTATTATTGGATCCCCGATATTTCTGATATCAACAAATGATTGACTGATAGGGTTCTCGGTTCTGAATCTCAATTTTTCTCATTTTGATATTACGGAAGCTTCATGACATGAAATGTTTTGGTCTTTATTTATGGAACATTTATTTTGATATTGTTTTGACTATTCTCATCGTATTTTTTTCGTTTCGTGTTGAACGCTTTAGACTTTCAACTCACGAAAAAGCAACTTTCGTAACCATTCGAAAATTTTTGTCATTTGGGTATTTCTCAGAACACAAATCAATGACTTTAGTCTATTTTTGATTTATTCATTCAAATATTCATTCGATCCTTCTCAGGTTGGATCTAGATGTTTTTGGTATCGACAGACGGTGATTGATTGATAGGGTTTTCGGTTCTAAGAGTCTCAGTCTTCCTCATTTTAGCTTTACTGCATAATTTTTTTGGATTTAATTTAAAGCAGAATGGGTTATCTTTGACTACTCCAGTATCCCCAAGTTAGCTAGTTTCTTATATTCTTTGACTCGAAGGTTTAAAAAACGTTTGGTTTCTCAAATTAATGTGTAATTTGTCTCTCGCGAAATTCACCGTTTGCCGTAGTGGAAACGCCTCCAACGTCACTTAGAAAACGACGGATGTTTCCATGCAAATTTTCCGATGCTTTGCCGTGCCTGGTTATGAGTCGTGGGTGTCCTTGATTTATTCATCCAACTCCTGGGACTAGGATTCTTGAGGGATGGTCTAAGAGTCAGGGTGACATATTGGTCTAGGAGATGTGATGGAAATTGTGTAGGTGGTTCCGGTTGCAGGAGAAATGAGATCGTGGAAAATAAGGAGGTGGATGTTATATTGCAGTTGGAATTGAGCAGTCTGCATACTCCTAGGCTGTTTGTTCTTAAAGGTAAATGTGAGAGTAGGAAAACGTATGAATAATAGCTATGTTAGGAAAAAGGTAGGTAACTTGGTAGGACTTCGCAATATTTGCCCTGTCCGTGTCGTCTGAGTCATTTCCTGAACTGCATTTTATTCCATCAGGGAAATGATGAAACATTTATTTTCATATCGTTTTGGCTATTCTAATCATATTTTTTTCTTCTGTTCAACGTAACGGCCAGCGTTCGCCGGCTGGCGTCAGTATAACACTTAAGACTCTCAAGTCTCGGAAAAGAAACTCCCATCACTCTTTGAAAATGTTTTGTCATTTTGGACTTTAATCTATTTTTGATTTATTCCTTCAAAAACTCATTTGATCTTTTTCAAGTTGGATCTTATTATTGGAGCCCAGTTGTTTTTGGTATCAACAACTGATAGGGTTTTCGGTTCTAAAAGTATCAGTTTTTTGCCTTTTTGATATTGTGAAAGCTTCACTGCCTACTTCTTTTTGATCTTTTTTCAAAGCAGGTTGGATGAGCTTTGACTACTCAGTATCCCCACGTTTATCTAGTTTCTCATGTTCTTTTACTCGCACATTCAAAAGACGTTTGGTTTCTCAAATTACTGTTTGTCTCTCGCGAAATTCAACATCTGCCGAAGTAGAAACGCCCCCAACGTCACTTAGAAAACGACAGATGTTTCCAGGCAAATTTTCCGAGGCTTTTCCGTGCCCGGTTATGAGTCGTGGGTGTCCTTGATTTATTCATCCGACTCCTGGGACTTGGATTCTTGAGGGATGGTCTAGGAGTCAGGGTGACATATTGGTCTAGGATATGTGATGGAAATTGTGTAGATGGTTCCGGTTGCAGGAAAAATGAGATCATGGAAAATAAGGAGGTGGATGTTATATTGCAGTTGGGATTGAGCAGTCTGCATACTCCTAGGCTGTCTGTTCTTATAGGTAAATGAGAGAGTAGGAAGACGTATGAATAATACAGGGTGAGGCAGAAAAACCTATCCGATTTCAAATCCCTTTTTCTCAGAAGAGAGAGCAGGTAGAGTAGTGGGGTAAAAACCGTTAGAAAGCTGGTTTTATGCCATTTGTCAGTAGTCAACATGCCTTGGTCTGGTGAACATCGTGCTTTTGTTATTGAGCGGTTTATCGAATGCGGCGGTTCGATAATTGCTACACAACGTGCTTTTCGAATTCATTTCGGACTCGGGCGTCATGATCCTGTTCCACATCACGCTACGATTAAAGTGTGGGTGTCAAATTTTAGACAGACGAGTTCAGCATTGAAAAAGAAGTCGCCTGGACGTCCCAGGACAGCAACAGGACCTGAAAACGTGACCAATGTGAGAGCCGCGATTGAACATTGCCCGCGTCGTTCTGGAAAATTTTCTTAGACCCAAAATGGAAGAAAATGGCGTGGAAAATGTGTGGTTTCAACAGGATGGTGCAACCGCCCACACATCGCGACGATCAATGGACATTCTCAGGGAACTGTTTCCCGGTCGCCTCATTTCTCTGAGAGAGGTGATCTTGGCTGGCCGCCGCGCTCACCGGATCTCACTCCATGTGACTTCTTCCTTTGGGGTTACCTCAAATCGAAGGTTTACCAGCATCGACCAAGGACCCTTCTTGCTTTACGAAGGGAAATTGCTCGGGCAATTGAAGAAATTCCTGTGGAAATGACGGTGAAAGTCATGGAAAGCTACCGCGAGCGCCTAAATAAGTGTATCCGCTCCCAAGGACGACATTTGAGTGATGTGCTTTTCAAAACTTAAATTTAAAAATGGCATAAAATTTGCGATATGTTAATAAAAAAAAATTTTTGACGAGCTGAGTGGTTTTAATTTTATAACGTTTTGAAATCGGATAGGTTTTTCTGCCCCACCCTGTAGCTAATAGGAAAAAAGGTTGTTGGTATGACTTCGCAATATTTGCCCTGTTCGTATCGTCTGAGTCATTTCCTGAACTGCATTTCATCATTTTCATGTTTTGGCTATTCTCATCACATTTTTTTCTTCTTCTGTTCAACGTTACGGTCAGCGTTTGCCAGCCCGCATCAGTATAATATTTTAGATTCTCAACTATCGAAAAGCAACTTTCGTCACTCTTTGAAAATGTTTGTCATTTCGGACAGTTCTCGGAAAATCAATCGACGTCTTTAATCTATTCTTGATGTATTCATTCGAAAATTCACTTGATCCTTTTTAGCTTGGATCTTATTATTGGAACCTAGATGTTTTTGGTATCAAAAAACGGTGGTTGACTGATAGGGTTTTCGGTTCTAAAAGTCTCAGTTTTTCCCATTTTGATATTATGGAAGCTTCACTGCCTAAATTCTTTTGGTATTCATTCAAAGCAGGTTGGGTGAGCTTTGATTACTCAGTATCCCTAAGTTTAGCTAGTTTCTTATGTTCTTCGAGTCGAACATTTAAAAGACATTTGGTTTCTCAAATGAATGTGAAGTTTTTCTCTTGCGAAATTCAACATTTACCGTAGCTAAAACGCCGCCAACGTCACTTAGAAAACGACGGATGTTTTCATGCAAGTTTTCCGAGGCTTTTCCGTTCCCGGTTATGAGTCTTGGGTGTCCTTGATTTATTCATCCGACTCCTGGGACTTGGATTCTTGAGGAATGGTCTAGGACAGGGGTCTCCGAACTTTTCTGCCTAAGGGCCACAATGTTTACTCCAGCAAATGCAATGGGCCAAAATATTTAATCGTTTGATTCAGTAGCTTTGGAATCGCGTAAGGGGTGATAAGGTTATGAGTTTTCGCGGGCCGGATTTTTGAAACTGGCGGGCCAGATTTGGCCTGCGGGCCGTAGTTTGGAGACCCTTGGTCTAGGCTAGGAGATGTGATGAAAATTGTGTAGGTGGTTCAGGTTGCAGGGAAAATGAGGTCGTGGGAAATGGATGTGATATTGCAGTCTGCATAGTCTTGGGCTGTATGTTCTTATAGGTGTGTGTGAGAGTAGCAGGACGTATGAACAGGTACTTTGACCTGTCAGTACCTCCCTGATGAGCTAATTGTTTGATTCGAACATTCAAAGGACCTTAGTTTCTGCAATTTAAGCAACACACTCACGAGGTACTTACTTCATATATGCAATTTTCGGTAAGTTATTTTCCATTATCAGGTTCAGTTAGATTATAATTGATTGAAAAATATCAACCGATTAAAACAAAAATAGATCGCTGTCCTATTATTTACTCAGAAATATCAGAAATTACAAATATTTTCAAAAAGTGACGAAATTTCTGTTCTGAAAGCTACCAGTTTGAAGTGTTTTTTGAAGACAGCTGGCTGACTTTCTTTGATCTACTAAATATAAACTTTTAGTATTAATCAGTTAACCAACCAGTATGTGATGTACACAATGAGAAAGCCTGGTTTCCTGTACAGAAGAGGATGTGTATAATAATTTGGCTTTTTATCTACGCTCACCGGCAAAAAAATCGATCTACTCGAATATTCCATGAAGTTAGTTCATTCATAAATATGTTATTTCAAGTCCCATTCGGATGATTTTTTTCAATGGTAGGCATGACCATCCTTGAGCAGTCACCAGTTTTGAATTTCAAGAAAACTCAGCTTACGTCATTTTATACAGGGTGAAACAAAATCAGTTTTTTACCCTAACTCTAGAACCAACTCTGGTGTATTCCAGTTGTTTCACCGTGTATTTTTTTTCATGATGAAGACACATCTTCTCTTGACAATTTAATTCTTCGTTCATAAAAACAGCTCTATTTTTGTTGAAGATTGAAGATACAGGGCTTTCAGTAAAACTTTGAATTTCGCTAAGGCTTCAACAGTTCTTGAACAAATTCAACCTTAAATTCTGACCTGTAGAAAATAACTGAGACTAAGTCAAAAACATAACGAGTTTTCGCCCAGACGCGAATAACAGGTGTAATTCGTCTCGGCATGTCCTCATTAAGGTTCTGAATCAATTAAAGCACCACTGAGCTGCTGCAAATTTTCAGGTGTTGGTCGCGAGATCGAATTTTTCTCCCAAGAGCATCCAAACATCCCCATTTGGGTTCAAATCTGGGCTTCGAGCAGGCTAGGTGAATTCTTGGATATCAACCTCTGCTTAATACTCCTTGGCAATCCTAGCACATGCAGTTGATGCGGTCGGGCATTATAAAGCATTAGCACGAAATCGTCTCCAATAACGGTGCATACGGAACAACATATCGCGCTAAAACTTATCTTTTTTACCGGTGAGTAATGTTGTTTAATTGCCACCGCACAAGTGAGATATCTAAACTCAAATCAAACTACAGAAAATGCAAGGTCGCTTTTGTCTATTTTGAGGAACCAATGTTTCAAATCACCTATTTATTCATCATTTCCTAATGTTTTATATGATCCGGGATTTTAACAAATTTCCAATCCAAAAACACAACCAGGGAAATGCTATCATCGAACATACAGGCTTTTCCTTTTAAGTTGGCCTATTAGACGTTTTAGGAGAACTAGTGAATATTTCGTTCTGAAATTTTTGGTGCAGCCCTGAGGGTGAAGGAACTCTTCGCCTAAAATATTTTCAAGTCGACAGTGTTGCCAAGTCTATCTCAAACGCATATCTACTTTCTTATTTCAAATAGAACTACCTATATTTTCATTTATGTATCGATTGAATGCCAAATTTGCAGTATAACCCACTAAAAAAAAATTTTCTGCTATGCACTGTTGCCAAGTTATTCACAAATTCCTGAAACTTTTGGCATTTGCATTGCCAGTTTGGAAATGCAATATCTCGATTATTTTTTATGTGAGGGAACCAAAATCAGCAGTCCCTTAGTAAAGACTCCATGCATTCATGTGGTATATTCAGTATTTTGAAACATCGTAAGGTTTTTCGAAGATATTGCTCCGAAAATGTGAAACTCAAAATTGAAATATTTCGAGATTTTCAAATGGCAACCCCATATTTATTTTACAGCATTCGATTCGAAATAAAAAATGAATGGCAGTCTCCTCTTACACTAACTATTTATTTTGGATAGTTTTCGAATGAGATGAAAAATACTGAAATTTTTCAGTATTATAGTTCATGATCTATGGTTCTGTTTACGATGAAATGTTTCTATAATAATGGCGTGAATTGTTGAAGTAGATTCTATGGTTGAAATCATAAAAAGTATCCGATGATCATGGAGGTCATAGAAAAAAGTTTACCCATATTATTCAAACACGATTCGGGTTGTTTCACAATTCACGGGGAATGCCAAAAATTATTGAATTTACATGTAGGACCTTTAACAATCGTTATTCACATTTAGCACGAAGAAATTCCAAAAATTGTTTAGACTTTCTGTAATCCTGGCCCAATGTTCATGACCTCAACAATAGGATTCATTCCGATAATTCACTTAATAATCACACAGCATTATGTCTACTGAACATGACTATAAAAACTGAAAAATTTCAGTATTTTTCATCTCATTTGAAAACTGTCAAAAATAAATAATTAGTGAACATAAGGCCAGGAATACAGAAAGCCTAAACAATTTTCGGAATTTCTTTCAAGTCATTCTTGCTAAATGTGCATAACGATTTTTAAAGGCATTTCCCTTGAATTGTGAAACAACCTGAATCGTGTTTGAAAAGTACGGGTAAACTTTTTTCTATGACATCCATGATCATCGAATACTTTTTATGATTTGAACCATAGATCTCTACTTCAACAATTCACGCCATAATCATAGAACCATTTCATCGTAAAGAGAACCATAGATCATGAACTATAAATACTGAAAAATTTCAGTATGTTTCATCTCATTCGAAAACTATCCAAAATAAACAGTTAGTGTAAGAGGAGACTGCCATTCATTTTTTATTTCGAATCGAATGCTGTAAATAAATATGGGGTGGCCATTTGAAAATCTCGAAATATTTCAATTTTGAGTTTCACATTTTCGGTGCAATATCTTCGAAAAACCTTAAGATGTGTCAAAATACTGAATATACCACATGAATGCATGGAGTCTTTACTATGAGACTGCGGAGTTTGGTTCCGTTCGCATAAAAAATAATCGAGATATTGCATTTCCCAACTGGCAATGCAAATGCCAAAGTTAGAGGATTTGTGAATAACTTGGCAACAGTGCATAGCAGAGGAATTTTTTTTAGTGGGTATATTGCGAATTTGGTATTGAATCGACACATAAATGAAAATATAGGTAGTTCCATTTGAAATAAGAAAGTAGATATGCGTTAAGATAGACGTGGCAACACTGTCGACTTGAAAATATTTTAGGCGAAGAGTTCCTTCACCCTCAAGGCTCCTCCTAAAATTTCAGAACGAAATATTCACTAGTTCTCCTAAAACGTCTAATAGGCCAACTTAAAAGGAAAACCCTGTATATAATATATTTCTAAATCCGACGAACTGTTAGCTATATCTGTTGCACTAAACGACCACTATCATATATTTATCGTCGATGAAGAGCTATTCCATTTAAACATTAAGATATCCTTTATGTCTATTTGAATAAGCAGGACAATTTATCTTATCTGAAAATGCTAAAGATGGCAGTTAAAATATGGGTGCATAAATTAACCCAAATCCAGTATCTCGTTCAAATTGCACCACAGCGGCTTTTACATTGGATAGCTCGCTTTCAATTTTCATGAACGTAAGCCACAGGAGATTTCATTGGGGTCACCGAAAATTTGGGATATTATGTTTCCAACCGAGGAAATTATAGATAATGATGGTAATGGAATTAATTCAAGATGAATATAATTGCTGAATTATCCATTACAGTCTCCATCGGGGATAGTGGTCAATTGTAATGATGAAGAAAGGGTATTTCATTGGTAAAAGTAGATACGTTAAGTTATAAATTTGATTTGGGAAATCGACCCCATCCATCTAATAAAAGGTGTGAATTATCTAGCTACCAGTATTTCTTTTTTAATTTGAAGCGTAATATCGAGGGGTCTATCACTGGCAGTTTTTTGTACACTAAAATTCCAATTGATAAATAATTCCACTAAATTCACAAAAATTCTTATCAATTCCGCATAATTCCATTCAGTTCCACACAATTCCGTAAAATTCCCCATAATTCCGTTAAATTCTCTACAATTCCGTTCAATTCCTCACAATTCTGTTCAATTATGCGCATTTTCAAATCCATTCAATGCTAAGAGAATACCGTTCAATCCATTCAATGCTAAGAGAATACCGTTCAATTCCATTGAAATTCCATTCAATTCTTCTCAATTCCAAACAATTCCGCTATAATGCCGTCAAATTCCATGCATTCCATCTAATTCCGTGTAATTCATTCTCAATTCCAGCATTTTGTACTAAAATTCCGCAGTGATAGACCCCTCGGTGTATAGACCCCTCGGGGTCTATCACTAGCAATTTTTTGTACACTAAAATTCCAATTTGATAAATAATTCCACTAAATTCACAAAAATTCTTTTCAATTCCGCATAATTCCATTCAGTTCCTCACAATTCTTTAAAATTCCCCATAATTCCATTAATTTCCCATAATTCCGTTAAATTCATCATAATTCCGTAAATTCTCTACAATTCCGTTCAATTCCTCACATTCCATTGAAATTGCATTCAATTCTTCTCAATTCCAAAGAATTCCGTTATAATGCCGTCAAATTCCATGCAATTCCATCAAATTCCATGCAATTCCATCAAATTCCATGCAATTCCATCTAATCCGTGTAATTCATTCTCAATTCCAGCATTTTGTACACTAAAATTCCGCAGTGATAGACCCCTCGCGTAATATACACTTCCGTGGGTCTACAACGGATGAAAAATTCAAGAAAAGCCCTGAGCAGGAGCTTTTGAGCGCTCGTTATTTGGCGGAGCAATAAGACTATTACCTCAAAATTTTATATGGGATTTGAGATTGATACCAAATATATAAATGCAGTATCACAGCGCAATCGGAATTTTACTCTGAATATTATTCGAAAAATAAGGTATGTTAAAAATTATTAATTATAAAAATCAATTTATATGGCTCTGATGATGCGATTTCCTTGAAATTTTGCATGAACATTCAGCATAATAGTTTTCATTCTCAAAATAAATTTCACCCGGCATCGGATATTCTGTTATGGAAATATAAAAATTCTTCTTTAAATATTTCAATTGAATTTTCTATGGTTCTGTTGAAACTATGGCCACGAAATTTTGTATGAACATTCAGAATAAGTATCGATCTACATTAAAAAAAAATTCACTTGAATCGGGTATGTTTTTATGGAAATATGAAGTTTTTTCCAATATTCCAATTGAATTTCCCATGGTTTTATTCAAACAATATTTTCATGAGGCTTGTTATCAGCATCTTGCATTAGGCCGTAACATTTTATTTTGATTGGTTTCGTATTTTCTGAAATATCGAGGATCAAAAATTTCTCCTTTTTCCGAAAATTTCATAAGAACTCCGAAATCCCTCACTACAGGGTGTTCGATCATAGCCTGCGAAAAGTCTATTTAGGTGTGTTTCAACTCGGTCAAATAGCTCTATTCAAAATCAACAAATGTGTCTACATCAGTTTTTCCTAATCTAATGCTGCATTCGATCTACTCAAGTGATCGGTACAGAAGAATAAATATATTTTTGAATAGAACATGTTGTTCTTAGAGTCTAAAGTGTTTTCTTGAGACGGCTAGCGAATGCTGGCCGAAACGTGGAATAAAGGCGGGGACACACCTGTCATGCAGCCTTCCGATCCGACTCCGGTCCGATATTGCTTAAAGGGGAGTAGGACGGGTCGCGTGTCGGACAGGTGAGACCTACTGCATTCCAAACCATTGTTTATTCCCATATCATACAGTCGTCCCGCTGTATGACCCTAGTCGGATCGGAAGGCTGCATGACAGGTGTGTCCCCGCCTTAAGGGAAGCAAGTATGATGGAAATAACCCGAATAGTATTTCAATGAATATTTCGTCACGTTGAATACAAAAACAAAATTCTAAGATAACCTATAGCATACTGTTCCCGTAAGAACAAAGGTGCTAAAACAGACTAGCTTCCAGACATATATAGTTTTTGGTGGTAATCAGTTGAATCATTAGTTCAATTTAGGACTGCAGAGTGCTTACTAAATACCGAAGTTATGAATAATTGATTGGAATATATTGGGTATAAACAGAGGTTTAGTGCGTCATTATTTTTTTATTGGGTATATGTTGCAAGAAGAAGGAAATCAATTGCTCTGAAACCTTTGGGCTGTAAAAATAGGAGTAACAAATAAGGAATAAGTTCACCATTAGTACGAAAACAATGAAAGCAGAGAATAATATTAATCGATTCAAATCAACTAATATTAAACCCTTACTTCGGAACTAATTCTCAAAATGCAAGGAAATGGTAACAAACAGAGCATCTATGGATGTCTATTTCGTTTTTATTAGGGCTCATTAGCACAGGATAGCTCTGAATCATACAAAGTATTTCTTGGAACTTAAAGCGAAATGGTACCTTCTTTAAAATATAAGTAAATATGCCGAAGACGCCATCTACAGAATCATACGAACAACCTGCTTCCGTAGAATTTACCTTGAACGAAGTAGCGAGATGTTTACCATTTGTCTCTTTTCCGAAGCGTACTTGCAGTTCGCAAATTTTACGTCCTCAGTCCACGACGCGGAGCGCTCAGGGTAACGTCAGTTGACACCGTAGTAATTAATAAGTAAATAATGAAAGCAGAGAATAAAATTCATCGATTGAAATCAAATAATATTAAACTCATACTTTAGAGCTAAGCTCGTCCTCGTTCAAGACAAAATGTAAAGAAGTGATATCAAACAGAGAACCTATAGATGTCCATTTCGTCCTAATTAGGACTCATCAGCACAGAATAGCTCTGAATGATACAATAGAATAGAATAGAATAGAATAATTTATTCATGCTAATACACAGAGTGTTTACATACGTCATACAGCCATTGTTTCATAAACAAGGATACAAAATAACAGAAGTACAGAAAAATATACTGAATATATCACAAAATATCGGATACATCATCCGACAGATACTCATCCAGAGAATAGTAACATTTTCTACACAAATATTCCTTAATTAAACTCTTGAATTTGATTACTGGTTGGCAACTTATTGAAAACCTTAGGACCGTAGAATGTTACGCCACACTTCATCCTGTCTATACGATGAAAATCAGTATAAACATGACTGTTGTGGCGAGTATTGTATTCATGTACATCCTCGTGGGTCCGGTATTCCCCCAAATGCACCCTCACATATAACATACATTGCAACATAAATAGACAAGGGACAGTTAATATCTTCAACTCCCTAAAGGCACCTTTACAGTCATCTCTATAACCAAGATTGCTCATTATTCTGATCGACCTTCTCTGCAAACTAAAAAGACGTTTAGTATTAGGGTCATGACCCCAACATAGAATTGCATAAGATAACCTTGATTCAATGAAAGTATGGTAAACTGCCAATAAAATCTGTTCAGAAACAATACCCACCAATGTCCTCAGTACAAATACACTGGAAGATACACTTTTACTTATTGTGTCAATATGAGAACTCCAAGTTAGTTTGGAATCAACTGTAACACCTAAAAATTTCACCGAATCAAAGGTATCAAGGCCCTCCAGATCTCTCATAGAAAAATACATGAGAAGAGTTTTTGTCTCATTTAGGCTAGGTTGATTACTAAAAAACCACTCAGAAATAGATGAAAGGACATCCCTCATGATACGCTTTAAATGGTCTTTACATGCTGCTCTTTTCAGAACTGTGGTATCATCAGCGAATAGTACAAGTTCAGCGCCTGGTTCACACTTATGATGTCATTAATGTAAATAAGGAATAAAAGTGGCCCGAGGACGGATCCTTGGGGCACACCAAATACAATATTCAACAAATCGGATAAACTACCGCCAAAATCAACACACTGCTTTCTATTTCTTAAGTATGAGCCTATTAGATCGATTGCACTCTGATGAAAACCATAACGTTTGAGCTTGTGAAGAAGAAGCTCAGCCGAAACACAATCAAATGCTTTGCTCAAATCGCAGAATAACGCACCTACATACTGTCCTTCTTTAAATCCTTCATTGATAATTTTCATTAGTTTGGTTATGGCAGCTTTGTCGAGAGGGAGCTTCTAAAGCCGAATTGCGACTTATTGAACAGATCATTTTGATCGAAATACGCAGTTATTTGATGTTTTACAATTCCCTGGAGAATTTTTGAAAAAATGGGTACCATCGATATAGGTCTGAAATTATCAACTGAGCAAACAGGACCTCTTTGTGTACAGGTACCACCCTTGAAATCTTTAATATATCTGGAAAAATGCTATCACGTAAGCATAAATTCAGCAATTCTGTGAGCGGACAGATAATTTCATTGGTTAAGGACTTGACGACCCTACTGGAAAACCCAAAATAATCTCGACTTACCGAAGTCTTCAACTTCCGAATAATATCCCTCACGAAGGCCTCCGATACTGGAGAGAATTTAAATTCAAGTTTATTCAGATCAGGGCCAGTCATGCGACAATAGTCATCCATGAAGTCAGCTGAAGACTTCCTGGTAGGTGGTATGTTATTGACTATTTTTTGTGCTATCTCTACAAAGAAATTGTTAAAATCATTCGCGGAAATTTCCGCTTTATCTGTGGTACGACTCTTCGAAATGCTTGCATTATTCCTGACAACATTCACTATTGATTTGGAATTATAATTATTTAGTTTTATATAATTATCATTAGATAGTTTTTTTGCTTTCCTCAGCTCATTACGATACAAAGTAGTATACTCATTGCACAATTTCGTGAGGTAGGGAGTTTTTTTTACACTTTAAAAGTTCCCTATAAAATTTCAATGTATCCCGCATCTGCCTTAATTTGTCATTGAACCATGAGATCGGGGGTGTATTAGCAGAATGTTTATACTTTTTTTCAGGAAATGCCAGCTCCATGCAATTTTTTAAAAATGTCACAAACATCTCAAATTTCATGTTAGTGTTAATATTATCGTCATAGACGAAATCCCAGCTAATTTCCCTCACTAGAAACTTCATCATGCAGATACCGTACTGAGTAATAGGTCTACACATAGTTACCTTACTTTCTATATTTTTATCTAAATCAGCAACTATGGAAGTCTCAACTCCAAAATGATCTGAAAAACCCAAATCCACTACAGAACCCGAACATACCCATCAGTTACAAAAATGTTATCCAAACATGCTGAGCCCCTAGTACCCTCAGATATTATACCATGAAACCCATAAGTAGAAAGAGATCAAGTATGGCTGACCTGTTAATGCTCTCCACAAGAAAATCAAGATTAAAATCACCCACAACAATGACCTGATCACCACGTCCTACAATTTGCTCCAAAATATCGGAAACAACATTCAGAAATTTATCAAAACTTCTCGTGGAGGCCTATAAATAGTTATTACAATGATCTTAAGAATTCTGGACTGTATCGCACATACCTGGATCTCCATTTCCAATGATTTCGAATTTAAATCAACTCTTGAAAAAACCCCGCAACATGAGAATTTCTTACAGCTGCTGCCACACCACCATGAATATGTTGCGTCCGAGAATAGTGAGAAATGAAAGTATAATTAGAAATCTTAATCTGTTCAAATTCACATGAGGACATCCAATGTTCACTAACTAAAAAAATTTCATGATTCAAATTTAGAGCTTCTATTTGTTCTATTTTATTCGAAGACTTTGTACATTTAAATGTAGAATCCTTAATTTTGATGAACTATTAAAACAAGTTTTCGAATTACTCAAATCAACTTTACAATTATTTATTTGTTTAAATCACTCCCACTTTCACAAAAAATTTTTAAAATTGAAAGGTCTAATCAACGCACCAGTTGGCCAGAAATTCTTATCGTTTAGCAAATTATAAATTTCCTGTGTTGGTGCACCTATGCTGAAAGCGGAATTGGAGCCAACAGTTTTCAACTTCTTGATTACAATTTTATCATGATTTTCCAAATTACGTAAATACGCAGAAATGTCATCTTCAGTTGTATTGCCAATAATTCTCCCTAGGTAAAGCCAATGTCTTCTTGGTGCCCCCATAATACTATTATCATGTTTAGGAGCATTTAATCCGGTACAAATTGTGCCTTTTCTACTCCTTCGTTTTGAGGTTACCATTTTCCAGTCATCACTATCAACAGAGTTCGATGTGGTATGTTTATATTTGATTGAAATGTCATCTGCTTGTTTATCGTCTTCTTTTTGTGTACTGACAGATAAACAGTTGCCGGCTTTATTTATTTCTTCTGACACCTTGTGTGAAACCTCATTATCATCCTTATGTTTATGAGATACTTTCGATGAATTACGATGAGGTTTGACAACATCGCTTCTCTGGATTTCATTATTTTTATTTTCCCTTAATATTTTTATCAAATGTTCCTGTGATGAAATTGTTACCTGTTGATTAGAAATGGATCTCTCCAACTCGGCAATCAATCGATTTTGGCAATTAATTTCTTGCTTAGCACACTTCAGATCATTCTCGGTACGGAACAAACTTAATGATAAATCCTGTGACTGAGGGTTTTCACCATCATTTTCACTTAATGTATCCACAAATTCAGACTCAACGAGCCTACGTGTTGATTCACTAACTTTAGTATCACTAGGTATTTTCCTAGTTAAAATAATTTCAATTAATTTATTCTTCGTAATGAGACTTAGCTCGCGCATTGCTAGCTCGTTACCTGCCATCGTGACAGTCAGACAACGAATGGTATTTCTTGGAACCTGTAACGAAATGGCACCTTCTTTCAGGTTTAAATATAACAAAGACTCCAGATCCATACGAACAACCTTCTTCCGTAGCATGATAAGCTCCGAATTATGAGTTTAATATTTGTTGATTTCAATCGATTAAAATTTTTCTCTGATTTCATTATTAGAGGAATTAAAAATTCAACAAAAAGTATTCATGAAGCCAAGATGTTATATGTATCTAATTTCTGATATAATCTGCAACAGCATATCTAAAAATCTTTAACGACCAAATGGCGGTCCTCACCCTAGAAACCAAATTTTACATAACCTCTGACCGTGTGCTACCACGGCCTCTAAAGAGCTTTAGAAGGCCGTGGTGCTACCCTGTGAAAATATCATTAGCTCAAAAACTCAAGACATGTCTGAAAATTATGTAAATAATTTTATCTACCACCATTTCCAAGAATTACTTTTTGCATTGAAAAAAGAGAACATTATTCACGTAAGTGTTATGTATAAATGTAAAGGAAAATGAGTTGGTATGTGATTTCATTTTACACGTTCTTTCTTCAAATTGTAATACTGCCGAGGGAATGGTTCACAATGATCAAACGTATATTCTCCAAATAAGGATGAGATTTATGATTTATTGTTAAAGAGTTACGTAGAATTTCCACCAATTAGAAAGAATCCAATCCATTCCAACTCCAACATAAACGGTAACGTTGATCTTTTTCAACCGAAAAGGCGATGTTTGCAGATGATGTGGGTCGGACTACGTGGCTTTGTTCCAAAATTAATGCCATCTAGGACACAGGGAGAAATTTTCGGTACTTATTGGGTTCTTTTTCGTATACTCTACCAGCCTTGAGATTGTTTAGTTAGGTAATAAAGAAGAATAATTGCTGCATCAAAAACAATTAGGCTTTTTTATGAGTATCATACTGTAGTCGTTCATTCTACAGGGTGCGCAAAATTGGTGATTCTTGAACTATACGACTTTTTCAACTTAAGAGATAAAGGAAATCGAATGGCGTATTGAGATGGCCCGTTTTCGAGAATTCAGAACGCCAAGAACGGCACTCCTCTGTCGTTGAAAGCCGAAACAGTTGCAAATTTCTATATCGGCTATTAGATTAGATAGGATTGAAGTCAATTGGCATGGTAACTACTACCTTTCAGCTATCGATTGAAATATAATCTGGGAGGATTCTGCATTTCTGAAAAACTTTTTAGGTTTTTACTACCAGTCTCTGAAACAGAAATAATTAAAAAAATAATTAAGATGAACTGCTCCTGCGAAAATGTTTGCACTAGTTTGTCAGAAGCAAATTGGTTTTGAAAAATTGTTGCCTCACATTAAAACTGAAAAAGGAAATAAATGAAAAGGATAATGTAACGTTTCGGTGTCTATATCAGACACCTCCTTCAGACAAACTTGTGAAATATTCGCCATTCAGACTGCAGATTAATAAACACAAAATCCGAAGATTACAAGTTTGTCTGAAGAAGGTGTCTGATACAGACACCGAAACGTTACAGTATCCTTTTCATTTCCTTTTTTGTTTTGTGTTAGGCGACAATTTTTTCAAAACCTATTTGCTCCTGACAAATTAGTGCAAAGATTTTCGCAGAAGCACTTCATCTCAATTAAATTTTTCAATTGTTTCTATTTCAAAGACTGAAAGTGACAACCTAAAATGTTTTTTAGAAATACTACCTTTGAACGCTGTCTGCAATGAGGTCTCTTGTTTGTTCCTATACTAGAGTAACATTTTCTTCCAGGAATATAGCTAGCTTCGCAAAATCGATTTTCCTAGATAAATCGGCAAAACATTTTCTTTGACAAGATGCATATACAGAATGTTGAAATACGATTAGACCATATTTTGTAGATTCAATCAATTTTATAAAAAGAATGAGATGGCTATGTCTTTATTGATCAAATATTAATCGAATTTGAATATCCCCAGGAAAAAAAGTCTGATAACTGATTCAGTTGTCCTCTGCAACACTTTATCCACCTTGAAAATTTAGAGTTTTTGAGTTGTTTCCCCCGGAAATTATCGTGTTCATATTTTGCTCGTCAGTTCAAGAATTCAAGTTCCATCCAGCTTCACGAACAATCTCAAGTGTGGATGTCTTTCAGGTTTATATTTCAGTAAGAAAGGAAGTTCATATAGAAAATGGTCACGTCGGATCAACAGAACTCGGAACTCTTTATTGGGTTAGGTTAGGAAACACCTTCGGCTAAATTTCCGAAAACAAATTAGGAGCAAAGGCGAGAGCGTTAAGGGACCCCGTTTTCTCCTAATGAACTTGAACTTGCTAAAAACCGTTCCCAATCTTAAACAGCGATATAAGCAAATTCTCTCGGGTCCCCTTTTGTAAGTTTTCTTCGTTTATGAACACCTTTAGGGACTCTTCGGATTCGAATTTTCATTGGAAGTGTTTTATTTTTCTTATAACTTGTCTGTTTCCAAGAACTCACCTGATTTCGAAGCTTGTTGTAGATAGTCTCTAAACAGTTCGTATTCGCATCTGTTCAAATTTTATGTAGTAATATCATCGAACGCTTTTCTGCATAAGCTATCACCAGACTATCCACAAAGCAATGACTCGAAGGTTGTAAGGCCACCATTTTTAATACAATTTTTTAGAATTCCTCAGTAATACTACCGTTAGATACCAATCGAGTATTATCCTGATACCATTTACGAGGCGATTATAGGTGATGGCTAAGAAAGTGTGGAAAGGTCTGGTCAACTTAACTTAAGTAGTAGTACGACAACAAAACTGACAACACCGTTTCTCTGCTGTTCTCTTCGAAAGTTCTAAATATTATAGTGATTGGTTTACAGTGATCCGGGGAGTTTTTGTTCAGAGTTATTTGTTGATAATATCGGCGAAACAGGTATTCAGGGGTTCATTTCACAGGAGGTTATTTGAGGACGTATTTAAATTGAATATTTGTATTATTTCTCTTTTGTCACACCAATACTGCGATAAGCGATAACAATATGAACATATGCGCTAACTGTTCGAAGACGCTGAACACCAGCGATCAAAGAAGAATTCAGTGCGACTGTTGCAAGCAATATCTGCACGTGACATGCACTGATCTACCGGCCGACGATCGCGTCACACGGAACAAATTAAAAAGTCTTAAGATTGTATGCAATAAATGCAGTTCGAAATTTGACCAAATGTCTGACCTCAAATCTCTCATAGAATCGCTCAAAGAGGATCTTTCAAGGAAGGTCAGTTCTTTGGAGGATGAATTAAGGGAGGTAAATAGAAAGATAAATTGTTTAGGAGAAGTTGAGCCCCCAAAGAACGAGGAGGCTACAATTAACGAAGCGGTCGAGCGTATTCGCCGCTCAAAGAACATTATCATTCACGGCGTCCTGTAGCCGATGGTGCACCGACGGAGCGTCGGGAATCGGATTCAGTTGCTTGTCGAAGATTATAGGCGGCTTGGGTGGCGCTGCGCCTTTTCCCTTGCCGCGCCTCATAGTACGCTTGGGACGTGGTACCGCTGAATCGCGCCCTCCGCCCATCAAGGTGATTTTTGAAAATGAGGATGATGCGAAAAAGATCTTAAGACTCAGAAAAAACGTCTTACATAATGAAGAAATTTGTAACGTTCGTATAACAGATGACAAAACCCACACCAATTAGAATACTTGAAAAAACTCAGGGAGGAACTGCAACTTCGTACATCCACTGGAGAAACTGATCTTACGATAAAATATTCTCAAGGTACTCCCAAAATAGTGAAAGCCGACACAGCAAAAAAGTAGTGCAAGGCTTTTTCAACTGGCGACTTCTTTACACAAACCTGGCTTCCCTTTTGCGAAATTCGATGAATTTACTTTGACTATTCAAGATTTGAAACCCCACATTATTTTCATAACCGAAACTTGGCTCAACGAGAAGATTGATGACACTTTAGTTAATTTAAATTGGATATGAGGTCTATCGTTGCGACAGGATTGGACGTCCAGGTGGCGGTGTGTGTATTTACATCCATGAGGACATATCTAAATCGTTCATAATTTCTCCAATAATCAATAATTGTCCAAACATTGAAATGCTTACACTCAAAATCCAATCAACGACATTTTCTACAACATTATCATGCGTTATAGACCACCAAATTCTGCACTCGAGGATGACCGCATTCTGTGCGAGACAGTCTCCGGGCTGTCGGTGGTGGAGAGTAATTTCATATTGGTTGGGGATTTCAACTTTCCAATGATAAAATGGCCACTAACTGAGGCTGCTGTTCCACACAGCTCTGAGACCTTATTTTCACACACACAATATTTAATTCTGCGTTAACGCAACTGATTATGGAGCCAACCCGATATAGAAACAATCAAAATCCATCTACCCTAGATTTAGTTTTCACAAACGATGAGCAATTGTTGACACCACCACAGTATCGCGCACCCATAGGAAAATCTGATCATGTAGTGATACTACTGACATCCAGGCTACAGTCAACCCTAGCACAACAAAACGACAGACCTTAAGAAAATCGACTACCAGTCAATCTCTGCTGATCTCTCTGGTGTGGACTGGAATGAACTTTTAACATACGAAGATCCAAATTCTATGTGGAACATATTCAACGGAATAATTTCGGAAACCATCGCGAGGCATACAACCATAGAAATAAGCGGAAAAACTGTAATAAACCTTGGATAAATGATAGATTTCTGCACTTATTGAAGCATAAGAACAGGCTATGGAGGAGGTATTGCCGTAATCGTACATCAGAAGCTTTCAGACATCACAGAGTATTCTCTAATCAACTAAACCATGAACTAAGAGAAGCGCGACAAGATATGAGGAATCAATAATCAGAGGTGGTAATAAGAAAAATCTCTTTAAACATATAAGAAATACCATGAATTCCAAGGTTGGCATACCGTTGCTTCGTTTACCTGATAATACAGCCTGCTCCAGTAGGGAGGAAGTGAGTGAATTGTTGGGTGATACTTTCGCTGCCGCGTTCACGGTGGAGCCCGCGGATGACGTTCTGCCCTCGATTCAACAGCCAGGGTGGAAGACTCCCTCCAGGATTTTGTTTGATCCAGCTTCAATTGAGGAGGTCATTCGCCACCTCGACGCTTCTGCGGCGCCTGGCTTGGATGGTGTCACTTCTAGATTCTTGAAAGCCTGTTCTGCCTCTATCAGCTACCCATTAAGCCTCATTATGAACGCATCCATGGATCGGGGTATACTACTACCCGGAGCCTGGCTGGTAGCAAGCGTGACTCCTATTTTTAAGAAAGGGAATAAACTCGACCCAGAAAATTACCGCCCCATAAGTTTAGTGTCAGTTGTGGCCAAGATAATGGAAAGGGTTATCAGCCGAAAAATGATGGATTTCCTTACTGCACATAATGTTATAACCGAGGAGCAGCATGGTTTTATACCTGGACGGTCGGTTATTACGAACCTTATAGAGTGTGTGAACGATGTGGACTGCGGCTGTTGACGGCGGAGGGAGCATTGATGTTGTATATCTGGATTTTTCCAAGGCATTCGACCGCGTGCCCCATCGAAGATTGCTGCATAAGCTCGAACATTCTGGCATTCGAGGTAACTTGCTCCGGTGGATAGCAGCATTTCTTACCGGAAGATCTTTTCGTGTGCGTGTTGGCGATGCATACTCGCTGGGGAGACTAGTGTTAAGCGGTGTACATCAGGGATCGGTCCTGGGACCATTGCTCTTTCTGGTTATGTCGCGGACATTCCTTTCATTGTGAGGTGTCGTCGTGGCGCTCTTTGCTGACGATGCAAAAATATACGGTGATCCGGAAACCGAACGTCTACAGCTTCAACAGGATTTGGATGCCCTTCTTGAGTGGTGTCGTTGTTGGTTGCTTTCGCTTAAAATTCCCAAATGTGTTGTTCTCCATATAGGGAAACGAAATACTCAGTACCCATACTTCTTGGACGGGTGTCCCTCGCAACTGTTGAATCTCACTTGGACTTAGGAGTGACCATAACAACGGACTTGACCTGGTCCAAACATATAGCTACGGTATGTAGGCGGGCGAAAACATCTCTATATCTATTCCGGAGATCATTCAGTGTGGTCAGCTTTAGCGCGGCGATAGAATTTTTAATAAAACCTATATCAGACCCATTTTAGAGTACGCGGGACCCGTTTGGAGTGTCGATCTGGTGCGTGACCGGGAACTTCTCGAGTCGGTTCAGCGGGCCGCCACGCGATTGTCTTTCGGCCGCACAGACCACCCTATAGTGAGCGTTGGAGATGGCGAACATAACAACTTTCGAAAATAGAAGACTACGCGGTGACCTAATTTGGACATACAGAGTTTTGAATGTTTCATCAACAGCAATCTATCCCATCTGTTCACTCTGAATGATGACAGACGACTGCGGGGCCATAATTTCAAATTAAGACAACAGAATTTCTCTACGATCACCAGGAGAAATTTTCTTCCCACAGAATATTTCGAGACTGGAACTCCTTACCCGACAGTGTTGTGAATTCTTCCTCGGTGAACATGTTTAAAATCGATTTGATGCCTCAAGAATTGTGTAAGGAACTTATTGTGTTCATTACTTTCGTTTTTTTTTTAGTTAAAGTGTGCCTACTCGACTACTCACGTCAAATTTTGTTTTGTTTATAATTATCTGTAATTTGGATCATATAGGAATTATTCCTCGATTCAATCCTTATTGTAATAATATATAATAATATAACTTCACAAAAATCATTTCATCAGGCATACCTACAGATGCGTCCCTTTTATAATTATTATCAGAATAAGGGTTGTTATGACTAGGTTAGCCTTCCGCTGCAACCTTGTAGGGTGAATGTGTATAAGAGTACGCACTCAGTGATTTAGTTCAATATCTTCTCGATTTTATTGCAAGAGCTGTTTTTTATATTTTTCCGTCTTCTATGAACACTTAAGATTATGTTTCATTGGCATTTAACATCTCGTAGGCAAAAACAAATAAATCATTCAACTTTAGAGTTCAATAATTATTATTATTTATCTCCATTTTGTATGACCTATCCTATACATTTATTTGTCTGAGAGGATCAATAAATTATTATTATTATTAAATTATTATTATTATCGACTTGGGCCATTAGCGTAGAAAGGGTGCGATTTCACCCCCCTAGCGATCGGCTATCACACTCCCTACTAAGGGGAACATTCACTCATCCCGGATAGCAAGTATCAAGGGGATTGAGCTCTGAGGTCTTCGGTGTTCTTCTTCTCCTGGGTCCTGGGTTGTTCGTCCTTCGTTGCTTGGTCCTGGATCTCTCGGTTGATGTCGTGGTAGTTGGTTTTGCAATGTTTCCCTCCATGGTTGTTCCTAGTGTCCATCGTGACCTACAAACTTTCTTTGATCAGCTATCCTCTGTTCAGTTACTTGTAGATCTGGAAAAACATCGCTTGAATTCATTGAACAACCGTTGTCTGTATCCAGTTAGTCTTGACCAGGTTTGTTATTTTATAGTAGATGCGCATGATGTTTCATCATTCATACAACTTGTCCATTTCATGCGTCTTCTGGGTAACCCTGCTTGAGTGAACGCTGGTTTGAAGATCCTGCGTAGCACTATTTGTAGGGGGTGGCACTGCTTGTTGTTTGCCTCCTTGGTTCTTCCTGTTGAGCTGTAGTGTTTTGTATGACAGGGGCCCGCCTCCTCAGCGCCCTGCCACTGACGTCCCGCATGCTGTCATGTCCAGCGCCAGCTCAAGACATGCCCTGACGATCCTCAGGCAGGGACTCAATATTTCTACTCCTTAATTGCACCATCATTATGGGTTGCATTTTATACCTACTGCCAGGTTAGCTCGGGTACCTCGGGTTTGCTAAGCCCGTACTCTAGAACTTCCCATTCCAGAGCCCCTGAGGGCTATTATTATTATAATTATTTTCCTGGAACTCTGCCAGTGCGTATTCTTATGCACACCTGTGCATTAGAGTACGCACGCTTATGTCTAAGAGTCTAAGAGTAGGCATATTAAGATAATTCTATATAACATTCATTTTCAGATGAAAACCGATTAGAAGCGAACCAAACATTTCCATTTACAAACATTCTTTGAAAACATAATATCTTATAGGTATTCATTGACTAGTGAAGATGTTATCTTAACTTGAAACTCTCCTTTACCTAATTTGACTCACAAACGTATTAGCAAACATCTGATGAAACCAAATACTACTCTTAGCAGTTGGATCATATGAATTTCCATTTAACATAATTTATCCAGGACTATTTCATAATCTACCCATTATATGATCGTTTGCTCCGTCATGATAATACTCATTAGTTACTAGTGGATAATTAGTCATTATTCACTGCTGTCAGATGCTTCGTGGATTTAGCTATGTTATAGTTCAAACTGATATTTATACAGTATTCTAAAATTCCCCAACTAACAAATATAGGTGGGAGTACCTTTCCAATCGAGGGCGAAATCTTCTTTAAATATAATCAACTTTAATTACAAAATACACAATGACAAGTTCATCACAAAACTACTCATCTCAACTTGACTTTTTCCACATTACTAATAGATGGAACTTACGCGAGTAGAATACGATACTAGTATTCTACTCGCGTATCACTATACCACTGCTATTATTCACTCCGTGATTAAGGCCACTCTTCTGCGGCTCGTAGCCTAAACTTCACCTTGTGAATAATAGCAATTATCATACGTTGGTTGCATGATATACTATTGTGCAAGACTCATGCCAGTATGGTTCGCACTGGGAACACATCATCTAGTCTTCTAAGCGTACTCTCATACAGATAATTTTGCGTACTCCATACTCCTGAATCTCGATTCCATTCGAAAATATAAAATATATTTTGCTACAGTTTTGATATTAATTGAAATGAAGTAAAACATATGTGATATAATTTGATATTTACAAGGCCAAGTGCCAGTTCTTACCTGTATAACACAAAACTTTGATCGAGGAAAATTACAGTGCGCGGCAACGAAAACTTCTAACCTTCTTCATCCAATCGACGTTCGGAATTGCAGATTTTGATCTTGTCAGTATCATTAGATAGCATTCGAATTGAAATAGGCTCTTCAACATCAACAACAAGTGGGGGTCTATTGAAAAAAACACTACTCTTACGCACATGCGTTCTCTTATACACATTTACCTAAATGTTTTGTTCTCTTCCCTACTCCTTCATGGAAACCTAACCAGATCGCCCAACATCCTCCTTAGGAACCTTGGCCATTAAGTCTTCGGTGTCCAGAACTGCCCTGTATACTAGCATGCCATGTGTTCAGCTGTTTTTGCGTCTGATCAGAAAATCTGCTGACTTTGCAATACGGTACACGAAATTTTTAGCGTGAGCAAGTGTAGAAGTGTATCTTCAGAAGATATTCTGTTATTTAACTCTCATTTCTGGACTACTGCCTTATATCGGTCTTGTCCAGGTGTTTAACTCGACGAACTTTTTGTAAGTTCGTCGGCTTTTTATTTCCTTCAACAACACAATGCCCTGGCACCCATAGTAGAGTCACTATATTGCTCCTTGCCAGTTGATTTATGCTGTAATGGCACTCCCAGGTCAGCAGATACCTCTGGTAGTGCGATTCTGGGAATCTCAGGGTGGCCTGGCTGTCCCTGGCGATATTGAGGCTGATGGAGGTTCATTTTAAGGTACCTCTGAGCATATGAAGGCAGCCATTACCTCTGTCTATCAAAGAGGGGACACAGTTTCCAGGGTTCTTCTTCTTCTTCTCTGTGCCTTTCCGCCGAACTGAGGCCTAGTGGCCCATTGTTCACCCGCATCGTTCTATAGAGACTCAGCTCCTCAGACACGAACACAGAAATGTCGCGAGATGCCAGAGAGTGGTCCCTTTCACCATAGGAATAGAAGGTGTTGGATTTCCTAGGTGTGTGACCTTAACTCAGTAAGGTTTCCACAGTTGAACAAATATGCTCAACCGTTTCATCAGTACTCCGCACCACCGGCATAGGGAGCAGCTCGTCAATCCCCTTCTCTTCAAATGCTTGTTAAACAGGTGACCAGTCAATGCACCAGTCACCATACCGAGTTGTTTCCTCTCCAGCAACAAGAAGTCTATTGACCTCAGATCGCGAGGACGGTCTTTCAATGAGAATCCTCGACCACCTCAGGCTCAGCCCTGCGCTCCATTCCGAGGAAAATTCCCTGTTCGGCCAGTTCCTGAAGAAACTTCTGACAGATGTGCGACAGATTGGCAGCGCAGGCTCCGGACCAACAAATGCTAATCCGGCTCCCCGCCTAGCCAGTTCATCTGCCTTAACGTTACCAGGTATATCCGCATGAGCCGGACACCAGATTACTTTCAAAAAGTATCAGAGCCCCTACGCAGAGCTTTCCTGCATTCTTCTACCAAAAGAGAATCAACTCTAACATCGGATAGAGATTTCAGAGTTCCCTGGCTGTCGCAACATATGTAAATGTGCTGGCCAGAGTATCCCCTGCGAATATTTTCTAGTGCGCAAGCAAGAACCGCAAATAGCTCAGCCTGCACAATGGAACAGTCCTTCCCCAGAGGGATAGCCTGATTGAAGTGAGGACCCACGCCCACGATTCCGGCACCAGACCTGTTGCTGTGACAGAGCCATCACTGAAGCAGGTGGGACTATCTGGACTAAGAAGCCTGTTTGACGAAGACCACGGTCTCTGTCAGGAACAATTACCCTGTAGGGTTCGTCGAAGTAGAACTTAGTGCCCGCGCGGTCACCTCTTTGGAGAAGGGGAGCATGAGCATCCTTAACCATTTTGAGGGCCCTTGCGTGCCCAGTGAAGAGTCCTCCATCGCGCCATTGTCCCTGTTCCCAGATTCCTAGAGCTGTCCTCATAGCCACCTCCTTCAGAACGAGGTGCAAAGGAGAGACCAGCAGACATTCCATCGCTGCTGTAGGGGTAGACCTCAGAGCGCCTGTAATACTTAAACAAGCTTTCCTCTGGCATTTAGTCATAATGTTCTGGTTGACGGCCTTCTCCATAGAAGGCCACCACACCATAGAGGCATAGGTTAGGATAGGCCTCATCACGGCAGTATAAAACCATTGCATAACGTGCGGTTTGAAGCCCCATCCATTACCCAGCACCCTCCGAGTAGAACAGAATATAACATTGGCCTTATTCGTTTGAGTTTCAACGTGTTTGTTCCACAAACAATTGCGGTCCAATATCACCCGAGAATACGAACTTGTTCGGATAGAGTGAGCCCAACTCCGGTTTCACAGAAACTCAATTTTCGTCAATATAAAACCCAATGCGAGTTTTTCTCTCTGATTTTAATCAATTAGTAAACCATATGGATGGATTTTTATTCTGGCAATTTACGAAACTCATTGCATTAGGACGGTCAGCTATAAGCATTCCAATGGGCGTTTCGAAGTCGAAGATGGTTGGCATTACATCCGATGGTTTTCCTAAGAGGTTCAAATCCAATTGATTCGATATCCTAAGTGTCCAACCCGGTTTCCAGGTAGAAAATTACCGTTAATGGATATTCTTATTGCTTCCTGCAGGCTCCATTTCCTCACATGTAAATGTAAGGGGCAGAGATCAAATACGACCTAGAGCGCTGCGTAGGAGATGAGAGCACTTCGCCTAGCTCCACAACACCGGTTCAGGCTAGCCTTTGATGTTTTTGCAACCTGCTGCATGTGGTGACCTCTTCGATTTTTTACCAATATGATGGAGACGCCAAGGTGACAATGGTACTACCAATGGGTATACTATTTAGTATTTTATTTTTCGTATGGCCTTGGCACATCAAAATAGAAATTTTAACAAAGAGTATAGAACATTACTAGAATACAAAATACAATACAAAACAGGATATATTATAGTATAAAACATACTTTAGGAGGTTACAAACGAACATCTAGACCATTTATGTAATCTATCGACTCTGGGGTCGCTATCAGGAAGTCCTCAGGTCTGCCATTATATGATCGTATGGAACATTCTTCTGTGATATGTCCGATGGTTTGGATTTCTCCGCAGTCACAGAGAGGTGATGGTTGCTTGCTCCATTTGTGGTAGAGAGTATGCACATCTGCCATGTTGGGTTCTGATTCTGTTAAGAATGGACCATGTTTTACGTGGTAAATCAAAACCAGGTGGCTTTGGTTGATACACGGCATGATATTGTTTTCTTGTGTGCGGTCCATTCTTGAGTCCATGCGCTATTTCAATTCTTTTTGTATATTTTCAAAATAATTTCGACTCGAATGAATAACTATCTTGAAGTATGGATTTCACTTTCGTTAATGATCAATATGGAAGTTGATTGGATATTATATCTTCATTAGTAATAGTGTGTTTTTGTCTACATTAGAAACATCCACTTTTCGACCTTATTTCGATCTGACCTAATGAACAGCAGCGATAGTCAGAGATGTCCTGAGTCCGCAGGAACATAGAATTAGCATCCCGGAGACGCAGCGAATCTCATAAACATCCAAAATTGCGAAGACGACGCAAGTGGTTGTCTCCAAAGTAGATACGGAGATCGTCTAGAGAGGTTCCCCATTTCCACTTTATATTAGCAGCCCAGGAATTTCGAACGAATTAAATAATTTGGTACGTGGACGTGCGAAGTCTCAAGTTAAACGAGGTTTAGTTTTCAGTTTAAATTGGAAAAACCAAAACATGTTAGTATCTTAGCACCTCGTTTCAGAATTCCATAATCAATATTGAGGATATTTCATAAATCCCTCCTTTTCATTATTCAAGCATAACGACATTTTTCGAAATGTTAATCCGAAAATGGTATCGAACAAAGCAATGGTTACGTTCAGCAGCACTCACTGTTGACAACAGTTCAGTAAGCTGAGAAAGCGATAGGGTTCATCAAAACCGCTGACAGATCGATGTTTCTCAGCAGCTGCCAATTTCTGGCAGCGGTAAAAATCTGCGCTTTGTAACTCATCTGACCGCTGAGACATGCGCATATACCTATTTTGTGATTTGTTTGTTTAAGGTTTCTAGTTAAAGTTTAGTATTGTGTGTTCTGTGAGTTGAAGTTTATTAAGGAGTATTTTCATAATCTGCAACTACAATCATAACAAGTTTCTCAACTGGGTATCGAAAAATAAGGTATATATCATGATATGTCACGTTCGTAAATCAGTCAACGAAGCGTTCAGAAAATTTTCATCCGCTGAAACTCAACTCTCCTCAACTGATTTTGCTGCTGCTGCTGCTGAACGTACCCATTGTACTCGTTGAAAGTCTGCTGAGTAGTCCGTGAATTAGTTAACTAATTATCATCATTCCAGGAAGTTATCGTGTTGACGGCCCCACGAGCGATTATAATACGTTAGCGTTTTTTCAATTTGGAAAAATTTGTCTTTTACAAATAAGTCCGATAGTTTCGAAATTATCCGCCTGCTTAATATTTTCACGTTTATTCAATATTCTTCGCAATATGAGTCTTATCTGTATCCAGTGTTTCTGTACAGAAGTAAAAAAAACTTCATATTGAGAAAACGATCATTCGATTTAGAATAAATGAAAAAAATGAAACTAATAGTTATCAGGATATTCAGTTTGAATGATCGTCCTGAAATTTCTGTGAAGTTGAAAAATACATGTAGCGACTTCGCCGAGTTCGAAAACGCTCTGCTTCCAGTTTTCAGGTATCTAACAACTGCGATACCGGTCCTTGTTGTTTGTTGTGATAGACAATGTTTCTCCCATAAATACTTCTGTTTTCATTTTCGGTCTATTTGAACAGAAAAGATGAATGATATTTTCCGGCCTCCCGAATATCACCTTCAAACAATACCGTGTCTTGCATTCAAGTGATGACTTTTCCTTGATTTCCTAAAATATTTTTGGTAACGACTTTTTTTTCTAGAAATTAGAGTGAAATAAAAGAATTGAATCATTCATAAATTTATTATTCATAAGAGTCCGCATTGTGTATTTTTTCAATCACAACTAATATACAATATAGTGATTGACTTCAATTCTAAAAGCAGTAATTTTCAAGTATTTGGATAATACTGTGTAACTTGTTTAATTGTGAATTGAGACAACTACCGAAACCTTCAAACCATCGCATACTGATTCTCTAGACATAAGCGAGCAAACGAATTCAAAATGCGCATAAAAATATGAAAAAGCAGAATCCCATCTGACTTATGTACGAGAAAATATAATGACAAACCTTCTGCATCACGGTTACGAACCGATGCAAAAAGATTCATTTAATCGAATGATATCGAGATGATGATATTTATTTGTGAAAAAACTACTACTAAACAATAATAATAATAAAAATAACATTGTGCCTAATATCCATTTCAGATGAAGAATAAAAAGTTGATAAAAATTTTGAATGTAGCGATTGAGACCCGACTAAAAAATGATTTGGTAAACTTTTATCTGGACCCATCTCCACACAAGGGATTTGCTGTTATGTGGAGAATACATATAATCAATGAATTTAAACTTCCCGCCGAAACTGTCAAAATATTTAGCTTTAAATCCCGCCGACCTCGAAATAAAAGGTGATTTTGATGTGTAGGAAATCAAGCATTAATGACCTATTTTAATGCTCAATTTTTCAGCCATTTTAATGTGCAATCCTCATGGCAACCGTACACAAAGTATTCAGAAGCACTACGAGAAATGTCAAAACTCTACTACTGGAAAGAATAGAAACATAGAAATTCCTTTATGTCGAATTTGCATATCTTGTGCAAATGAGAATGTATTTCAATCAAGAATTCATACAATATTCATGTTGAGATCGTCGGAAAAATCTTGTAATCAACACGGTTATTAATCTAGCGACTAATGGTCTCGAACTATTAACGCGTTCGCTCCGCTCACGCATTGAAATATCTTGACCATTAGTCGCTGTCTTTAATTACCTAGTTGATTAAATAACTACAAATGTTCAAATTCTTAAAAAAATTAATACAGGGTCCTTATTAATGATTGTGACAGTATAGTTGGCTTTGGTTTGGTTTATTCTCATTTTGCCACTTCTTATGCAAACACAATTATCACTATCATCTCTCTATTTTTGGGCGCTTGTTCTATTCAAACGAGTGCTTTATTGTTTTGCCCAATAATCCAGTCGAATTGGGCTTTTAGCAGGAAAGTTTTGGGGTAGTTTAGATTTCTTTCATTTTTATGTTTTTTGGGGTGCTGAATCCGAATTTGAGGTTTGCTAACAAAATTTCTAGACGGAACATAGAAAAAATACAAAAAAAGAATGAAAATCTCATTCTTCGTCAGTTTTTTGCATATAACTCTGACACTATCAACTTTTCCTGAAATACCTCTCCATACAAAATGAAAGTACATAAAATTTCCTACAAATTGTACTACCACAGCTTGTTTTGCGACAACCCGTTCTGGTTCAAATAATAGTTGAAAATGAGGTATTTTCTATGACTCAATAGATGAAAAAAAACTTAATTATATGGTTCCGATGATGCGATCCTCTTGAAATTGTGCATGAACATTCAGTATATCAGTCGCGATTCACAAAAAAAATTTAATCGAATCGGACATTTCGTTATGGAAATATAAAGATTCTTCTTTTCAATATTATAATTGAATTTTCTATGGTTCTGTTCACACTATGGTCACGCAATTTTGCATAAGGCTTGTTATGAGCATCTTGCATTTGGCCGCAATATTTCATTTCGATTGGTTCGTTTTGTTTGAGATATTGAGGAACAAAAATTTAGAATGGCCTTGTTTTATGAAACAAAATACGGCCATTCAAAATGTTTGTTTCCCAATATCTCAGACAAAATGAAACCAGTCGAAATGAAATGTTGCGGCAATATGCAAGATGGCCATAATAAGCTTCATGCAAAATTGTGTGACCATAGTGTGAGCAGAACCATAGAAAATTCAATTGGAATATTGAAAAAGAGAATCTTTATATTTCCAATACATACAAGATCTCATTTTCAAGAGAATTTGTTTTATGAATATACTGAATGTTTATGCAAAATTTCAAGAGAATCGCATCATCGAAACCATAGAATTTAAGTTTTTTTCATTTATTGAGTCATAGAAAATACCTCATTAAAACTATAATTTGAGGCAGAACAGGTGGTCGCAGAACAAGCTGTGGTAGTACAATTTGTAGGAAATTTTTTGTACTTTCGTTTTGTATTGAGAGGTTTTTCACGAAAAGTTGATAGTTTCCGAGTTATAAGCAGAAAAACTGCCAAAGAATGAGATTTTTTCTCTTTTTTTGTATTTTTTTCAATGTTCCCTCACGAAATTTTGTTAGCAAACCTCAGATTCGGATTCAGCACCCCAAAAAACATAAAAAATCGAAAAAATCAAAACTACCCCAGAACTTTCTGCTGGGGGTTCTTTTGAGCACAAATTGACTGGACTACAAATGTCTGTAATTTTTTAGCTTTGAGCCGAAAATAGTCTCAAACGATAGGGTTAAACTCAAATTCAATTCTGTTCGTGGGGCCGTCCGGCCGTTCGTTAGCACAATAACGTCCGAATGGATTGTCCTAGAGACTTGAAATTTTCAGGATGAGTTCGGATTCCAAATGGCTCTGTTAAGTTCGTTAACCAGCCAAATCCTACAGGGTGTTCCATAAAATATGATCATTCTGAATTTTTGTTCCTCAATATCTATAAATTGGAATTGAAAAAAACTCCGATTCGAGTGCTCAAAAGCTCCCGCTAAGGGCTTCTCTTGAATTTATTAGCCTTATTTCAATAAATCTGTTTGGCATGTTTTCAGCATTTTTTTGGGTGAGATTAGCATATTTGTCAGAAACGAAACAGTAACACAGCATTCCGAATTTCAAAAATTCAACTTTTATAAATGTCTTCGTATAGATATAGTGCAGTAGTGCCCATTCGATAACCTAAACTGCACATGCTGAAAAATTTCTGATGGCTGAAATAAGTCATGAACAAAATATTACGGAATTTGAAACAACCTGAATATGAAAGAACCTCTTTGTTCCAACCGTATTTCGCTTCACACGGTCCTCCGATCTGCGCCATACCGTCATTACCGTCCATATCGATATCGCAGAAAAATCCCACGATAAAGATCTCTAGCTCGTATACCCACCAAGACTTCAATATTTCCAGAATCGATGAAAATAGACAAGTTACCGGTTCGTATCTAGCTGGCTTACCGTACTTCAAACGGTGCGTCAATAAATTGGAGCCTTGTTTACGGCCGTATATTGTATTAGTTCCGTGATTTCAGCGGCCATTAGACGGAAAATGCCCATGGGAAACCGTACGATCCCTATCGGTGTGAGGTACGTGGACTGAATTGCTCCCACGTGGAAACGACGCTGGAAAACTGGCGTCCTAGGACGAATTTTCTAACGGGGACGATTCTCACCTCGTATTTATATTCAGGACAGGAACAGAGCATGATAATTTCATGTGGAGCACATTTTCTTCGAGTTAAAGCGTGAGAATAGACATGTTCAGATTTTTTGAGTCTTGTCGAGAAAATTTCGCCTCATATTCTGTGCAGAAATTTATTTATTTTTAGATGGAACAGATTGACATCTACGGCTTGTAGAACAAGGTGTAATTTGTGCAGAAACAGTTTATATTTTCATGTAACTAGGGAAACATGAACGTTGTTTTTCGGAGATATGCAATGTACACTCGTACATATTAAATGCACTATTGAGGTGAGGTTTTAAATAATCGAATTAAATACTATATTATAGTGCTAAGTTCGAGTGGATTAGAAAAACGTATTTATATCATTAGCCACGGAGTGAAGGGATTAGTTTTTTATTCGATCCAAAATAAAAGGACACAAAATAAAGAGAAGGAAGGAAGTAAAAAGAAGTCGATGCGTTTATCGAACTTTTCAATTTTTCCATTCCCGAACATTTGGTGAAAAATAATAAAGAATAATCACTGGGGCAGCCAGGGGCAGGCTTTGAGGCTGCCAAAAAAAGTTGAACCTAACCTAATTAATCACATAGCAACCTTAATGCGTTACATAAATAAATTTCAACCAAAACAACCAGGAGATGACCGCTGTAAAATACTCTGCGCAAAAAAATTAACGCACATTCTGAAAATCTCAATTTTAATGAAAGTTAACTCTACATTGACTAACTTTTTTTTATGTTCTGTCAGGAAAGTTTTGAACAAAACAAGACACATTCAATGAAAGAAAAATTCAGGATTTCACCGAATCTTATGTGAAAGAAGATAAATAAACAATTTTCCAAATACTGGAATGCTGAAAAGTGATTTTAATACTTAGTATTTCCACCCCTTGCGTTAATTACAGCTCGACAACGACGGTTCATACTCAAAATGAGTAATCTTAAAATGTTCTGATCTAATCCTTTCCAGATTCCTAAGTCATTAAGAGTAGCTGGATGATTTTCTGAACTTCTCTTCATCTGTGAAGAGAACTCTTTCCCAAACAGCCACTTCCCAATGCTCTCTAGCAAAATCCAAACGTGCCCTTCGATGGGCTGGACTAAGAGCTGAGCCTCTTGCCGCGACACGAGGCCTTAAATGATATTCTCTGAGGCGATTTCTTATTGTCTGAGTGCTAATTTGCACCCCATGAGGTTGCTCAACGAAGAAACTCTCAAGTAACGTTTTGAATGGTAGTTGTTACCGTGGTCTACCCTGTCCGTCTTCGGACATTCATACCTGTCTCCCTGAATCGCTGCAACATTCTGGACACACTTGTATGGGAAACTCCAAACCTTTCTGCAATTCTTGTGTATGTCCACCTTATTCTCGCAAAAACTACCGCTTGGGCACATTCCTCTTAGGTCAAATTGCGTGTTTCGCCTTGCATAGCAATCGAGTGTAGAAAATCAACAAAAGAAAAACTATTAATCACTTGAATTGATCGAAAACAACTGATTTCAGAATGGAGCTAATACATTCAAAATCTGATAATCTCTTCATTTTTTATTTCTGCTGGGAAAAAAACATCTGTATTGAAGAAAAAAGTGAATGTGAAAGTGGATAACATATGCATGCATAATTCTGATAAAAATGATTATCATTGAGAACACTTTCAGTTGTAGAATAAATTTGAGATTTCCATAATGTACGTTAATTTTTTTGCGCAGTGTATTATCGACCGGTCTAGTTGCATCGGTTGATTTATGGAATATAACCATGATCTCAAGTTATCAATTCAACTGACTACTTCAAGTAGCCGTAACTTCAACGCCACCCCAAGTCTCTGCATGTGTTCGCACCATTCCAGTGGTCTCAAATCCGCAGCAATGACCAAACTCAACATGCACCACATGCCAAACGATCCGTATCTCAAGATAAACGGCCGCAATGATAAAACTGGAAACAAACATCATTCTCGGGTGATGAAATTATCATGAACAAGACTCTGGACGACAGAAACCAATCTTGGACGGTGATGAACGGTTCGAAAACCGTCTAAATGGCATCTTACGCCGTTCGGCCGCTGGCTGGAACCGTTCCGGGAGTTTATTCCTTAAACGGAGCCGGTTGCTCAGCTACGTCTTGCTTATTTTTCGCGAACGGGCCGGGCAATATCGTCGCTTGCTTTATTTACGGCCTTTACGTTCCTTCGGTACGGTCTCTGTATGTTACTTAGGCGAAATGGGACCAGTATTCCAGATCCGGATAGACGTCGAACCCGAAGGGAAAGCTGTAGATGAATTGTTTGTTTGGTAGGTTTCGTTTTATTTTGCGCAATCCATTGGAATGGATTAGGACAAACCTAAAAAAAACGAAAAATAATTCCTATTTTCCCTTAATCTCCATTGAAATAGTTAAAAATGTACTACTAGATTCGGTATTATATAGTGCCATTTTCAAGTCAAAGCTACAAAATTAGTTTGATAAATAAATAAAGAACACAAAACATATACGCTACAAAAATTACTGAATAACAAAATATTCTATAAAAATTCAAATATACAACTATGATAGTAAGAGAATTATTATTCTCTAAAAAATACCACACAATATGTTTTCATATTCCAACCGTCAAGGAACTTTAAATTGAAAAATGTTGAAGCGACATCTGAGCAAAATTGGACGGGTATGAAGCATTTATCTTAGGTATACTTAAAACCATAAATAAAAAACTAAATAAACTTTGTGAACATCTTGTATATATTCAAACAGAAAACTTGCACCTGCACAGAATGAAAAGCCATATAGTTTGTTAACATTCTTCGAAAAAATTTCTAACAAGTTGGCTACAATTTCAGGCCTTACGTGAATATATCATTCAAATCAAGTTGTTCGCTGACCCATTTGTTGATGAATAATAAAGACCGAATTGAGCCCTTGGACCGTAGCGGAGTTTACCAGCTATCATGTAATAATTCTTGTGACGCCTTGTATGTGATGGGAAGATGGGAAGAACATTCAGAAACTTCAAAATACGTCTGAAGGAGCATTTTCGAAACATCTCGTGGAATTCGGCCACAAGTTTGAGAGGGATGCAAATTTCAAGATTTTACATCAAGCGAACAAAGACTTATTGGATAACTGAAAAAGTATGGAAATCATGAAGGCATATAAAAAACAAAACTAACGTACTAAACCAACAAATTGGACTTAATTATAACCCAACGTACTCTTCTCTTTTCCAAGACTTTTTCAAATTTTATTTATATATTAAAAAAATTATTTATAGGGGTGTTTCCCAAACATGCGGCAAAAATTCAGGGGATTGTTCCTTGGACTATTCTAAGAATATTTTGTCCTTTGATGATTTTGAAAAACCTCTTTGTTTCGAAGATACAGGGGAAACAGATAATAACATTATTATGAAAAATTACATAAAAATTTAACTCAACCTACAAAAACTGTTGAAAATGACCACCTCTAGCCAAAAAAAACGAATTCAAATGAAAAACGTGTTTAATCTGTATTCCTTTACCATCTGATCTTAACAATTTTAAGTCAAAAAACTGGCCGTTTTTAGTAATTGGAATGTTGTGTAAACAAATTTAAAAATAAATTGTACCTACTTAGTAAACACAGTGCGGTACGCATTTTTATTTAAACTATTATTAATTTTAAAAATATGAAAAATGTTGTTCGCCCTGTATCTTCGAAACAAAGAGGTTTTTCAAAAATCATCAAGGGACAAACCATGCTTAAAATAGTCCAAGGAACAACCCCCTGAATTTTTGCCGCATGTTTAGGAAACACCCTGTATATTCAGATTAAACCATTTTACAGATGCCGTTGTTGTACTTCGTCGTCCAAACTTTTATTGATTTGTGTGTATTACAGTGTTCTCTCTTTTTGTTGAATTATCCATGTAAGATAACAGAACACATTCTGAAAGTTGATTGTGCTTCCTTAACCGTTGGAATATGAAAACATATTATGTTTTTGGAGGATGAAAACTCTCCTATGATTATAGTTATTGGAAGTTTTATAGAAGTTTTTTACATTCACTAATTTTTTAGCCGGCGTGTAAGTTGTCCGTATGTTTGGTGTTGTTTTAATTATTTATGAAATTAATTTTGTAGCTTTGACTTGAGAATGGGAATACATAGAGTCCCGAAACTAGTAGTCAATTTCCAACTGTTTCTATGAAGATTGTGGAAAAATAGGACTAAGTCGTCGTTTTTCAATTTGGTGACCCCACATTTATTATAAATCTTCCAATTTAAAAGTGTAAACCTATCACTTCAGAAAACTCCACACTCAAGAAGTCTGCAAACGTTATATCCCAAGAGCGTGGAGGCCAATTCTGGTCACCAAACACCAAATCAAAAAATGACAAACTCTCTGTTTATGGTCCTTTGGTAGAAGTTGTTGAGTCAATTGAATTTTGTAGACATGTAACTGTAAATTTTTAGTGATAATTTGCTGAAAACCATCTGCTGATATGTCAAATTCTTGTGTCCGATGGCGAATTGATATCTCTGGATACTTACTCTGGCGTACTGTCATTATGTTTTGTTATGTATCGTGTTTTTCACATTTACACTTACATAACCAGTACTTTCGATTTTTTTATTTTTCCGTTCAAAGTAGATGAAATAGGAAATAGGCACAATATTTCGACCGAACATTGGACACATGAAATTTGGACAAACCAATAACAAAATGCTTGGTCAGAACAATTTAGAATTTTTACCACTTGGGGTCGTTGACCAATTACCTATTCCATATGCAAATAATGGTTCCTAAACCTTTATTTGTTGATGTAATGTCTTAAATCCTCACATTTCATATCTACGTTGTTAAGAATGATATTTCAATCATCATAATAAGTTGAATAAACCCGAATATTCTAATGAGTTAATATTTTGATTTAACATATTTGGTACCATATTATGTATGAGTTTCTCGAAAAAATTGTTCTCAACTCTAATGGGTATCTTATAAAAAGGCAGAAATTGATTAAAAATTCAAGAAAAGTCCTGAGCAGAAGCTTTTGAGAGCTCGTTCACTGTCGGAGCAATAAAAATATAACCTTGAAATTTTAAATGGGACTACTTAGATGATACCAAATATGTAAATGCAGAATCTCAGCACAATCGGAATTTACTCTGGATTCGATTCTGGAAATTATTCAAGAAATGAAATATGTAAAAAATAAATGATCGAATGGATTTTATGATGCAGTATATTGATATTCATTCACGAAATTAATGACACTCGAATCTGATATCATTCATCATGAAAATATAAAGTTTTTTTTTTTCAATGTTCCAGTTTTGGCCGCGAAATTTTGCATGGGGCTTATTATGAGCATCTTGCATGTGACCGCAATTTCATTTCGTTTTTCCTGAGATATTTAGGAACAAAAAATGTTGAATTGCCATATTTTATGGAAGACTCTGTACGGTTTGGCTGGTTAACGAACTTTACTGCGGCATTTGGGAACCGAACTCACCCTGAAAATCTCAAGAGTCTAGTACAATCCCTTCGAAAGTAATCCTGCTAACGGACGACCGGCCCTACGGAAAGAATTGAATTTGTCCAGGGATTCTTCATCAGAGAGTCGAACCCTATCGTTTGGAACCATTTTCGGCTCGAAATTCGAAAATTACAGACATTTCGCCAAAATGATATAGCACTCCTTTAAGCAGAACGAGCATTCAAAAAGTGATAACTGTAGTTATAATGAAAACAAGCAAGTGTTTTATGTCCTGAAACATTCTCGAAATATTCCATCATTAATAAAGTCGTGTAACGAACCTACCAACCTTCAATAGTTATAAATCCACTGTTGTCATTGAAGTATTCTCGTCAACTTTTAATGATGCGTTGAATAATATCGTAGTATTTTCCACATTTTCATTCAAAACATTTTACGTGGAAACGACCTCTGGCAAAACATTTCAGAAACACTTTGATGTTTTTATATCACCGAAGCGCCCATGTTTACATTATTAAAGTCACAAATTGGGGTTAGTTCTGCTTTTGAAAATATACCATATGATTTATATTTTATACTTTGACATTAGTCCGTGACGTAACTGAGGTGAATCGAAACTAATAAGTGGAATGGAATAATTCAAACAAATGGCTTCTTCTGACAATTTTATTTTGAATTAACGCCAGAGAATTTGCTTATGTAGTTCCGCCACTGTTGTTATTCTAATAAATTCAACGTTTTGATGAGAGTAATAAACGTCAAAATTAATTTAGAGTCAGTAATTTTTCGCACAATTATATGGGAATAAACAAACTCTTTATTAACACTCGTGCACATCAAAGAATAATAATTCATTGAATTGAGAAAATAAAGAGGGTAGAAGATTTCTCTGCTCAAGTTGCCTAATTCAATATCACATCTATTGTTCAAATTAGTGAAATAAATCCGTTTGAATAATTTCCGAACAACTAGAAATATATATCACGAATTCCTCGAAAAATTGTGGATGATGCAGATCAAATGATTGTTGCTTTTTCATAATATGTTAAGCTTACCGCTTAAAACTTCAATCGAAAAATATTAGACCAAATGAATGAGCCATATCAATATATTATTGAATAATTAATCAATTTAAGATCAGTCACAGATTTGAAATTCAGCTAAGTAGTAACTTAACAGTTTGATTTATAATAAATGATCTAAAAAACTTATTATAACCGGCAAAACATCTTCTAAGAACAAATAATGAAGGCAAAACAAGAAAATGTTTCGATTTTTTATTTATTGTTTGAGAGAGCTAAAAATTGATTTTTGGTGAAAACGGTTCATCAAAATCACGTTTGTCACCGTAGTGAAAAGGATTTCAAGACCTTTCAAATGAAGTACACTCAACTCCTCTTCCCTAGTCAATTGTTGAGGGGTGTCTTTGGGGGTTTGCTCATTCTGACAATTTTATTTTGAATTTAAGCTAGAAAATCGGATTTGTAGTTCTTCCACTGTTTTTGAGCGCTCGTTCTACTTAAACGAGTGCTATATAGTTATGCTCAAATGTCTGTAATTTTCGAATTTTGAGCTGAAAATGGTCTCAAAGGATAGGTTTCGACTACCTGATGATGAATCCGTGATCAAATTCAATTCTGACCGTAGGGCCTACCGTCTGGCCGTCCGTCCGTTAGAACGATAACTTTCGAAGGGATTGTCCCAGAGACTTGAGATTTTCTGGATGAGTTCGGTTCTCAAATGCCTTGGTTGAGTTTGTTAATCAGACAAATCGTGCAGGGTGTTCCATAAAATATGGCCATTCAACATTTTTGTTCCTCAATATCTCAGACGAAACGGAACCAATCGAAATGAAATGTTGCATGATGCAAGATGCTTGTAATAAGCCCCATGCAAAATTTTGTGTCCATAGTGTACAGGGTATCCCATTTTGGGCACTTTCACGGGATATCTCCGTTATTTTTAACGTTAGCGGGATGCGGTTTTCGCGACAGTGTGCTTCTTTTTTGTGAAACTAAAGATGGCGCAATCAGTTTTTGCATAGCTCTCTTAGTTTTTGCTCTACAGGGCGGAAATGAAAAGTATCACTTTTTAATCACCTCCCGTATCTCAGTTGTGCTTAAACTTGGAGAAATGGTTGAAACGCATTCCTATAGATTTTTTTCCGTTGAATCCAGTGGCGTAGTCAGTTTTTCAATTTAACTTCCGTTTTTGAGTTATTGAGCAAACATACGTTTTTTAAATTGGACACTCTGTATATTATTTTTTATTCTTATCAAGCACAATCTCAGCTTTTCAAAAACATATATTTTATGCATTTATCTTCAAAACCAAGCTCAGAATTCAAGATTTTGTAATTAATTGTCATCAAAACCAAGTAGTAGGCTATGACTGTTTATAAAAACAAAAAATAAATGTCAAGATTTTGTCAGAAATCGAAAATAATGTTAAATAATATCTAGATACAAACAAGCATGTCATATTCTCGTAATTTTCTAAGCAGCCGTAATGAGAAAAACTTAAAACTGAATCATTAATATGATATAATAAATAATAAGAACTGAGAAACTGTAAACTTTTAAAACCAACCGACAAAGCTTTGACATTTTTTTGTTTTTAATAAACAGTCATAGAGCCTACTACTTAGTTATTCACAATTGAATTACAAAATCTTGAATTCTGAGCTTGGTTTTGAAAATAATGCATAAAATAATATGTTTTTGAAAAGCTGAGATTGTGCTTAATAGAATAAAAAATAATATACAGGGTGTCCAATTTAAAAAAATATGTTTGCCTTATAACTCAAAAACCGAAAGTTAAATTGAAAAACTGACTACGCCACTGGATTCTACGGGAAAAAATCTAGGAATGCGTTTCAACCATTTCTCCAAGTTAAGCACAACTGAGATACGGGAGGTGATTAAAAAGTGATACTTTTCATTTTACGCCCTGTATAGCAAAACTAAGAGAGCTATGCAAAAACTGATTGCGCATCTTTAGTTTCACAAAAAGTAGCACACTGTCGCGAAAACCGCATCCCGCTAACGTTAAAATAACGGAGATATCCCGTAAAAGTGCCCAAAATGGGATAACCTGTACACAGAACCACAGAAAATTCATTTGAAGTATTGAAAAGAAGAAACTCCATATTTCCATGAAAAGAATTCCAATCCGAGTGAAATTCAGTTTGTGAATGAAGGTTGATATACTGAAGTCTCTTTGCTCCACCAATGAACGAGCGCTCAAAATCTTCTGCTCAGGGCTTTGCTTCAATTTTTATTTAAATTAATTTAACGTTCTGATGAGAGTAATAAACGTCAAAATTAATTTAGAGGCAGTAATTTTCCGCAAAATTATATGAGTATAAACAAACTCTTTATTAACACTCGCCACATCAAAGAATAATTCATTGAATTGGATGAAAACCTATCCAACTTTTCCGCAGCTCTTCCACGTCGAGTAAAGGAGACATGTAACATGATATATCAGCGTGTATTTATCCCAAAGAAGACGTAAAGCTGGTTTTCAGGGGAATATTGCAATATGAGATGTGTGTGCAGTTTTCTTTCGCCGAAAATCTGTCAGTTCTCCGGTAAAAGGTTTTTGTTGGTGGAATACATCTCTTGAGGAGTGTTAGATATAATTCGATACTTCGAGATGATTGGGGAATATGATGTTTCATGTTTGCGAAAAGTAGGTAGAAAATTTGGAAAGTGAAATACACTCACTGGAGATTAATCGATCCACTCAAAAATCGGTGAAGTTTGTTAATTCATAAATATGTTATTTCAAGTCCGATTTGACTGAATTTTTTTTCAGTCGTAGATAAGTTTATTCGGAATCGATCAACAGTTTCAAATTTCAAGAAAATTTGGCTTACGTAATTTTATACTGGGTGAAAAAAAATCTTTTTTTTCACACTAACTTTGAAACTACCTGTGGTGTGCTCCAGTTGTTCCACCATGTGATTTTTTTTTATCATCAAGACACATCTGGCCTCAACAATTTCGTTCTTCATTTTCAACAAAAGCTTATGCTAATGATACAGAGTTTTCAGTAAAACATTAAATTTCGCTATGGCTATAACAGTACTTCAACAAATTCAACCTAAAATTCTGACCTGAAAACAAACTGCAAACTAAGTGAAAAAATAATGTGTTTTCTGCCCAGGCGCTGAAAACAAGTGCAATTCGTCTTGGTATACCCTCAATAAGGTTTTGAATGAATTAAACCTGCTGCAAATTTTCAGAAGTTGGTACTCGAGATCGAGTTTTCCTCCCAGAAAATCCAAACATGCCTAATTGGGTTCAAATCTGGGCTTATGGCTGGCCAATTGAATTCTTGAATATCAATCTTTGCGGGCATTATCATGCATTAGCACAAAATGATGTCCAATAAACGACCCATAGGGAACAAAATGTCACGCTAAAACTTCTTTTGTTTTATGTTTTCACTTATTTTTCAGCTTATTTTCATTACTTGGATTTAAGGTTGAATCTTTGAAAGTGATTTTATAGCCATAGCGAAATTTTGAAATTTAATGCTGCTCTGAAAACCCTGTATTGAGCTACTGTTATAACTAAAGAATGAAAATTTCAAGAGAAGATTTGTCCTTATCATGAAATAAGAAATCACAAAGTGGAACAACTGAAACACACCAGGGTGGTTCTAAAGGGTAAAAAACAGATTTTGTTTCACCCTGTATAAAATATCGTATTCCAAGTTTTCTTGAAATTCAAAAATTATGATTTATTTGAATTAAATAAAGCTGATTTAAATTATGTTTTTTATTATCAACTATCACGTGACGGCGAACGCCAATCAGAGGTAATTGACGTCACTTTCCGGATTGTCATTGCAAATTCGAATGTTCGGTGCTCAGATCAACAAAATCATATACCTATAAGCTAGATTATAGAGTATAGAAAGATAGGAAACGGCCCTGCATCGTAGTACACAAAAAACGACTACATTTTTTAGTTCACATTTGACCCAGAGATGGCACTGAAGATCAATTTTTATATAAAATCTGTAATTTTGATTAGAGTTATATAAAGAAAACTGTAATAAGAATTGACGCGAAATTCGTATTCCCTTCAGGATGTTTCATTTTTATATTTCGAACCCATAATTTTCAATCAAATTCAAATTTCATGTGTAATATTTTTATTATGCATTTATAGAAGATATTACAGAAATATTAGGGTATTATTGTAAGATTCATACATGGATTGAATATGAATATAGGTACTTAGTGCGTCTGTGGAATTCTAGTTTCTGGCTCAGTTCAATTGCAGCTTCGTTGTCCACCATCACTTTTTGAATTGACGGAAAACATTTCCTGAATAGTCACTTTAACCAGTTCATTTTCCGTGCTGCTTCACTATCAGCCACTATTTCTGCCTCTATCGTGGAAATAGCAACAGATGTTTGACGTTGATCAAGCCAAGATATTGCTTTACCTGCATACATCCATAAAACACCAGTTGATCATCCAGTTTCACTATCTCGCTCGTAATCTGCATTACTGAAGGGTACAAACTCATCTTTTTTCCACTTTTTTCGAGACGACACTAACGGCAAAAGCCGTTCGAAGTGAAATAATATTTGTGCAAACGAATTGATTGGCACTTTTTTTATATCAATGACATTTCCCATGTATATTGATTTCGAAACTTATAATCATAGAACCAGAATTTTAACCCTTCTATAGTGACATTAGTTCACATTTGACCCAGAGATGGTGCTCATACACTGTAGTCGTGTCGTTTCCGATCTTTATACTATATAATCTTTATACTATATAATCTTTGTACTATATAATCTTTGTACTATATAATCTTTGCCTATAAGTTTATAAGTATATAAAACAAATACATTGATAGGTCGGGTTCCACAAAACTCCAATCACCTTGATTATTGAAATGTCATCATTTCTCTGCAATTTTCAGTTCATTTTGACATAAACCATCGACTTACTTCAATATAAACGATTTGATGGCCAATCAAGCTTTGTGAAACCCACGGTTCTGTGACTTGAACCATAGTAAATATATAATATATCGTATCTATGATTCGAACTTACGAAGTTGAAATCTGAAAGAGAACAGAATACCTAGTTCGTTTCAAGAACGATAATCTACAATTTTCTTTATAATGGAGATAGGATTCATCAAGGGTAATAGTAGTAACTTGCGACTTATGGTCGCAAATTTCTTTGCTGAAAACAAGGATTTTTGTGCAGCGGAGCTTAAAAACGTGAAATTTTCTTTGTAAGTAGCAAACTTTTAACTCATATCTATTATTACAAATAAAAGAAACACCTCATTCAGCATTTACAGACCGACCTATTCATTTTGAAGGCTTAGATTGAACTTTTCCACAAGGGATCGGGCAAAATCAGTTCGCTTTGACAGAAGTAAAAGTATCTAACCGGTTAATGACGTAATCATCAGAACGTGACAAAATTGAGCATTTCCGCGGGAATTTTGAATTGTCTTTTCATTTACTCCTTTTTATTGGTAATTAGTATATTTTTAATGAAAAAGTAATTTTTTCGTGTTTGTATAGGGTTTATCTTCAAAATAAAATAAATTCCAAAAAGTAGTCAACATCCCTATTCAAGAAGACATTATACTATCAAACATTTGCAAAAATTCGGAAGTTGGACTGGACAACTCAGAAATTAAAGAATAGAGAAATCGAAAAAGAATTTGGTTGGACAACAGAATATCTCTTGTGAAAAGTAAAGCAGAAGCTGATGATATCGTTCGGGTAAGTTATATCGTTAGTAAGAAAAAAGCAGGATACTCTAACACATTTTCAGAAGGTGAATTTATGAAAGAGTGCTTGGTAGAACTCGCAGATACTTTGTATCCAGATAAAAAAATGTTTGCAGAAATGAGTCTATCAAGAAGAACAGTCGAAAGACAAATAAATGCAATAGCTGTAATTATAAATGTCGCTTTTGGAGAAGTGGTGGAAACATCTGTTGCTTTTTCCATAGCATTAGATGAAAGCACTGATATAACTGATACATCATAGTAAGTAATCTTCAATCGCGCAATCGTTAAAAAATACAGAAGACATACATGCGATAAGCCAAGCAAATATTGATGCTCTTGCAAAAAAAAACGCAATCTTAGATCTCATTAGTTAAGAACTCCACAGATTTTTTTGTTGAATTATATCAGTTTAAATTTTTTCCATCTCTTCCATTGTGAGGAACATAACATAAAGTTTATTTAAATTTTGTTGAATTCCTTTTATTACTGTTAGAAATTTTATTTTGGCCTGTATTCAACGAAAAATGTTTCTATTTGGTCTCTTAAAAAAAAGGTTTCCCATGCCTGTTGTAGATTATTAAGGGAGTTGCATTACACTGCGACCTTAAGGTCTATTGTGTCCCCCGTCAGATCTATTTTTCTATTGTTACACTACAGATCTGCTTCCAGTTGTAGAGCCGTAATGAACTCTAATATCTCAAACCAGACTACTGCCCCATATGTCATTATTGGTCTCACAATCATGGCTTATTCCATAAAAGCTCACTGTCTAGGGTAATTCCCAGATATTTGCTTCAAATTTCCACTCTATAATATCTCTATTTGCCAAGATGGCTTTTATGGCTGACAATTAATTCCTTCACCAACTAAAACTCTCCAAAATTTCATATTGATAGGGACAGGGACAACTAAGGTTTCTCATCAGTGTTTTTAATAACGTAACAACAACATTAACAAATATGAATATACAATTAAATGTCAGAAACAAAAACAAGAAGAAGTATTTTCAAAAAAAAACTCGTGAATCTCGTTATCACCAATTTGAAAGAAGGCGTTCAAACAACTTCTTCCACTCTTTCTGAAAATTTCAATAATTAAACCCTCTCAATTTCCATGCAGAAAGAAAACAGATTAAAGATTAATCACAGCCTTGTTTAAATTTCGTTGTCAAGGTCGGAACTTATCCAGAAGTTGGGGTTGGATACAAATAGTCCTTGTTCCCACGCAAAGTCAACGAAAAGGTAATAATGTCTTATCTGAAAGAGAGCAGGAGATTTCTCTGCTCAAGTTGCCTAATTTAATATCACTTCTATCGTTCAAATTAGGGAGGGAAATTTTTGGCGACCGTGAATCATTTCAGGAGAGAAATTCCAGCCGAATTATCATCTTTGTCGACGAAATAAATCCGTTTGAATAATTTCTAAATTGCGAAAGACGCAGTATGAATTCGTTGCGAAATTATGGATGAGTATATATCGAAATGGTTCTACTGATTCAAAAAATTGAATGCTTTCTTGCTATGAACAATTAAGCTTTACTGCATTACCAAACTTGAGAAAGTTTATGCTAAATAATAAGTATTATCAATATTACTGAATAAATTGATAATTAGATTAGAATTAGTCATAAATTTGAAAAATTGAATTGTTGACTGAGAGATGTGATTTGATTTGAATTGTACAAATGTCAGCCTTTCATAATTCAACTCATTTGTCGTGCTTATTCAAGGAATTTGAGTTTATTATTTCACCAGTTTCAGTAACTTTAAAGAAGTGAATTCAACAAAATTTGTTCAAATTTTTTTTTTGTTTTGTTGTGATTTCTTCGTTACATTGGTTCCTTCAACGTCGACATGTAAGAATAATTCAGTGAAAATAGAGCATTCATGAATATTGTCGATCCATTCTTTATTCTTGAATGTCATCAATATTAGGTGCCAAAACTAGATGCAGAATCATTCAAGTAATTTTTTCAATAAGTTGAACTTTCAACAATGAAAAACTCCAAATAGTTTCAAGAGAGGAAAACTATATGAGTCATATAGCTAAAAAATATGACTTAATTTTTATACATGGTGCCAAAAAAAGTAACGTATCTTGTCAGTAGTTTTTTGTATCAAAAAATCATCGCACCCGTCGATTTTTTAATCCAAAAGCAATTTATCCTGTTCTTTCTGAATTTGATATTTTTACCCCCTACGCCGCCACGCAACCTTCTAATTTATTTTTTCAAATAGGAATATATGGGTTGATATACGAGGTCTGTCAATTTAATTCCCGGAAAGTGGCAACACTGCTGGCTCTCGTTATGCTACGGCGTTCGCGTTGGTGTCATTCGAAAGAGAATTCATTTCTGCGTCAGTCAATGCGCAAGTTGTGCGCGAAAATGGTTCCCAAAGTGCTCACAGTTGATCAGAAAGAGCTTCGATTTTTTGACCCCAAACGGCATTCCAACGCTTCCGCACCCCCCTACAGCCCGGACCTGGTCCCTTGCGACTTTAATCTCTTTCCACAATTGAAGTCCTACCTCAAGGGCAACCGATACGACGGCGTAGAGGAGGTGCAAAGTGTCACGACACGGGTGCTAATGGACCTATCTTCGGGGGGCTTCAGGGGGTGCTTCCAATCGTGGATCCAACGGTGGCGCCGGTGCATCCAGCTAGAGGGAGACTACTGCGAAGGATAAACTTAATTTTAAGAATTTATGTATATTCCTGACCGTCCGAGCCCTTTTCCGGGAATATAATTGACAGACCTCGTACATCAGATGAAAGGTAATTTGATTGCCTATTCAGTAATGCGGTAAAAAGTAGAGTTCGTTGTGTCATTTTTTCATGGGAAATGTGAAAATAATTAAGTACAATCGGAATTATTTTCTGGAAATTATTCAGAAAATTAAATATGTAAAAAATAAATAATGAAAAAATGAATTATATGATTCTGACAATGCGACCTTTTTGAAATTGAGCATATCGACTTCATTCACAAAAAAAACTTTCACTCGAATTTGCAATCCTATTGGTGGAATAAAAAGGTTTTTTCTTTCAATTTTCCATTGAATTACGAGTATCTATGGTTTATTTTACACTATGGCCACAAAATTTTGCATGATCACTCCTCATTCGTAAAACGAATTCCCCGAATCAAATATATTTTCATGGAAATATGAAGTTTCTTCTTTTCAATATTCCAATTGAATTTTTTATGGTTCTTTGCTCACTATGGCCACGAAATTTCGCATGAGGCTTATTATGAGCATCTTGCATGAACCGGCAACATTTGATTTCGATTGGTTTCGTATTGTCTGAGCTAATGAGGAACAAAATTGTGAATGGCCATTTTTTTATGGAACACTCCTGTACCATTTGGGTTAGGAAACGAGGCATTTGGGACCCGATCTCAAGTCTCTAGGACAATCCCTCCGAAAGTCTTTGTGCTAGCGGAAGTGGAACCCTATCGTTTGAAACCATTTTCGGTTCAAAATTCGAAAATTACAGACATTTGGGCAAAACGATATAGCACTCATTAAATATAACGATCGCTCAAAAAGCAGATTTCACGATGCTTCTTCGAATTTGAAATCTCCCAACGCCCCACATATCCTTTCAAATCTCTTTCGAAAGTTGGAGTACTTATTTGAAAAATACCCGAAATTCGAAAAAAGCAGACCATTAGGTGAAAATACGGTATGGTATTTCCTTACTTAGTAGCGCTGAAAATATATGGACCTCTTGGAAATGTTTTAAATATCCATTCAGTGATAATTGATGCAGCGAATATCGATTTTTGAGCGCTCGTTCTACTTAAACGAGTGCTATATCGTTTTGCCCAAATATCTGTATTTTTTTAATTTTGAGCCGAAAATGGTGTCAAACGATAGGTTTAGACTCCCTGATGAGATTGATCATCGTGCAAAATTTTGTGGCCTTAGCATTAACAGAACCATAGAGAATTCAATTGGAATATAGAAAGAAGAATCTTTGTATTTCTATAACAGAATATTCGATTCGAGTGAAATTTATTTTTTGAATTGAAACTGATATACTGAATGTTCATACAAAATTACATAGAATGCATTTTTTTTATTTTTTACATATTGAATTTTATGAATAATTTCCAGAATCTTATTCTGAGTGTGCTGAGATTCCGTATTTATATTTTTGGTATCAGTCTCAAATCCCATATAAAATTTTGAGGTAATAATCTTATTGCTCCACCAAAAAACTAGCGCTCGAAAGCTACTGCTCAGGTCTTCTGTTAATTTTTTATGGCCAGAACTTAATTCACACAAAATTCAGACTGTTTTGAGCAGTAGTAAACAACTTCACATCGATAAAGATAATCTACAATATCCAATTGCGGACTTCATCAGTTGAATGCAGAACTATCCCAAGTCCATTTTTTCCAAAAAATCGGTTTATGGCCTAAAAAGATGCTTGATACTACAGTCCATCTGATGCAGAACTATTGCAAGTCCATCTTATATCCTTACCCAACTTTTTCAATTTCATATAAACTCACGTGATAGTTCCATCTAGCGATTTAGTGGACATAGCATAGTTCTGACCCATACCATAAGGACATAGTTTAGTTGAAAGTGGACATGAAATAGTTCTAATATGCAGAACTACCAAGCAAAGCTATATTCCCAATTTTTCTCCTGAAAAGTATGAATTTCAGACTTAGTATAGTTCTGCATTCAACCGACGACTTATGCTACGAAGAAGAAGAACTAAAAACTCATTCGATATTCTACCAGATCTGTAGGTGCTTTTCATCTCATCGCACCGACTCATTAAGGCAAAATTATATATTCTGTGCACATACTTCCAGCTAACAGTAACTGATACTGTCAACAATATGTATTTCTCTTCTCAAGTAACAAATCTGTACGTCGACATTTCAAGGAACAAGGGGATAAGTGAGCCTATTATACCTTTTAAAGACCTATGATTTCAATTCAAAGGAATCCTTAGAGAGCAAGTGATGTCTACGAGTGTACTTCTTAAGAATATCCAAGTTTTGAAGACTTTTCTTTACCTCATTAAAATCATCTTTGAAGCGAGGTGATTAGTTTCCTTGTTACCGAAACTTGTCACCAATTTTAAGAAGAATTTAATTATCTTAGTTAGTCCTTAGTTATCATAAGCAATTTAATAAGTTAGAAAGTTAGAAATTAAATAAATTTGAAATCCGCGTTTCTTCATATTCAGTTCAGTTTTAGAGTTTTTCCATCAAAATCTACTTAAAATTCTTGAGGAAATATGGTCATAGACTGCTATAAGAATGTCGGTGGTGGTCCATCTGCAGTATTATAAACATTAAACTTAATCAGAATCCGTTTTTGCATTTTGTTTCCAATTAACACATGTGAAAAAACTAATTATTGAATAACCTGAAATGAAACTAATCGATTAGTTATTTGTATGTTCGGAGGTGAGCAGTGTATTTGTGTTACATCTTTCTGCCCAATTGTCTGTAATTTTCGAATGTTGAGCAGAAGAAAATGGTCTCAAACGATAGGGTTCACTCCTTTATGACGAATTCGTGGTCAAATGCAATTCTGTCCGTGGGGCCGTCCGGCCGTTAGCACAATAACTTTCGAAGGGATTGTCCTAGAAACTCGAGATCTTTAGGGTGAGTTCGGGTCCCACTGCCTCGGTTAAGTTTTTTAACCAGCCAAATTGTACAGGGTGTTCCATAAAAATCGCCATTCGAAAGTTTTGTTTCTCAATATCTCAGATAATGACTAAATCAATCGGAATGAAATATTGCGGCCACATGCAAGATGCATGTGGCCTAATCATAGAAAATTCAACTGGAATATCGAAAAGAAGAAACTTAATATTTCCATAAAAAATATCCGATTTGGGTGATATTTATTTTATGAATGGAGATTGACAAACTGAATGTTCATGCAGGATTTTGTGGCCATAGTCATAGACTAACTAAACGGAGTTTGTCTATGGCCATAGTGTCAACGGAATCATTGTAAATTCAATTGGAATGTTCTAAAGAAGAATATTTATGTTTCCATAACGGGATATTCGATTCAGGTGAATTTTTTTTTAATAGAGACTGTTATACTGAATCTTCATGCGAAATATTTTGACCATAATGTCAACAGAAACACAATTCAATTGGAATATTGGGAAGAAGAATATTAATATTTTCATAACAGGATAACCGATTCAGTGAAATTCATTTTGTGATTCAAAACTGACTGAATGTCCATGCAAAATTTCAAGGGGATCGCATTGTCAGAACCATAGAATTTAATTTTTGTAATATATATATTTTTTTCATATTCAATGTTTTGAATAATTTCCAGAATATAATTCCGATTATGCTGAGATTCTGCATTTATATAATTGGGTATTAATCCCAAATTCCGTATAAAATTTTGAGATAATAGTCGAATACCTCCACCAAAACACGAGCGCTCAAAAGCTCCTGTCTGGACTTCTTGAATTTTTTCAACCTTTTGCTGCCAAGTTTGCCTGGGCATTCAATATTTATGATGTTGATATAATTCATTATTCCATTAAACTTTAAGTTATAATTATCTGCGTACCATTTATATCACTGCTAACTATAACTTATTTCGAAACTACTTTGAAGAAAAGCCAAAGAGGATGGCGTCACAAAGGTATTCCTTCACAACTGTTCAAAATGCGGAAGCGTGTAACCACTTCAGAGTCCCCAAAGGTTAATTACTGTAGCAGACTAGCAGTCAGTTCGTATTTGAAGTTGGTACGGTGAAATATAGATATTTGATTCAGACTTAGATGGCTGAGAACTACGTCGAAAAGGAAATTTCATTAGGGCAGTTAGCTCACGTGTGCCTTGATACTATGAGGGGAATACTTAAGACGTTTTATACGTTGACTTTGTTTAAAAATACATCGATAGCAATGTATCTCCTTTGTGCTCCTTTTACTAGGAGAATAGCGAGCTGAAAATATTCGTAAATTAATTTCGAGCCAAGAGTAATCTCAATAAATGACTCTGGTAGATTTACTGATGAAAAATCCGAAGTCAAAAGTAAATATTATGTTTGCTTCACCTGTGAACTCTTCAACAAAAATGAGTTATATATTATAGGTAAAGTTTTGTGTCAGAATATTTCATTGAAGTTCGACAACGGTCCAAATCGACCGAATAGTTCTCGATTAATGATTAAGTTTTATGGCCAACATTTTTCATTTAGCTGGTCAAAAATAACGCAGAGACTAGTGCGAATGTGAATGCAGGTTTCAGAGATAATGAATGTCCTATTTTGTAACGAATGAACTGAAAGATTTTTATCAAGGTACGTTATATGTGGTCAAAATATTTCGAATAAATTCCTTTTTTGTCGAATGGTTTCCGAATTATGATCATTTCAATTTTTTTCGAACATTGTCCACACTAGATTTCCAGTAGCGTCGAAAGAAAATTTATATTTAACTGCTCAATAGGAGAAGAATGTCTCTTTGGTAGTTTCATCAAGATACTTTCGATAATATCGAAAAAATCTGAAATTTATAATCAGAATACCTATATGGAAGAAATTCTAAGTTTCATTAACTGAATGAATTGGGTTTCAATTCGTAAGTGATTTCATCTGGTCAAAGAATTCTTGATATGTAATTCGTATCTAATGCGGAAAAAAGAATTAATAAATTCAAAATTATATTTATGATTTCAGTAAAATTATTATTCAAAAAAGGAATGGGACAGAATATCTCGGCTAAGTTTGTCAATTGGTCGAACCGATCAATAGTTTTATTCTCGAATATTTTAGAACTATGAATAAATCCGATCGTGTCAAAATGAAATATTCAGCACTTCATTGAAGATAAAAACACCAAGAATCCTCAGAATAGAAAATTTAATGAAAACTTCGGTACTTCGAATATCTATATGAACTTCGGAGCTGAACTATCACTCTAGTAGTAGATATCGCAAGAAAAAATTAATGAATGAGAATGAGAAACCCATTCATAATGATTTCAAAATTCTTAGTTTTAACAGGAAATATGTATGTAAAAAATTCAGTAATAATAGACTTCATTCACAAGAAAAATTTTACTTGAATCGTATATCCTGTCATGGAAATATAAGATTCTTCTTTCAATATTCCAATTGAATTTTCTACCGTTCTGTTACCACTATGGCCACAAAATTCTGCACGAACATTCAGTGTATAAATTTTTATTTATAAAATGAATTTCTTTCGAATCGGGTATTTTTTTTATGGAAATATGAAGTTTCTTCTTTTCAATAATTCAATTCCATTTTCTATAGTTCTGTTTACACTATGGGCAGCAAATTTTGCATGAAGTTAATAAGCCATGCAAGATAAGAGGCTCATAATAATGAGCTTCTTGCATATGGCCGTAACATTTCATTTCGATGGGTTTCGTTTTGTCTGGTATATTGAGGAACAAAAATTTTTATTTTATGGAACCATTTGGCTGGTTAACGAACTTAACCGAGCCATTAGCGAACCGAACATACCCTAAAAATTTCAAGTATCTTCGACAATCCCTTCGAAAGTCCGGAAATACGGCCCCACAGACAGAATTGAATTCGACCACGAATTCGTCATCAGGGGGTAGAATCCTATAGTTTGAACGGCTCAAAATTCGAAAATACAGACATTTGGGCAAAACTAAATAGCACTCGTTTAAGTAGAACGAGCGTTTAAAAAACAAATCAGAAATCAACAGAAGCAGATAAACCACGAAAATGTATAATTAATAGAAGTGTCAACTATGTGCATCAAATGCCAATCAAGGTAATTTTTCTCCTTCGATATTCGAAAAAAGATGCTCTATAGCCAGAAGAGTTTATCAACACAAGTCTGTCTCTCCAAGTGAAGATGATCTTTCAAACACTGGTAATCATCTGCCATAGATTTTAATAGCGGCGTTTAGCCCTGGATATCGTTTTTAGTTTCGGAATAATACTCAATAAATAAACAGTTTCTCCACTAGAAAACTATGTTCAGACGAATGTTTTCGATAGAATCTCAATCTCTCAAAGCAACATTGATTCCATTAATTGATAAACATCTGTTGAAAGCGTCAAAGAACACCGAAGAGATATAAAAAATGTGGTTGAAAATAATTAAATAGAACATATTTAATTCGAATTTAACATTCAACTCGTTCTACCTAAAAAAGATATTTAATGATATTTTAAGCGATAAAATTCAGAATGTTATGTGTTTGCTGAATTCCTTCAGTATTGGGTAAAAAACGACAGAACGGCCAATAAAAAGGCGCAATTTCATCTGGAGTCAAATTAACGAGAAAAATATTGGATATCCTTGAACTGAACTTGATTATCGCAGTTTATGTTCCTACTTTATCGTTTTCTCCATAAAAATTTTCCACCTCTTCACGGCATTGTCAATGGCAAGATTTATGTTGCCCGAATTTAATTAAAATTATTTTTCGTATGAAAAAGTTTATTTCACTTCTTTTTATATATTCGATAATTTTTGGATGCTCACATGGTACACGTAAAGGAATTAATTTCATCAAAAGGCAGATTGAAAAAACACAATTTAGTGAACTGTAAAGGGAACATGAATAAATGGTATACCGATGGTTCCAAAACCAACTCTGGAATCGGAGTTGGAGTATTTGGGCCCAGAACCGATGGGTGTGTATGCGATCGCATTCAAAGCAAAATACACGAGTGCGACAATGATACATGAAAAAAGGTTACCGCACACGTAATAAAGAAGGGAAGTCAAGCTGCGATTCAGGCTTTCAGCTCCAACACCATTAGTTAAAGGATGGCAACAGAGCAACAGAGTCTTTCTGATATGAATTCCAGGACACTTTGTGACACTGTAAAACCACAGAACACATGGTGTTCTGTGGTAAAACACACCTACAAAAATAAATTCGCTAGAAGGGAGGAGGCAGACAGAAGAGCACTCTGGAAGAGCCTTTCGAGCCTAGCTCACTCCAGATGGTTCACAGATATAAAATTTGTACTCGATGGCATTTCTAGTTTTCGGGATATTTAAAAACTAAAATTTCAAATATTCATAATCTAGTGAATATTCGACTGAATTGGTCTATTATCGTATCGAACCTAACACAGTTAACCTTAACTTTGGGATTACTCAGAAATTGCGTCACGTTTTTCCACGTAGTGAGACCTCCTTGGAGTACAATTTCCAAAGTTGTTGAAAGAATCGTATTGAACAACATGATGAAGTCCTCGACAAATTTGATATATTGGTTTCTACTCAGCATGATTTTCGATCTGCTCGTTCAACCCATATAGCAGCTTATTTAGGATTATTCTGGACAAATGTTACAACCTAGGTTTTCGGGGTATGTTCTTGGTCTATCTATGTGTATGAAGCTCTGACATTCATTTATTGCAGAACATATTATCAACCTGTAAGTACCACAAGGTTCTTCCCTTGGGTCACTTTTATTTGTGCTCCTTATTTCCCAGACAAATTGTGGATGATTTTTCTCGAGTTTCTAGCCTACGGGATGTTTCGCTAATAAAATATTCATCAACTTTATTTCCTGAAGATGCTTCGGTGATGATGAAAGCTTCATCTTACGAGGAGCTTCGAAGGTTGTGTGGTATTCTTCTGCTTTGCTTCATGTACTTCATGTCTAGGGAAAACTCTGATAATTAACGTTGGTGAAACTGAGTGTACCCAAATAAAGGGTTTTCCAATAAAGGGTGTTTTTTGAAATTCGAAGAAAAATGTTATTTTTCCATATAAATGATCGGATGTTCATTTCATTATATAGAAAAGCTATATGCAGTTAATAGTGGAGAATAACATCAGGCTTATGAACACCACGACCACGCTTACAGGACATATCTTTTTATTGGAAATTTCCATGAACAAATCGCAGAGTGGCTGCCCTAATGTCCTCGATAGAATCACGAATTCCATCTTTGAGGTCTTGAATCGACGCTGGGCTGTTGGCGCAGACCTTCTTTTTCACGTGGCCCCAAAGAAGAAGTCGCAAGGTGTTGAATCACCAGATCTCGGTGGCCAATTGTGATCACCTTTTCGAGAGATAACACGGTCTGGAAACTTTTCCCGCAACAGATCAATGGTTTTGTTGCTTGTGTGGTCGTAGCACCGTCCTGTTGATAGTTGTCCAAATCAATACTATCCAATTTCGGCCATAATAACGTTTGTGGAGTGCCTAAATCCAAAGAACGACGAGGAATGGACAAAACTCTGGGTTTTCTTCAACACTTTCGTCTGCAGCAGCAATATTCTAGGCCGTGCGACGTGCACAGGTTTAATTCTTCACATCACTTGTCCCAACAGCAGGAATTTTTCCACCGATTTTTTTTAATGCGGTTCGACAAGGTGCTTCACGACGACCCAAAAATGTTCGAGTTTTACTAACCGTCTCTACCAAATTCTCACTATTTTTATAGTAAATTTTAATAATTTCAATGCGTTCTTGAAGAGTGTATCGTTTCATTCATATTAATGGCGTGGTTTCTACTTGTCAAATGTCAAAAAATGACAGATTCAAACGAGACATCTACCGAAATAGCGGGCTATTCAAAATAGAACTTCTTATTGGAAAACCCTTCATTTCACATCATGTCAAAGTAATATCGAGCTAACAATTCCCCATCTGAGCGAAAATATTATATCTGAAAAAAGTGTTAAATCAAATTTCTTGGCATGTACTTGGACAAAGGTTTGGGGTGTACCGCTCACGTCAATTCCTTTCCCTCTTCCAGAAACTCTCAAAAATATTCTCTTTCATAGTTTGATTCATAGCCTCTTGTCCTAGGTACAATGTTTTTCTGTGGGGAAGTTCTTTGGATGTTGACAAGGCACCCACATTGCAGAGCCAACTTCCGCGTATGATATACAATAAACCTATTTTATCTATCATACGTCCTCACTGAGAATCGGCGAGTTCTCGACTTCTTTTTCCACTGTTAATTTCATAACACTCTTATTAACTTCTAGCTGAAAAGGAACTAAAGATCCTTCCTTCTAGGAGCAGGATTTCTGCAAAGAACGACCTAAAATCATTGTTCTTTTTCTTTGATCTCGACGTCTAGACACCAAACTTTGACCAGATTCCAAATCGTCCGGATAGAACCTCTGCCAACTGAACAAAACGCTACAAAATCCTTCTCGCCCAGAAACTTCGTCGCAAAACAACCAAGAAACCACCTTATATAGGAAAACGCCGAATGTAATTTATAGCCCTTTAGATCGCACCCGAAAGCTGATTTAGAGAGTGGAAACTCCAGGGCCTACTTAGCGCCGGGAAATGGAGTTAACTTGCCTTCTCATCACCGGAGTCATAAATAAATGAAAATTGAATGAATGGGTTGGAAAAGAGACTTAAAAAAACTTCTTCATGAGTCGGAAAGCGAGAGTGGAAATTTGAGAAGATTTATGTCCGAAAGTGCCTGTCAATTTGGTGAAAAAAATCCGAACATATTGGAGTGAATTGAGATGAAAATATGTCATGAGGAAAGAGTTTGCGGATGGAAATTTATGACGCAATGCTTTCTTTATTATTTTTTTCAGGATGATTGCGTTTCTTTCGCGGATCTCAGCAGTTGTTGTGAAAATAGACATATTGGGAAGACATTGATGAGAAAATATATCGATGGCAAAAGGTTTTTTCTGACTTTCAACGTTGATTGTGTCGGTTATGTGAAGATATAAGAAATCTTCGTGGTGTAGCGATAAGAAAATATATTATTATCGCACCAGAAAGAGGTGGAAATTCCAGGACCTACTTAGCGCCGGGAAATGGAGTTAACTTGCCTTCTCATCACCGGAGTCATAAATAAATGAAAACTGAATGAATGGGTTGGAAAAGAAAACTTCTTCATGAGTCGGAAAGCGAAAGTGAAAATTTGAGAAGATTTATATCCGAAAGTTCCAGTCAATTTGGGGAAAAAAAATCCGGGTGAATTTGAGATGGAAATATGTCATAAGAAAAGAGTTCGCGGATGGAATTTATGTCGCAATGCTTTCTTTTTTTATTTTTCAGGAATTTCAATACGTTATTTTCTGGCAGATGACAACAGTTCTTTTCGGAATTGGTGAAAACAGAATATTGGGAAGACGTTAATGAGATACTATATGGATGGAAAAAGTTTTTCCCTGATTCATAATTTTGAAGTAATGGTTATTTTTCATGAGAACTTTTAATAGGTTCTCTTCAGACTCTCATCATTGATTTTAGGTGTTTTGATTATAAGGCAGTCGAAAATACACACTCGTCTCATTTTCACATGCTTGTTGCAAGAAGAACTAACTGCATGTTAAAGTTTAGAATTTTGAGCCCGGTATGGATTCGCACGACTTGATTAGTCCAATCAAGTCGTGATCACTGATCAATAATCGGTGCCAAAAACAATTCTGTCCGTCCGGAAATGTCGTGTTATGATGACTTGAATTTTTTGAGAATTATTAAAACTAGGAATCCAATCGGGTTCAAATTCTTTATTGAGGTAGGGAAAAAACCGGATAGATGCCCCACTTTTTGAAATTGCCTCATATTTTTGAAAATATTGATTTATATGTGTAATTTCTATGAGTGTAGGAAGAGCCCTATTATTTTGATTCGGAATACTGAGACTTTTCTTTGACATAGCAATCCCAAATTGCACAATTTGATTTTTTTAGAACACTTTTTTGGGGATAGTTGCCTACAAGTATGGATAGTTGCCCCACCATGAAAATACTGGGAGGGATAGATGCCCTTCATACTGTGTGAACCAAAAACCCAACTGAATACAATGAGATTTTCTATGCTTAAAACAGCAAATTTATGTACGTAACATGGATCGAATTAACAACAATTGTGCATTTTTAATTCAATTTCAAAAGCATATATTAAACGAAAAGTTGCATTCTTCATATTAACATAAAGCATTATTCCACACATTCATGATTAATTAATAAAATAATAATAAGTCTCAACAAAAATTATCAGGAATCAAGTTTAAAATCAAAATAACACAATGAATCGAAAATCTGCTAAGAAAATATGGTTTTAATTTAGATGTCCTAAGGGGCACCTATATCTCAAAAAATCAGGGCCACTATCCTTTTCGATAGGGATAGATTCCTATGAATTTTTTTAATAAATTAAGAAGAAAACAAAAACTATTTGTACTCAGCTGTACACTTAATGGACAAACTGTATTGGCGTAATAAAAAAAATTAACGAATTTATTACCAATTCAAAAGTTATACAGCGGCAAATACCTACCTCTAAAATTTGGCATGTTTGGGAAGTTCGCGGCTGAGATGATCGCACACACTAACGAAAACAGCTTCACTTTACAATAACCCTCACAAAACTAAGCTACTTATAAAATTAATTTTTAATACGTGTTTCGGAAGTTAGGTATTTTGAAAATGGGGCATCTATCCAACTGAGGCATCTATCCGGGTTTTACCCTACTCAATGATGATATAAATATTTTGACTAAGTGTCTTGGGGCTCTTTTGATAATAAATTTTGAAAAAATCCAACTTCAGATTCGTGCCCACAATATATAAATACTTGAAATTGTTTGCTATATGTGTGTTTGGAATATCTTGGTTTGGTTCGTTAATGCTATGGAGATACGAAATCTTGCAGAATTTTCTTTGTAGATTCAGAGTGTGACGTATACAGGTTTACTACTATACCTTCCATATTATTCTTATGAAAAAATTGGGTTTTTTGATGAGACAATATGCTTTTTTCGGACAAAAAGAGCAGATGTATTATTTTGATAGTTCTAAATCTTTTTTCCCTCAGTTCTTTTCATGAAAAAAAGTTCAAAAAGGTCTGAAAGTTAATTATTTTCAAGATACAGAGAAAGTTATACTCGAACACTACATTTCTGGACCTACATTTATAATGATCTGAGGAATTACACCCTTAGATCTTTCACATCAATTCGAAAATACCTTGTACAGTTATATAAAATTACGGAGGCCTCCTCAAGATATATATTGCAATTCAAAAATCATGAAATTAAGCCAAATTATTCAGAAAATGAATGCTCAAAGGTGTCATTAAAAAACGATTCATTTTATTACAACTTCAATCTGCGACGCCTTCACTCTCTCTAGAGTTAACCGCATCCTTCTACCCGAAAACACTAATTCTGTGATATGTTCCGAAACTGCGATAATACTCATAAATCCTTTTCAACTATCCATATTGAAGTATTGGGTGGTCAACTAAGGTATTCAGCGCTCTAAAATTGTTTTGAACAGGAATAGAGAAGTGGGGTTGGTCTTTAAAGAAGGAGGGGTTCATGGAAATTCAGTCGCCATGGTTCACTTCACTGGACGGATAAGGAGCGTTCAGTCTGTGTGCGCGATTAATACCAAAATCAACATTTTTTTCTCTGATGAATCCCATTTTCATCTCAACGGCCATGTAAACCAACAAAATTGTCGGTATCAATCTTCCTAAAACCCCAAATGGAAACATGAAACTCAAATGCATTATTGGCCCGTACTTTTTCGAAGACGAACGCGGCCGATCAGTATCTTACAGTGGATTCTGATCGTTATGTGGCCATGTTGAACAATTTTTTTGAACTATCCCTTCAAGACTTTGATGGATACAATCGGGACACTTGATTTCAGCAAGAGGGCCACTTGTCACACTTCAAATCGGTCTTTACCTGTTATTCGGGTGCTTTTCCTGAAAAATTGATTTCTCGGCGTGGAAAACTTTCAGGGCCCCCCAGAAGCCCGGTCTCAACACTTCGCGACTTTTACTTATAGGGATACCTTAAAAGTAGAGTTTCTGCAACAATCTCCGCACTCTTATTGCCTTGAAGGAAATATCCGCCAGGAAATTCATGCCGTCGGTCCAGAAGCTTTGCAAAGTGTTTTTCTAAATTTGAGGGTTCGACTCGAAGAGTGCCAGCAGAAAAACGGTGGACATTTGGACAGCATAATTTTTAGGAATAGAATTCCCAAAAAAGCTGAGCATTATTCGTAAAAAAAAATTAAAATTGACCTGATGGTTTTTGTTTTATTTCTCTTTCAAATCGGAATTCCTTAGTTGAACACCCAGTACATTCATCTTGGTCCTTCACAAGTGTCTACCAACGCCTTTTTCATTCCACGAAAGATCAGCAATTTGGCCAATTATAGCAACGTTTTTATGACATTCCGATTAATTAACGGATCCAAATGACAGCGAAGGAAATCCTACAGTCGGAGGAAGAATTCCAGATACGAGTTTAATTAAAATTGATAGGCGATGAAGGGTTCTTTGCCCTTAATTGAATTCCGCGTTATAACAATCTGTTACAAAGAACGGCGATACGCATTTATGATCTCTAAAAGTCGAGGCGAGGTCATAGGACAAGAATTTATGTCGAGATCTCTTCTGAAATGATGGAATGACGAGGACTGACTCAATACATTTTTCCGAACCAAGGTTACGTCGAAAAGTTGATTATTTTCGTTGAATTGGTTCGGAAAGAGTTCTTCTGGTATAGAAAAGGGATAAAGAGTTTACTCCAGGACAACAACGAAGATAATATAGGTTTCGGAATAAATAGAGCTGAATAGTTATTATTTAATAAATTATTCTCTGACAATACACATTGTTGTTATCTGAGTCGCTCAATAACCTTACAGACCAATTTCCCTATACAGAATAACCATACGGCACGAGTTCGCAACGCCGGAATGTGTGTTCGCATGCATAAATTGGCTGCATAACAAATGCGCGAAGGCATCTCTAGGTTTACTTTTGACTCTGAAGCAACTTTTCTCCGGTAGTAGGTACGCTTAAGGTAGTCTGGGAATACAATTTGTCACTCAATTCAGTCAATTCACTAGGGTTAAATGAGTAGGTAAACCTTATGGTTACCTGGTCATACTTGACATGATATAAGAAACATGGTAGGTATGCTATAACTATTCTCATTTTCGTCCGTCACCGCGCAATGAGGTCACGCGGGGAGCACAATATTAGCAGGCAAAGTACGTTATTTTGAAAGTTTTCGGCATTTCTGTGGAGATTATGAAATCATTCAACTCAATTGTGAATATGTGGTGGTGTATCGGACCATATTGAAAACTATCCAGGACGAAATATGCCTGAATGTTGGTACTGCAGCAAATTGTGAAAATGATACCTAGTTGAAAGTCGAAGAGTAAAAGTTACATACTTTAAATCCCAAATAATGAAGATTTAGTATATCGAGCAAATTATATTTTCAATACCTTCAAAAGAAATAAATTTTCTATCAAACAAAGCTTTTTTTTCATATTTCGAATTTGGTAGAAATTTTCATGAATCCCCAAAATTTTAAAACCTCAGTGTCGTAATTTCTGAAATAGTATACACATGACAAAGGCAATATTGTCCTTAGCAATTCAAAGAGTGTGCATTAGCTTAAGTGTCTGTAATTTCACAAACAGAATAAAAATTTCAACACCTATCTTGCTTCCGGAAATTCGAATGATTTTATCTTCTAACTTAATAGGTAGCCGTCTGTAAATTATTTCGTTCTGAAAATTCGAAGAATACCCATATTTATACAAAATTCGATAGGCTGCTCAAAAATAATGAACGAGATTCTTCAAACGAGTGGACGTCTCGATGGACTACCGCAATTGGCTATTATTTAAAAATTCTTCATTGTTTAAGTCAAATATTTCTCTTCAGGTGTCAATTATAATATTCATCCAAGTATATTTTCCTCAATCACCACGTTTCCATTCTGTTATTCTTTTCAAACACCAAAAAATAAAACTCAAATAAATTTCTAAATGAATGTCTGGCCTTGCTCTCCACATGACGTCACAATTAGAGACAATTAGAGACAATTAGAGCTCTATATCTCTCCCCTATGCAGCATACCATGATTCTTATAATTATCTTGCAATTTGTGGTTGCTTTATTGGTACCTAGGTACTGTTTGCAACCTAAATCTCTAAATAAATAAATAAATAAATAAATATCATTGTTTAAGGAATTCCCTTTAAACAATGCTTATATCATGATACTGGAGTGTACGGCAATGAAATGCCATATCAACTGCCAAAAAGAGGTAGGCACAACCTTTTTTATAGGACCAGTGTCAATCTGCGGTTTTCCAGCCTGTCATCAAAAGATGGCCTTTAAGTAACGGAGAAAAAAAAAAATACTTGGCAAATACTTAATTAAAAATGTCATCAGAATTATAATCATTTGCTTTCAATAATTCGATGTTTAATGTTCAATTTTATGGGATTCTGCATTACCTTGGCTGGTGCCATTGTCATTATATATTCATTTATTAGTCAGATATATTCGACCGTTATTTCTATTAGTCACCCAGTAAACACTTGGTCCATGGTCCACTACTTCATCATCATCTCCTAGGAATTCGATTCTGATTTCACAATCAAATTTGACTAGTAAGTATAAAGATTATCAGGAAGCTAGCTCAAGAAATTAACTCTTCCTACCGAATCTACAAGTGAATTTCCACATTTACAAGAATAGACCATCCATCAACATAACTTCACCTTCGAATCACCATAAGCAAAGCATCCTCATCGATGTAAATCCGCTTCCGGAATCTATCTAACAAAATTCCCGCATAATATCGAAGAGCATTCTTCGAATTTCCAAATATCAACTCGTTCCATCATCCGTTTGATAGGCGATTCCCTGGTCCGATCCTCATGTAAAATAAACAGCAATAATCTGAATGATTTGAATGCGGCCTGAATTATGCATGTTCGAACTTGATGCGTTCCATCATCGTCCTTCAATCGGCTGTCAGAACGTGTTAGAACCGGAGATGGGACGTTCTCGATCTCGATTTCCTCTTTCAGTTCGGATTTCACGAACGATTAAGCATTTCGCTTATAGGAATACGATGGATGATGCAGCTTTAGGAACGCAGATCGGAACTATTCATTTCGGGTACATCTGGTTGTATTGTGCGGTGGTGATGGAAATTGAGCCTGAAGATAGGCGTATGAACTTCTTTGTATTATAGATTTATCGATTTACCACAAATTCAATAGTGAAATAAGCTGATAAGCTTGATGCTCGATGGTTTCTGTGTTATGATGATTTCAATATTTGTTTTGTTATCTTGTTCAAATTTTATATTCAGCTGCTCGTTAATTATAAGAGACTTGTATAGAGGGTGTCTATTTTTTTAAGTGAATACTTTCAAGGGGCGTTTTTACGAGTGATTTGCAAAAAAATATGTCATATTACACATGGTCGAAATGTTGACGTTTTTCTTCACTTTAACATTTCTTGATTTCACGGAATAATTCGAGTTTTTTTTCCTCTAAAATGTTCGTTGATCAGTTATCCTGTAGTCTCACCCAATTTGACCACATATTCGGAAAGGGTAATAAATTTTCCACAAGATAAGAGAGTATGTGTGCAGCAAAAACTCTGGGTGCGGGCGTAGTCTAGTAAGGATATGAATATCACGATTCTGAAGTTAACAAAATTAGTCCTATTTTTCCAATGGTTTTTTCGATAAATATCTATAATTATGTACACGGTTTCTTTCCAATGAAGAATACCTTATTTAGTATTCTTTCGAATGGCATATCAACTTTTGTGCTAGCTTCTCATCCTCCGCCATAATATCATGGCTAACATGATAACAACGAAAAGTACTAAATCCCCCTTCATGATTGAATCTTTATCTAATTTCATGGAATCATCAATTCATCTCTTATCTGTAAATGCTGAGACCAGACTTACATTTTCTAGGTGGTGCCAGAATAATTTAAGGAAGTGGGGGCCATAGGATATTATGGACTGATAATGCCACTTTCACGAGATCAGGTTTGATTAGTTAAAGAAAAAAATATGTATAGCAGAGAGAAAACCCTCGTGGGACTATTGTTTCTCATTTCAGTTAAGTATCAACGTGAGGTTGGCAGTCATGAGAGGAAAACTTTTCGGGCCAGTTATACTCACTGATCACTTTAACGCTGAAGAATTAATTAGATTAACCCAAAGCAACTTGACGGACATGTTGGATGAAAAGCAACTGTCTAACAGATAAAATGTCCGGTTTCGTATGAATGGCTGCTCAGCACATAATAGTCGTAATGTCAAGAATAATTTGAGAAAGAAAGTACATCTACTTCGCTTTCAGACTCGGAAGATCTCATCGACGAAATAAAAGTGTGTTGTTGTGCAGAACTGCGTTAAAAACGCTATGAACTTTGTAGAGTTGTACTTTCAGAAAACGATGTATCAAAAGTATTGAAGAAGGAGGTTCTTTTTTTCGTTATTATATTGATTCAAGATGAATTGATGTCTTCTATGAAATCACATTAAGATTCAATCACGAAGGGCTTCAGAATAGAGCAAAAGGTTCAGAATTTTAAGACTTTTTCGTTGTTATTATGTTAGCCATGATATTATGGCGGAGGATGAGCAGCTAGCACAAAAGTTGATAAGTCATTCGAAAGTACACTGAATGAGATATTTTTCACTGAAAGGAAAACGTGTTCATAATTATAGATATTACATAGAATAGACCAATGGAAAAATAAGACTAATTTTGTTAACATCAGAATATTGATATTCATCTCCTTACCACGCCCGCAATAGGAGTTTTTCCACACAAACTCTCATATCTTGTAGAAAATTTATTGCCCTTTCCGAATATATGGTCAGATTTGATGAGACTACAAGGAAAACTAAATATGTAATGATCATTTTAGAGATATTTTAGAGAAAAAACAAGGAAAATTTCTCAAAATCAAGAAATGTTTACTTTAAGAATAATCGTCAACGTTTCGACCATATGTTATAGGACATTTTTTGTTGCAAATTACTCGTGTAATCTCCCCTTGAAGTTTGTCCACTTCAAAAGTAGACACTGCATCACTTCATAATTAACGCAGAATCAGTTGATTGCACTAAGTTGTGATTCTGAACTGATGCGCATCACTTCCAACTGATGTTGCTTCTTGACAAAATCAGTTTAATTTCCGTAATCACTTCAGTTCATCATCATACTCGTAATCTAGCATTTCGGTAGAAGTTATCCATTTAATTCTAAACACAGCTGAATGTGAATTATTATGCGCCGTCTGCATTGGTCGTAATTTATTATTATCCAAATTTTATGCGGACCTGTTGTCAATATGTAGAAATAAAATAAAAAAGTCATGTTTTATTTGCCAAATTCACTTCACTCTCAACTGGAGTGATTTCGGAAATTGTTCAGGCCAATAGAAAGCTAGAAAATTTTCGTGGAAATCCTTTGATAATCATAAGTGAAAACTACTCTGAGTTGAAAACTATATCTAAGTACAAATATAATAGAAATATAGGGTGTCATATTTAAATCAAACTTGCATACGAAAAGCTGATTAAATGTCGCCTTGCAGAAAACATGATCATCGTGATGGATTGATGAGAAGGTTCCCGAAGAATATTTCTCACAGAATAGACAATTCTATCCAGAAGAAAAATAACAGCAATGATTCGGCAATGAACATTCTGGAAAACACCCGGTAACTATGAAACGGTGTAAGATATTCATATGCGGTTTTCTTCATCAAGTTTCTCATAAAAACTGGTTTCCAGTCGCACACATCAGTTTTTGCCTATTTTTGTTAGAAATGTGACTTTCCATTCAAAAGTGTCTAACTAATCCCACCAATTAGACTCATAGGGAGTCAATATAATCAGGACATGCTTGTTCATATTATATTGATTAGAAAATCTGACGGCGACCGATTTTATTCTTTTCATTTATGAATTCAACTTTCTTGTTCTAATTTTATACCTACCTTTAAAAATTCAAGTTTTAATGTCGTTCCTTCCGGAAGTTACTGTATTCACTTCTACTATAGGACGAGTTGATCGTAAATATTCATTTTCAGAAATGAACAAGAAGACAAAAGCTTCTCACTTCTCGCAAGTAATTCTCCAGATATTTTATTTTATCGTATCACCTATTAAGTCATGTGTGGGAATATGATCTAAACCTAGTTAAGCAATAACAAGAAATTATCACTAGGTAATATAAAGATATTATAACCATATATGTAACAACTTTTCTCCATTATTTCACGCTCGTGATTTCAAGGAATCCGACCACGTATTGCAATTTACAACATCTGATACATAAGCAATGCGAAAAAATCGAAAGAACAACATGTAGGATTAAACCCCAACTTCTAGACGAGCAAGAAGTGTACAAGGAGTCCACTTTAAAATCCTATTAGAGCTCGCAACAAGACAGGATTTCCATCCAACAAGTCCAGCACATCGAGCTGGGGATTATTAAACTTATCTAATAAAATGCGCTAGCTACATGCCATCCGGGTTGTTTAAGAAAAGCAATTTATCAGGCTTCCTCGTACGGCTATTTCAATCTCAACTCTTGTGGGTGACACCGATGTTTTTTTTCTGTTAGACTTAATGTTCTCCATGTTTAAAAATGCAATATAATGAAGAGCAGATGCCTATATGTTTAGTGCACTTATTCATATTACCCACAAAGTCGTCATTCTTTTCGTGAAACAAAACTTCTCATTCTTGGCTGAAAGGATATAGCCGGGTTTCAATGGTAAATCTGCCCCCGCGGCCTTTTCGATTCATATTGAGGGATCGATTAGGCATTGAATGAAAATAATTCAGCCAACTTTTCAGCTTTTTATCTCTAGCCGTTTTTGAGATATTAATAAAAACAGATTTTTTCGATTTTATTTTTTTTCTCTTGTGAAATCCAAAATTATCGAATTGTGTTTTTTTCTCTTGATTCTTTGCTTGTTTTCATAGTACAAAAACGCATCATACGAATGATGTTCAACATACCTTCACGTTAGTCTTGCAGGTCTATATTTGTAGAAAATAATATTCTTACTTTGTTATCTATTTTCATTCTGAAGTGTATTCTTTATGTGGAAAAGAATGGAAAAAAGATATTAGGTTGTCAAGCTTTCGTGACTATAATACAAGGAGTGATATGACATAACATGGCACCCAAACATAAAACAACTAAATTTAAGATATCGATTGAAATATGCATTTTTAAAAAACCGTTTAGGTTTTTACTCCCAGTCTCTGAAAGAGAAATAATTATTTTTTTCAATTAAAATGAAATGCTCCAGCGAAAATCTTTGCACTAATTTGTCAGGAGCAAATTGGGTTCGAAAAAATTGTTGTCTACCAGTAAAATTAAAAAAAAATATATATGAAAAGGATTATGTAACGTTTCGGTGTCTATATCAGACACCTTCTTCAGACAAACTTGTAAAATCTTCGGAATTGTGTGTTTTTTCGTTTGCAATCTAATTTACATTGAAAGTTGTCAACACATTTCATCCTAAAAAAAAATTTTTTATCATTTCTGTTTCAGAGACTGGGAGTGAAAACTAAAAAAGTTTTTTAGAAATAAACTTGAGATGTTCGCTTTGTATCAATGCACTAAGCTTTTCAATCATCTGCTTCATCATTTTCGATCTCTTGATTTTGGTGAATTCAAAAAAACTTCAAAACAATTATTACTGAGTAAATGTAATTATAAGGTGAATGAACTCCTAAATGATAAAATTGTGAATGGTTGAATTTTGTTTTTTATCTGACTATCCAATACATTAATTTGTCTGAGGGGATCAATAAGTTATTATTATTATTGACAAGAGCGTCCCCAGTCTTCGGGCTAGGGGGATAAAAAAAATAACAATAAAAAAAATAACAATAAAAATAATAAACTGGAGGTAGTGTAGGTTGAGATAATATTTATTTTCATGAGTTTTCAAGTGATACTTCTGAAGATCTAGGGGGGTGGTGCAGCTGCCCCCCCTCATTCATCCTGGGGACGCCTATATTTATTCATCCAAACTAACCGAGCATTAATATTTAATTGCTTGGAATTTTAGCACTGCACGTTGATCAATTTTCTTCAGTTTCAGTTTTCTTCGGGTTGGCTAGTGAATGACGCAACTATCCCAATTCTATTCCACAAATTTCTGGACCTGCCCTCGTAGCTAAACCCTATTCAGTTGAGCATAAAACAGGACAATTTGTGAGATTGAACTAGCTGAAACACATATTGCATTTGCTCACCAACCTCAAAAACTCATGCGGAATATCATAGCTTTGATCTACGCTGTACGAGGTGCACTGTCGCCATTTTTCATGAGAATTTGAAAAGCAACACGAGATACTGGCCGAATAAATGTGCCTACCACCCGAACTGCTCTTCTTGAGAGATTTATGATCGCAACTCGGTAATTAGATTGAATTTATGTGTCCCAATTTCATCAGGGCGCTGCAGTTTGCTCCTGCTAATTCTGCCTTGGAATTTGATGATTTCGATAAATTTCAACCCGTTCATCCGATGAAACGTTCGTGCAGACGTGTTATTTCCATACTCATACATCGTATCATCATATACAATATGGAAAGCATGATAGGGTTATTTGAAATGAGATTCCTCAACTTTTACCATGGAAATAGAAGAAAATACAAGGTTCTTTTCAACCCAGTGATCTTGGCTCCCGGCCACCCAGCAACACGCGCGCGGGAATAGGTGCTGGGCGCTAAACCTCCACGGTCGACAGCGTATCCCTACCCGGTCGCGCTACAGCAAGCGTTGGTGAATTATTTGAAATAAGGAATGGGTGTTCGAAGAATAAAGGAAAAAGAATGAAAATATCATGAGAATATTAGTCGTATTATTATTACTCGAAGTTTATTCGTATCACTATGAAATGAAAGCTATGTTACTTCTGAAACACCGAATGTTTATGATTTTTCTGTAGTTGGCGGCCAAAAACATTTATATGTGAAGTGGATGCTTTTTGAATACATATTCAGATAATATTTTTTGTTTCGTACCTAAAGCTTTTAAGGTCCAGCACCATAGTCCGAATTGTGTTGTTGATCTCCAAAACGTGTTCTTATTATTTTTGTTATGACGAAACATGTTGACTAAAGAATTTGGTGTGTCAAATGAATGGATGACTGAAGGCCAGAAACACTTCCAATTTGAGGAGATGTGTGGAATACATAGCCTGATGGAATAACTATTTATTTTTAATTTTTGGTTCGATTCCTAGAACCCCAAAGGGCCAGCACCACGCTTCGAATAGAAGAGCTGGACTCTCAAGAGTTTTTTATTTATTTTCTTTATCTTATAAGAGCCGGCCAAAAAATTTGATAAATGGAATAGATAGGCTAATGGATGGACTATTCATATGAATTTTTTGGTTAAATCTCAATAATCCTAAAGGGCCAGCACCGCGTTCGAATAGAAGAGCTGCACTCTCAAGATAATTATTAGTTTTTTCTTGATTTTCTAAGAGCCGGCCAAGAACTTTGATAACTGAAATAGATAGGCTGATTGATGGACTATTCATATGAATTTTTGATATTAAATTTCAAAAACCCTGAAGGGCCAGCACCGCGCTCGAATAGAAGAGTTGCACTCTCAAGATAATTATTAGTTTTTTCTTGATTTTCAAGAGCCGGCTAAAAACTTTGATGACTGAAATAGATAGGCTCTTCTATTCGAAGCGCGGTGCTGGCCCTTTAGGGTTATTGAAATTTAATCAAAAAATACATATGAATAGTCCATCCATTAGCCTATCTATTTCAGTTATCAAAGTTTTTGGCCGGCTCTTAGAACATCAAGAAAAAAAATAATAATTTTCTTGAGAGTGCAGCTTTCTATTCGAAGCGCGGTGCTTGACCTTTCAGGGTTTTATGAAATTTAAAACAAAAAGATAGTCCATCCATCAGCCTATCTATTTCAGTTATCAAAGTTTTTGGCCGGCTCTTAGAACATCAAGAAGAAAAATAAAAAACACCTTGAGAGTCCAGCTGTCTATTCGAAGCGTGGTGCTGGCCCTTTAGGGTTATTGAAATTTAACCAAAAAATACATATGAATAGTCCATCCATTAGCCTATCTATTTCAGTTATCAAAGTTTTTGGCCGGCTCTTAGAACATCAAGAAAAAAAATAATAATTTTCTTGAGAGTGCAGCTCTTCTATTCGAAGCGCGGTGCTGACCTTCAGGGTTATTGAAATTTAAAACAAAAAGATAGTCCATCCATCAGCCTATCTATTTCAGTTATCAAAGTTTTTGGCCGGCTCTTAGAACATCAAGAAGAAAAAAAAAAAAACACCTTGAGAGTCCAGCTCTCCTATTCGAAGCGTGGTGCTGGCCCTAGGGTTATTGAAAATTAACCAAAAAATACATACGAATAGTCCATCCATCAGCCTATCTATTTCAGTTATCAAAGTTTTTGGCCGGCTCTTAGAACATCAAGAAAAAAAAAATAATAAACATCTTGAGAGTGCAGCTCTTCTATTCGAAGCGCGGTGCTGGCCCGTTAGGGATTATTGAAATTTACACAAAAATACATATGAATAGCCCATCTATTATCCTATCCATTTCAGTTATCAAAGTTTTTGGCCGGCTTTTAGACAATCAAGAAAAAAAAATAAAAAACATCTTCAGAGTGCAGCTCTTCTATTCGAAGCGCGGTTGCTGGCCCTTTAGGGTTATTGAAATTTAACACAAAAAAAATATATGAATAGTCCATCCATCAGCCTATCTATTTCAGTTATCAAAGTTTTTGGCCGGCTCTTATAACATAAAGAAAATAAATAAAAAACATTAGAGAGTCCAGCTCTTCTATTCGAAGCGTGGTGCTGGGCCTTTAGGTTAATTGAAATTTAACAAAAAAAATACATACAAATAGTCCATTCATTAGCCTATATTTTTATGCTTAAAGGTCTTTAGCCGGCTTTTTTCAACACCAAGAAAAAAATAAATTACCTTGATTGACCAGCCTTCTATTGGAGGGCGTGGTGCTGGCCTTTAGGGTTCTAGGAATCGAACCAAAAATTAAATATAAATAGTTTTCCATCAGGCTATGTATTCCACACATCTCCTCAAATTGGAAAGTGTTTTGGCCTTCAGTCATCCCATTCATTTGACACACCAAATTCTTTAGTCAACATGTTTCGTCATAACAAAAATAATAAGAACACGTTTGGAGATCAACCACACAATTCGGACTATGGTGCTGGACCTTAAAAGCTTTAGGTACGAAACGAAAAATATTATCTGAATATGTATTCGAAAAATGCATCCACTTCACATATAAATGTTTTTGGCCGCCAACTCAGAAAAAATTATAAACATTCGGTATTTCAGAAGTAAACATAGCTCTTCATTTCATAGTGATACGAATAGACTCGGAGTAATAATAGTACGATTAATATTCTCACGATATTTTCATTATTTTTCCTATATTCTTCAAACACCCATTCCTTATTTCAAATAATTCACCAACGCTTGCTGTAGCGCGACCGGTAGGGATACGCTGTCGACCGTGGAGGTTTAGCGCCCAGCACCTATTCCCGCGCGCGTGTTGCTGGGGGGCCGGAGCCAAGATCACTGGGGTGTTCTTTTCTCAGATAGGCCCGTACAGAAATGAGGGCGAGTTTTCGAGTGATTTGCAACAAAAAAATAGAATACACATGGTGGAAATGCTGGAGGTTATTCTCTAATTTAACATTTCTCGATTTCACAAAATATTTCCAGTTTTTTCTCTATAATGATCCTTATTCAGTTTTCCTCGTAGTCTCATCAAATCTAACCACATATTCGGAAAAGGCAATAAATTTACTACAAAATAAAAGAGTCCGTGTTCAGAAAAAAACTCTTATCGCAGGCGTAGAAAGGAGATGAATATCACAAGCCTAAAGTTAACAAAATTAGTACTATTTTTCCAGAGGTTTTTTCTATGAAATATTGATAGTAAGGCACACGTTTTCCTTTCAGTAAAAATACCTCATTTAGTGTACTTTCGAATGACATATCAACTTTTGTGCTAGCTCCTCAAGCTCCGCAAAAATATCTGGTCTTACATAATAACCACAAGAAAGTCTTAAAATTATGGACTGATGAGGTCACTTTCATGAAATCAGGTGTGATTTACTTAGGAAATAACCATGTATTGCAGAAATAATAACCTCATGCTACTATTAATTCTCCTTTCCAACATGAGTTAAGTATCATTGTGAGTCATGAATGTAGAACTTTTGGGAGCAGTTGACAGACAGCAAATGCACCTGTCTAACAGATAAAATATCCGGTTTCAAACGAATGTCTGCCCAGCACATAATAGTCGTAAAGTCAAGATCTATTTAATGAATATATAACAATACGATGGATACGGTCAGATGGCCACCGAATAGCCCCGACCTCACGCCTTTGGATCTTTATGTCTAGAATACTTTGATTACTTTGTCATAAAAAGTATATTTAATTCGCTTTCAGACTCGAATGATCTCATCGACAGAATAGAATGGTGCTGTGCAGAAATGCACAGAATTTACAGAGTTGCAGATTCATTACGAAAACGATGTTTTGAAGAAGGGGGTTCATTTTTTCGTTATAATTTAGATTCGAGATGATGAATTTCATAAAATCACATCGTTATTCGATCACGAAGTGCTTCAAACTAGAGCAAATTTAGGTTCGAAATTTTTAGACTTGAGGTAATTTTTACTGAAAAAAATTTTATGAACTACCCCTGCTGATTTCATCGAGGAATCATCTCCCCAAGTCCCTCGCATTTGTTTACAGACACCCTGTATAAATTACCACGTGAGTATAATTAGGCTTATATTGGAAAAACTATACAGGTAGATTCTGATAAACCAAAGCATGTTCAACATGCTTTTAGTCCGGGAGCTGGCACGAATTTTAGGGTAGGTATTTGAGGCAAGCTGAAAACTTGTCAGATACCTCTCCTATTATATCCCAACTCGGGATTGCAGACCTGGCTGGTGAGTAGCGGGGCTAAAAACCCCTACATTTTTAAAAATATTTTTTTTTCTTCCAAAAATATATTTGAGGCAATACGCAATTTATATATGTTGGAGTGTAATGCTTTATAAATACTAAAAAAAAATAAGCCAAATAATTTAATTGGGGTTTTAACATTGCCAGACGCGTGCAAAAATATTTTGCAAAAAATTATAAAAAATGTTTTTGAGGCAGCTTGAAATTTTAATGGAGTGTTACTTATAACTAAAAAATAAGATTCCAAAAAGACAGATCATTTCGGTAGGGCTTTCTACCTGCCAGGCCATTAAAATGTAGGGGTTGATTTAGCCCCGCTACTCACCAGCCAGATCTGCAATCCCGAGTTGGGATATAATAGGAGAGGTATCTGACAAGTTTTCAGCTTGCCTCAAATACCTACCCTAAAATTCGTGCCAGCTCTTCTACTATTTGAATGAAAGCCATATTGTGAAGGCTCTATAATATCAGAAGAAGAAAAACTGAAGAAGACCAAATTCAAGGAAGCAGCTGTCATCTGAAATACCGAAAACTCAATCAGTCAACCGTCTGTTGATCTCAAAAAAATCTGGGCACCAATAATAAAATCCAGCTTACAAGAGATCGAATGAATTGTTCGACAACAGATTCAATCCAAAATAGATCAGAAAGAAGGGTCAAAAATGACAAATATCATCAAAGAATAACGTTGGTTTTCTGAAAGTTGCATGTTTCGACTGTTTTCCTAACGACGCGGCGGCTGGTAAATGCTGGCCGAAACGTTGAATGCATGGAGCAAAATGATGGAAATGGACCAAATAACGAGAGAAATGTAAATGAAGAACCTTTTGAATCGGAGATTTTGAATCGGAACTAAAATTTTGGGGATTCAGATTCTATATACCACAATTTATGCTTTAGTTTATCTTGCCTTAAATGAATTTCTTAAACAGCAGACAATCTCATTGAACTCCAAAGTTTTGCCACATCTGTCAAAATATAAGAAATGTCCGAATTCGTATATGCGAAACTTCAAACAAAGAATTTCCGCATTCTTTGAAAGTTTCCGGGGAGTAATGTAGCGTTGTTGCAGTATTAAACCTGTGAAAAAGTAAAGTTCGCGGAATGGAAAAAACTCTCAAAATATTCTACCGTGAAGGCAGAAGTTTTTTTGCTTATTCATATTATGATGAACTAGAATGAGAATAGTGGGTCTTGATTTGATCATTAATGATTTTTTCTTTCCGTTTCTATTGAAATCTTTAACCTTCTTTGAGAAGTTTGCTCAGGAATATCAAAATTTTCTAGCGATTTGCGGAAAATTGAATGAATCGCTGTCAAGAAGTCAGAAGATAAAATAACTCAGTTGGACTCTATATTGTAGAATTTGGGGTGAAAAGTAATTATGTTCGGCCGACCCCCAACAATTAAAATTTCGAACGGAATGAGCTATAAAGGGTGGGGTGCTGAGTCCATATATCTCTACCATGTTCATTAATGTACCAAATCGGTTCAGAAGTTCCCAAATTGTTTATTCTTGAATTTATTTCCTCCAATGACTCCGAAAGTATGACGCCTATTATTCTAAAATACGGAAAGGATGAATACAATGACACAAAAATGTTCGCTTAGTTTGGATAATCTAGTTCATTGAAAAAAAATTTTTTTATTATTTTGTTCCGAAAGTACGGTTATTCAGAGACTTGAAATTGAAAAATGTGACTTACACTACCCAATAAAATGCCTAGGGGTGGTGTGGTTGCTGTTTTGAAAAATCTTAACGTAGATCGTCTTCAAGTTTGGTACGGTCACGTTTGAATTCAGCAACCCATCTTTCTATTGTACCAATTGAAGGCAAAGAGTCCTTTAACAATTTCATTATTCATTCATTAATTTCCTTCACTTTTAAAGATTTCGGAAATTCCAGTGTTTTGTCGATAGTAACTGTCCTCTGAATAAAAAATTAATTGATAGTTAAACTTTACATAAATTGATTTGAAAAGTGAAGAAAAAATTTGTTCACTAGCAACCATCTCTCATTGAGCTGCAAAACTACTTAAATAACCTGATTTTCCACTGGTTCGACACTCAAATCTGATTTGCTATTATTTCGTAAAATAAATGCTGAATGATTTTGGCAAAATTGAGCTCATATATCACATCACATCATTGTTCCTTCATGATATCCTTATTTTTAAGAGGTCGTGCTACTCAAAGAAGAGTTCTATATCGTTTTACCCAAACGCCTATTATTTTCTAATTTTGAGCCAAAATGGTCTCAAACGATAGGATTTGACTTCCTGATGACGAATTCGTGGTCAAAGCGAATTCTGTCTGAGAGTTGAGATTTTCAGGGCTAGTTCGGTTTACAAATGCCGCGGTTAAGTTCGTTAACCAGCCAAATCGTACATAGTGTTCCATAAAAAATGGCTATTCTAAATTTTGTTCCTCAATATCTCAGACAAAACGAAACCAATCAGAATGAACTTTTGCAGCCACACGTAAGATGCTCATAATAATGCTCATTTTGTGGCCATAGTGTTAAAAGAACCTAAAAAAAATCAATTGGAATATTGAAAAGAAGAATATTATTTTCATAACACGATATCCGATTCGAGAAATTTATTTTGTGGATGAAGATTGGTAGCTATATGAATGTTCATGTAAAATTCGTAGAGGATCGCAAAACCTTGAAAATTTCGAAGGATGAAGTTTTTCATCTGAATAGAAAAGATTCAAACGAACTCGTCAATGTTAACGACCTTCCAGAACAATTTGTGGCTGTTTATTTTGTTAAAAATCGAGCAGATACGATCTCTACCACTGATTAAAACATATTCCAACAAAAACCGCTTTGTACCCTTCCAACTTTGAGGAACTTTACAGAGAGGAATAGAAACTCATCACGATCAAATATTTGAGCACGTCAATTTCCCTGCAATAAACCGAGAAAGCGTTGTTCGATTTATAAATAAATTAAATTTCGATAGTCTTATTTACATGGAAACTTCTGATGAAATAAACTAGAACAATAATTTGAGCAAAGAAAACAAATATCAATGGAGACTAGATCGCTTTTTATTGGAGGAGTCTGGTGAACTATCTACCATTTCAACTGAAATCGAGGAAACTGAAGCTTTGTAGATGCAGGAAAACCATAAAACATGCTGGGTGACCTAGTCGATGTATGTATTTCGAGATAAACGTATTTTCTCTTTATTTATGATGAATGAATCAATATTTCATTTCGTGCCGTTGATTCTGGAAAAGGTATCTACTTGCTTCGAAGATACGAAAAATATACAGGGTTGGGAGAATGTCAAGTGAAATTAAGGAATGTGATGCTTTGTAGATGCAGGAAAAACATAATTTATGCTGGGTGACCCAGTAGATGAAGCGATTTAGTGATAAACGTATTTTCTCCTTGTTTTTGATGAATGTATCAATATTTCATTTCGTGCCATTGACTCTGGAAAACGTATAGTAGGAGTTTGTTTATTTATCTGAAGTTGGCAGTATTTGCTGTCATAACGTAAAATAAAGTCAACGTTGCCGAATGTACAGGGCTTCGTCCGACGAGCTCGTGAGTGATCAGAGAACTCTATGCAATATTGACAACATTGCGTATCAATCTGACAAGAAAATAAACATCATAACCTAAAATTTTTGTATACACAGTGTAATATGCCAACTGACGGCTCAAACTTTCGTGAACGGACTATATCTACTTCCGTCGCAAAACCAAAAGGATAAAAAAAACCGGGTTTCATAAAACTCCAATCACGATATGTCATCATTTCTGTGTAATTTTCAGTTCATTTTTGACATAAACCATCGGCTTAATTTAAAATCAACGATTTGATTGCCTGATCAAGCTTTGTGAAACCCACTGAAAGTGTTGGGATAATATACAGGGTGTCTACTTTAAAGGTGGACAAACTTCAAGGAGCGATTATATGAGTGATTTGCAACAAAAAATGTCATATAACATATGACCGAAATGTTGACGGTTATTCTTCAATTTACCATTTCTTGATTTCAGGAAATATTTCGTGTTTTTCCTCCTAAATGATCATTATTCAGTTTTCCTTGTAGTTTCATCAAATTTGACCTATTCGGAAAAGGCAATAAATTTGCTACTGGATGAGAGAGTCAATGTGCAGAAAAAACTCTTATTGCGGGCGTGGTGAGGAAAAGAATATCACGATTCTGAAGTTAAAAAATCGGCCCTATTTTTCCATAGGTTTTTTCGATGGAATATTAATAATTATGCACCTTAGTTAGTGTACTTTCGAATGACATATCAACCTACCTAGTAGCTGCTCATTCTCCTCTAGAATATAATGGCTAACATGATAATAACGAAAAAGTCTAAAAATTCCGAACCTAAATTTGCTCTATTTTGAAGCTCTTCGTGATTGAATCTTGGAAAAATTTCATTCAAATCATCTGTTATCTGAGACCAGACTTACATTTTGAGGTTGGTACCAGAATAATTCAGGAGAGTGAGGGCCATAGGATATTAAGGACTGATGTGGTCACTTTCGCGAAATCAGGTGTGATTAATTTATGAAACAACTATGTATGGCAGAGAAAAGGCCCTCATTCGACAATTGTTTCTCATTTCCAACATGAGTAAACATGAAATTGACTGTCATGAGAGGAGAACTTTCCGGATCAGTTACACTTACCGAGCAACTTGACAGACATATTCGATGGAATGCACCTGTCTAAAAGATGAAATGTCTAGTTTCAAATGGATGGCTGCCCTGCACATAATAGTCGTAATGTCAAGATCTATGTAATGAATATATTGCGATACAATTAATTGGAAGATACGGTCAGATGGCCACCGAAGAGCCCGAATATTACGCCTTCGGATTTTTATGTCTAGAATACTTTGAAAGGGGAGATATATCTAATTCGCTTTCAGACTCAGAAGGGTCTCATCAACAGAATGAAATTTTGTTGTGCAGAAATGAGTCAGAAACGCTGTGAACGTTGTAGAGTTGTAGATTCAGTACGAAAACGATGTTTTGTCAAATGTATTGAAGAGGGAGGTACATTTCTTCGAAATTATTTCGATTCAAGATGAATTGATGATTTTCATGAGACTACATTAAAATTCGATCACGAATTCTCTCATCTTGTAGAAAAATTTGCCTTTCTCGAATATGTGGTCAAATTTTAGGAGACTACAAGGAAAAATGAGTACTGATTTTTTTGGAGAAAAAGCTTGAAACTTTTCGTGAAATCAAGAAATGTTAAATTGAAGAATAACCGTCAACATTTCGACCATGTGGTATATGACTCGTATAATCACCCCTCGAAGTTTGTCCACTTTAAAAGTGAAGTATATCTTTTGAACGAAAAAGAAAATATATATGAAATTTTTCAGGTGAGTGCAAATGCGCAAAATGTAGCTAATGTACATTTTTTGTAGATAATATACTTCTGGTAAAACCGGAGATACCCTCAATTTTTTTAATTTTCTTGGGAGCTGGCAGAAAAATATCTGATCAAATGTTCATGAAGATTGTGAAAACTTCGCATAGAAAATTGATAGACCCATTCATCTTCACTTCATGTCGTATGTTTGAAACTATGTTGATTTGGTTAGACTGGAAAGTTTCCATCGTATTATCGTATGCACACCTGACATAATATCAACATACATGATTAAAAAATTCATAGCTAAAGTTTGAAGTTCGATGGATAGAAGAGGCAGATTGAAAGTTGAAAGGTTGATGTAAGTGGTAAAGTTCAGACTTCCAAAAACCGTTATATCATCCCTTCACAGCTTAGCAATTCTCAAGAAGCTTTAAAACACATCTATTGCAGTCGCCAACCTCGAGACACGTATCACCCGATGCATTTGAAATGGCCTTTCGATAATAATTATGAGTATCTAAGGATGATATCTTTATTCCAGAGACCTCCCCTCTGAGTGATATTTTATATCGAAAGAACAGTTTTATAATTCGTTGTTGAGCGCTCGTTCTACTTAAACGAGTGCTATATCGTTTTGCCCAAATGTCTGTAATTTTCGAATTCAGAGCCAAAATGGTTTCAAACGATAGGGTTAGACTCCCTGATGACGAATAAGTGGTCAAATTCAATTATGTCCGTTGGGCCGTCCCGCAGTCCCTTAGCACAACAACTTTCGAAGGGATTGTCCTAGAGACTCGAAGTTTTCAGGATGAGTTGACCAGCCAAATAGTACAGGGTGTTCCAAAAAATACGTCCATTCAAAATTTGTTTTCCTCAATATCTCAAAAAAAGAACGAAACCAATCGAAATGAAATGTAACAAGCCTCATGCAAAATTTTGTGGGCATAGTGTGAACAGAACCATAGAAACTTCAATTGAAATATTGAAAAGAAGAAACTTCATATTTTCATATTCGATTCGAGCGAAATTTATTTTGCGAATGGATATCGATATACTGAATGTTCGTTCGAAATTTCTTGGCCATAGTGTTACCAGAACCATAAAAAATTCAATGAAATCTTTATATTTTCGTAACTGAATATCCGATTCAGGTGAACCTCATTTGTGAATGAAAACTGATATACTGAATGTTCATGCAAAATTGCATCATCAGAACCATAGAATTTATTTTTTTTTAATTTATATTTTTTGCATATTATATTCTCTGAATAATCCATAATATAATTCCGATTCACAGGTATATAAAAGCTTTCAATCTCCAGTACCATATTAAATTTTGAGATGATAGTCTTATTGCCACACCAATGAACGAGGTCTCATAAGCTCCTGGTCAAGGCTGTTCATAATTTTTGTATTTAACAGTATGCAAATTTTGAATCATTCTTTTCAACACCAACTGCCTGGAATACATACTTAACGAAAAATTATTTGTGAGGGCGACTTCAGAGTATCATGCAAATTCCATAATAATTAAATGGGTGTTTTATTTCATTTACCTGGAATATTTTGAATACGGCTTAGAACGTAAAAGATCTTTAATATTCGGGTGCAAAATATACTGCGTCAAAATGACTCATTTCGAAACATCCCTCCAAATAATTTCACAATAACCATTTCTGAATCCTTCTAATTGCTCCTTCAATAACAATTATAAAGCAGTAAAATTTAGACTCAATTAGTAAAATGCATAATAGTCTGGAACTAACATAGAGTTAATCGTAATGCCTTCCTCGCTTCTCAGTGTTCTAATGGCTCATTATTTCTAGGCAACAGAATAACTGTTCTGACTCTAGATGATGCACTAAATGCTCCTTATAAAGGTCCTTACGACCTTTATTACTCATGTGAATTATCGGGCTTTCGAGGGATGCGTGTCTCTAGGTTGGCGATTAGAATGGAGGTGTTTTATAGCTTCTTAGGGGTTTCCAGGCGGTGAAGGGATGATGGTTATCTAAACTTCACCACTAATATCAACGCACAATCTGTCTCTTTTATCTCGAACTGTCATAACTTCAGCTATGAATTTTTTAATCTTTTACGTTGATATATTGACAAGTGTGTATACCATATAATGCAGTGGAAACTAAAAGCCCTGAGCAGAAGCTTTTGAGCGCTCGTAATTTGGTGGAGCAATAAGACTATCACCTCAAAATTTTATATGGGATTTGAGATTGATACCAAATATATATATTTGGTATCAATCTCATTCTGCATTTATATAAATGCAGAATCTCAGCAAAATCGGGATTATTTCTTGAAATTTTTTTTTGAATGAAATATGTAAAAAACAAATAATTACAAAAATTGAATTCTATGGTTCTGATGAGGCTATCCCCTTGAAATTTTGCATGAACAATCAGTATAATAATTTTCATTCTCAAAATAAATTTCACTCGATTGGATATCCTGTTATGGAAATATAAATATTTTTTTTCAATATTCCAATTTAATTTTCTTTGGTTCTGTTGAAACTATGGCCACGAAATTTTAGATGAATATTCAGAATATCGATCTCCATTTACAAAAAAAAATTCACTCGAATCGGATATCTTTTTATGGAAGTATGAAGTTTCTTTTTTTCAATATTCCAATTTTATTGTTTGTTGTTCTGTTCACACTATGGCAACGAAATTTTGCCAAAGGTTTGTTATCAGCATCTTGAATTTAGCCGTAACATTTCATTACGATCGGTTTCGTATTTTCTGAGATATTGAGGAACAAAAATGTACGATTTGGCTGGTTAACGAACCCAACCGAGCCAGTTCGGACCCGACCTAATCCTGAAAATTCAAGTCTCTAGAACAATCCCTTCGAAAGTTATTGTGCTAACGGACAGCTGGACGGACAGAATTGAATTTTACCACGAATTCCTCAACAGAGAGTCTAACCCTTTCGTTTGAAACCATTTTCGGTTCAAAATTCGAAAATTACAGACATTTGGACACTCGTTTGAGTGGAATAGGTTAAAAACATACGGTTAGGTTAAAACATACGACATGAAGTGAAGATGAATGGATCCATGATTTTTCTATACAAAGTACTCAACAGTCAATCATAATGTTTGGATACCAATTCAAGGAATCTCCTTGAAGTTTGCATCAGATTTTTACTGCCGATACCAAATTTCGTTCGGAACCAATTTATTTCGAAATTTAGAATTTTATGTCTGAAAACGAATTATATACAGGATTCTGATAAAGTATGTTTGCTATCTTCTGAACGAAAAGGACAATATTTAAGGTTGCAGGTAAGGGCAATGGCACAGAGTTACAATTTTATGTTGATAATATATTTCCGGTTGAACCCGAAATACTTTTTAAGATTATACGAGACTCATATACAGGGTGTTTCCTTATTGAATGTTAATATTTATGGGAGTGATTTTTGGGCCCCAGCCTCGTTCGACGAGCTTCCGAATTATCAGAAAAGTCCATGTTATATCGACTACATTGCGTATCAATTTGACAAGAAAATGAACAACATAACCTGAAATTTTAATATACCTAGTGGAATATGCCAAATTCTCATGGCCAACCGACGGCTCAAACTTTCGTGAACGCTGAACGGACTATATGTCCTTACCTTTTTAGTTACAGGGTGGTAAAGTTTTCAAAAATAAATTATTTTTCATTGATATCCACAATACCACTTCAGATATTTCAATGGAATTTGTCGTACATATACTATGAATCAAGAGGCATTTTTAATGTAGCACTTTTATTTTAAATTCCACCAGTGGCGTTTGTACGTAATTTGACCTTCCTATTTTGACAGACATTGATGATACGCCACAGATTCTTCCTGAAATACAAATTATTGTTAAAATTCCCAATCATTTGTCACCAAAGTTGATCTATTGACTTTTCACTCCGATGCACGGTTTTCGCTTAAAGAATAAAAACTCTTTCTCTGTATGATCATAACAATGTCGTTAATACCTATACATTATTACAATATCACCATGCAGAATATAGATTTCATTTTTTTTTATTTTAAGAAAAGCCAGTAGCATGCCACTGCCTGTCTTAATAATATTTGGGGCTATGTTAATTGGTTCGACACTGGTTTACTTTAACCGGCCTGTAACTCAAAAGGTAAGACGTTTAGGACATATGTTTATATGAAGTTGTTTTCTTGAAGAAGGCCCAAAAATCACCCCCATAAATATTGACATTCAATTAGGAAACACCCTGTATACCTTGGCGAATGTTGAATGAATTAACTTACTTTACCTTTCAACTCATAATATGTCTATTTTTTCTCGAACTGGCCTTTATGTAGCTATGAATTTTTGTATTGTCTATATTGATATGATGGCAAATGTGCATACGATAACACGTTGGAAACTTTCCAGTTTAACAAACTCAAAATTCTAACATACGCCATCATGGAAGATGAATGATTCTATTGATATTCTATGCAAAGTGCTCTCCCATAATATCCCAATTCAAGGGATTCTTTTGAACATACGGTAGGATTTTTAGTGGCCCGAGCACATTTTATTTGAAAAATAGAATAGTCACTTTATAGTCCATCCAAGAGTGATTGGCATCCCAGGTGGCTTAGAAAAATCCAAATTAAGTTGGTAATTGCTCATTCAGTAATTTTTAATTCGAGGAATTCAGGTTGGTGGAGAAAACAATGACAGAGATTATAATTTTGAGTTTGGAAAATTTGGTGTCTTTGGTATTGTCCTGTTATTTATTTCATGAAGCATATGAATACAACGTTTTCCTTTTGAATCTTGAAAATTTCTAGTTGATTTTACCGATATTTTCCATTTTTTACGGCCAATGTAAACTGATGATTCAACTTTTTATTTCTGGTCATCACGATTTTTTCTAGTTATCGTAATTGGTCGATTACATGAACATTGTTATTTCAAGATTTCTTTTGATTTTTCCACACTTTCTTTCTATAAAATGTGAATGTACTTCACTTTGTCTGAATTGAGAAAGAACTCCAAACAGTTATATTGCCCTGAATATTTCAAATAGCTCCCATTGAAACTATGTAAATATATATATTTATATCTTCAAATTTCAAACAACAAGCCACAAGACTGATCTCTATCGATTCTTCGTCGCCAAAACACGCTGTCCTCATATATTTCGTATCCCAGATTGCATCATCATCTCCAGTATTACATCGTTCCAGGTGAAATGTCATATCCTTTACTCTGACAACGTTTCGAATTCTTGAAAGATTTCAACTTGAGCAATATTGTGGTAACGTGACAAGTCTTTTATTAACTGAGGTTATTACGATGGCTAGTAAACATATAAATAACTTGGGCATAATTGAGAGTAAAATTAACTTCGCCAGTTGGTTATAGTTCTGTAGTTATTTGGTTCTCGATATTTATTGTCTATTATTTGTTGACAATGGGCTGGCCTTGTTTGAAATTGTTTCGACAGAAATATTGATGTTGAACAGCTGATTTCATCTGTTGCATATTGTTGTTGATCTGATTTATGTCAGTAGAGCTCATCATTTCGATTATCTATTGCTGGCCATAAAATTTAAATATTTTATCAAGAGAGAATGCCAAGTATTGTGTTATATACGGTGTGTGTTAGGAATAATTCTTTCGAAATTTTAATGGAAGATAAATCTCATCAAATTCAACCATTTTCTGAAGAGAGTTCGAAAAAAGATTGCATTCATTCCAGCAGTAGATTCTAAGTAGCCAAAAATGACATTCCTACCGGGTCACATGACTTATTCTAAAATTATCAGAAAACTAAATTTCAAGGCACAATAAACCGAGAACTATTCAACCCATCCACATATCCTTGGAGAACCTCCATTGTCATTATTCCATTATTCAAATGGAACAACTAGAGGTAGTTATGGAATCAACTACTTTATTAATCGCCAGATTAATAAACCTAGTATATGTATAAGAAGATATTTCTGTCGATAGCATTATGAATTGAGTATAAATTCTTGATTGAAATAATGCTTAAGGGCATGGATACTTTTAATAGGCGAATTCGGTTCCCTATTTAACTATAATTGAATGTTGCCATTCTGGTATTACGTTCAAACTTTCAATAAATATCGATTGAATATTCGGGGAGACACCAATTTTGTCGAAATTACATATTTGATAGTCATTGACACCCAGTATGGTAGTCATTGACATAATTTCATCTCACTTCTGCATCAATTTTGGTTATGATATCATCCTGCTTTTTCTAACTTATGTTATGTTTCATTTCTATTTAAGTCCTCATGTTATCATTCTTAAAACGGCATCATTAGATATTTAGTGCGAGATTTTGTGCATACTTAAGAATATCGACTGCACATAATTGCGTATAGGTATTTTCGGATTTTGTTCTGTTTTATATTCGTTAGAAGTTTTTCATTTTTTGTAAGGTTGAAAGGAATATTTAAATATAGTTTAAACTTGATATACTAATCATTGAAAGGTTTACTTACATCAATTAAATATTCCTTGGAACCTTGCAAACAATAGAAAATTTCTAACAAGTATGAAACATAAAAAAATCGGAAAATATACGCAATTGTATGCAGCCGCTATCCTTAAGTAAACTCTAACATATACACTTATCGAAACTACTGCCAAATCTCACGCCAAATATCTAATGATGCCGTTTTCAGGATGATAACCTGAGAAAATTGAACCTGACCCAAATACAAATAAAACATTCTGAAATAGGAAGAGGCAGATGAAAAAACATTTAGATAGCACCAAAAGTTTATTACATCTGTATATGTGCACCAGTGTCAATCACTATCATGGTGTCAACAACTGAACCCCTCACCCTATATAAATTCCTGTTTTAGCAGAGTCAATACATCTATTCTTGACCTAGTAAATTTCTCGAGCAATTGGATTGATTCAAAAGATAACTAGTAATGTATGAATATTTCCTGACATTTGGCTGTAGAAATGTTTTTTCCGCCGAACTCGAAATAAAAGTTCATTTTAATGTGTACGAAATTGAGCATTTATGGTACATTTTAATGCTAAATTTTTTAGCCATTTTAATGTGCAAACCTCATGACAACCGTACACAAAGTATTTAGAAGCACTACGAGATATGTCAAAACTCTACTGGAACATAGAAACATAGAAATTTCATTTCAAAATGAGAATGTATTTCAATGAAGAATTTATACACTATTCATGTTGAGATCGCCGGAAAAATCTTGCAATCAACACGGTTATTAATCTAGCGACTAATGGTCCCGAACTATTATCGCGTTTGCTCCGTTCACGCATTAAATATCTTGACCATTAGTCGCTGTCTTTAATAACCTAGTTTATTAAACAACTATAATTTATGAAAAAACTATAATTTCATTACGAATTTTTCTTAGTAAGTGAATCAACATCCCAATGGAAATAAGTGATTGCAGTTTTCTTGATCATCTTCTTGAATATTACTTTCTTCTTTCCAGGCAAAGCAGTCCCTTTCGTTGAGCTGACAGTAGCCCATGCTTCAGTGTTAACAATATTAGCTATCAGTTTCGAAAGATACTACGCTATATGTAAGCCTCTCAAAGCCAGCTATATCTGTACGAAAGCTAGAGCCTCCCTGATATGTCTTCTTGCTTGGATTATAGCAGCTGTTTTCACCAGGTAAGGTTGAGTCTTCAGATTAATGCATGTTTTCAGTGATATGGATATAAATTGCAACAGAGGAGGATAAGAATGAAATATGTTTAATTTTTACAACACCGAGTTTATCTTGATTCAAGAAACAAAATTCTCAAGCTTGATGAACTTGATAAGTTTTTTCGTTGCACTCTACTTTCCTCGATATTTCAGTCTAGTAACATTCAGGCCCTTTCGGAACTGTAGGTATAGAGAGAAAAATATAAAGAGTGTTTTCAAGAGATATTAATTTTATTAAGTATTTTTGCTTAGCCTGTATAATATTGGCTGAAGGTTTTCCAATAAGATGTGTTTTTTTGATAAGCCCGCTATTTCGATAGATGTCACGTTTGAAGCTTTCATTTGTTAACATTTGACTAAGAGAAATTACGCCATTAATAAAAATGGAACGATACACGCTTAAAGACCGCACTGAAAATATTAAAATTCACTATAAAAATGGTGAAAATGTCAGAGACGGTTCGTAAAACTCGAACATTTTTGGGTCGTCGTGAAGCACCTTGTCGGACCGCAATAAAAGAAATTGGTGGAAAGTTATTATTATTATTTACTTTTTCGAAAATGAGGCTGTAGCAACACTTACGGTGAATGGATTGCGCTATCGAGAGATGATTAATGATTTTTTATGGCCGAAATCGGATAGTATTGATCTGGACAATGTTTAATTTCAACAAGACAAGCAACGAAACCATCGATTTTTTTCCGGAAAAGTTTCCGGGCCGTGTTATCTCTCGTAGAGGTAATCACAATTGGCCACCGAGATCATGTGATTTAAAACCTTGCGACTTCTTCCTTTGGGGCCACGTGAAAGAAAAGGTCGACGTCAATAGCCCAGCATCGATTCAAGACTTCAAAGGTGGAATTCGTGAGGCTATTGAGGACATAGGGCAGCCACTTTGCGATTAGGTTATGGAAAATTTCATTAAAAGGATATAGTCTTGTAAGCGTGGTCGTGGTGGTCATTTTCCTGGTGTTATTTTCCACTATTAACCACATAGCTTCTTCTTTATAATGAAATGAACAACCGATCATTTATTTTGGCAAATATCATTTTTCTTTGAATATTAAAATAACACCTCTTATTGGAAAACCCTTTACAAGCAGCTGATAAAATCAACATGTCCTTACTTAAAACTGTTTCTCATTTTTTTGATAACTATTTTATCTATTAAGGAACAAAGTGATAAAATATGCAACAGTCACTGACACCTGGTAATCTGATGATCCTACATCTTAGGTTATGAGGTTAAACTTCCTTCTTCCCTCATTACATCACACAACACATCATTATAAATTTGATATCGTGGGCAGTAACCTCTCAATTGTTGCAATATATACCCGATATCGGAAAAGGTGGATAAATGGCATATAAAAAGTGATCACCATCATTAGCGGTGTGTAATGATAACCTTCGTTCAATAAACGCAACACGGCCAAATGGCAGGAGCACTTTGTTTACAATCACACTTTTCAGAATCAAAGTAAAATTCTACATTTTCGAGATTTCTTGATCAGTTGGTTGTTAGACACGGGGGACACTCACCAATTTTGAGTTTTTTATCCCGGAAATGAAACATTTGGACATAGGGCGCAAAAGTTTGTGTTTTGTGTAATAGTACAGAAAGGAAGTAAAATGATGAATAATATCGAAGGTATCAAAAAAAGGGTAGAATTAATTATTGAATCAGAAATGAAATAACGAATCGAAGAAAATAGATATTGATAGTTTTTGAAGTTCAAATGATTTGCAAGCTAATATGTATATTCAGAATTCTATATTAGTAACTCTACAGAGACTCGTGCAAGAGTTCGTAAAGATCTCCTGAGTAAAACAGTCAAAAATTCTAACTTCGAAACAAAATTGGCAGAAAATTTAGAATTATCAAATATGTTTTTTTCAGACCAGAAATCCAAATGGGCCGAAATTTTCTATATTTTCACGTATGTTATGCAATTTTTCGTAGTTCTCGAGTTATGATTTTTTTAGTGTTTTGTTAAAGTATTTTTTCAGCTAGGTTTGAAAAAATCATATCTTCTCATGCAATAAGTATTTTGCAGATTTAATGTTTTCAACATGGTCCTCCTGAATGTTGCTTCAATAAAAAAATTATTCAGTTTTCTGAAGTTACTGCAAGTTACCCAAGAAAGCCTTGAGAGCTAGAACTTCAGTATTGAGTAGGATGTACTCAAACATTCATTTTCGATCCAGATATACGAAAAGTTTTTTTAGCTTTTAGTTAAGTTAGAAAACTTTGCGGATTTTTTTTTGTCGTAATCTGCCTTGGAAGGCAGATAGGCTAAAAATCATTGAAACCCGATAGAAGTAATTTTTCTTCTTCTTTTCATTTTTTATATTTTATGTTTTTTTAGGTTTGGCTGAGTTTAAAAACTTTGCGAATCCTGAGCTACAAAATCATAGGAAAAAAATGGTACTTGATCGGACTTTTTTTTTGTGTAATCTTCCTTGGAAGGCTGAAAATCATTTAAACCCGATAAAAGTTGTTTTTCTTTTCATCATTGTTGAATGATTGATTCAATTGAAATTCTTGTGAAACAACTGTAGCTCGTGTAATTTATAGAATAATTTTGCTCTCACCACTGATGGGAATGTTAACATTCGTCCGAATTTCTAGATGTGAAATTAACTGTTTTGGGATAGAAAATAAAAGGTCAGAATACTGAAAAATTACTATTCACTTCAATAAATTTTCAAAATCTGTGCCTCGAATTTGAATAGCATTTGAATATGCATTATCGAGAACGTGCTAAAATGTGACGTGTTAATTGTCTGAAGCTTTTCGAATATTTTTGATTAATTTTTTTGGCTCATTCTGTTTCGTTGTTGGTGCATTGACTGGTCACCTGTTTAACAAGCATTTGAAGAGAATGGGATTGACGAGCTGCTCCCTATGCCGGTGGTGCAGGAGTACTGATGAAACGGTTGAGCATATTCTGTTCAACTGTGGAAACCTTACTGAATTAAGGTCAACACACCTAGGAAATCCAACACCTTCTATTCCTATGGTGAGAGGGACCACTCCTGGCAGGCTCGCGACATTTATGTCTTCGTGTCTGAGGAGCTGAGTCTCTATAGAACGATGCGGGTGAACAATGGGCCACTAGGCCTCAGTTCGGCCGGTAAGGCACCGCACAGAGAAGAAGAAGAAGAAGAAAATCAATTTGAAATCCCAGTTTTGAGTTGAATTCACCATAAAAATGATAAAAAAAAGAAAAACAATTTTTATGGGATTCCAATAATTTTAAGCCTATCTATCTGCCTTTCAAGGGAGATTACAACAAAAAACGTCCGATCAAGTTCCTTTTTTTTCCTAAAACTTTTGTAGCTTAGGATTCCTCAAAGTTTTTAAACTTAGCCAAAACCTAAAATGACACCTTTTTGTATTTCTAAATCGAAAATGAACGTTTCAGTGAATCCTACTAAAAACTGAAGTTCTAGCTCTCAAGCCCTTTTTTGGGTAACTTGCAGTAACTTCAGGAAGCTGAATATTTTTTTATTGAAGCAACGTTCATTATGACCATGTTAAAAGAATAAAAACCTCAAAATCTTCACTGGATAGAAAGATATGGATTTTTTAAATCTAGCTGGCAAAATACATTGAAAAAACACTCAAAAAAATTATAACTCAAGAACTAAAAAGAAACATATAATATCCATGGGGTGTTTTTGGATAGCCACAGGTCTGAGAAATCTAAAAAAATTATCGACGTCAATCGACACCCTCTATTATGGCTTAATTTAGCACGCCGGTCCTCCAAAAACAAACGCTCAAAATAATAGAGATCACGCATAGACGTGGTAAATGTTCAGCCCTCTTATTGTGGGGTAGTATTATGAATAGAATCGTGCCGCAAGATCGTAATTGTTTATATCAAACCGTTCGTAATCGTTGTTAGACTCCTCCGAATTTCCTGGGGGAGTCTTCACGTAAAAATTCGTATGCAAATATGCTCGTTGAACCATGAATCACAAGTTTCTCGTACCACATTGTACCCACGCTGGGGAAGAATCGTTGTTGTTGTATTATATTGTAACAGAAAATTATGATGGTGGTCACTTATTTATTTTAGATTGGTTTGAATTCAATGAGTTGATTTTGGCTGTGAAACTGCTTCAGTGCATGAGTTTGAAATAGAGCTGGAAATATAAGCTTTTTAGAAAAGATTAATCATTATTCTTCACAATACACTTTCAGATGATTTATTGGTTATTTCACGCGAGACTCTTCGTCCTTATGAAATAGTTACTTCGTAAAAAACTCCTTTTTTCCTGCCAATATACCAGGAAATTCATAATTCCGACCGAAATATATTGCTATCGTACTCAGTAAAAAATCGACGGGATATTTTACACCAAAATAACACCTGACGGTGTATGTATCCATACACACCATTTTGGTGTCTATGCAACACCATAGATGCGGTGTTCAATAAACACTGTGATGGTGAATATATTTTACACCGCCATTCGTTGATATTTGCCCACCTATGGTAGCAATTTGACTTCCGGAAGGTGTAAAAATTTCTTTTTGCGTGGTACAAGGAACACCTCATGGTGTGATTACTTCACCATATAATGTATTTTTTCACATCAGAAAAAGAAAAACTCTTCTTCAATGGTTGATTAAGCACCAATTATATTGAACATACAGTGTGTGTGGACATGAATATCGATATCTTTGGACATAAAGGTCCTGCAGATGTGAAAAAAATGTTTTTTGAAAGATGACACTACCGCCTTTCATTAAAGTGAACAATATGAAAACATTTAACTTAAAAATGTTATAAAAAACTTCTTTGAAAAAATTTTAGTAAAAAAAGTACTGATTTTCTTAGTAAATTCGTAATAGTACAAGAACTAGCACAGTGAAGTATAATTTTTTTTTAATGAGCTAACACGCAAGGATATTAGTTACAAAACGATACCAACAAAATTTCTGTAAGTTACATATTTGGGAAGTAATTGCTGTGTTTGTTCTTGTACTGTTGCGGATTCACTAAGAAAATCAGTACATATTTTTACTGAAACTCTTTAAAAGAATTTTTTTATGGCGTTTTCAAGTTGAATGTTTTTATATTGTTATACTTCAATGAAAGGTGGTAGTATCATCTTTCAAAAAATTTTTTTTCACATCTGTAGGACCTTTATGTCCAAAGAAATCGATATTTTTTGGAAGGGTCAAAGAAAATAAAACAGTAAATTTAAAATGGGGGCTACTCCAAAATTAAGGGGGTAAACTTTCAAGTTTGGGCGTTTTTGTCGATAATATTAGGTATATTTGATGACCTTAAATTATCGCTAAGCCATGACCAAACACACTGTATAGATTGTTTTAACATCGTAATATTCATTTCAATATTGCGGATGTGGAAACGAGGTTCAACCAGAAGGTATTACAACATTATCATTAAACCTACATTATTACACCTATTGAATAATTGCTTAAAAATTCACTACGATTTATTTCAATACATTTTTCCGCCAGGGTTATTTTCATCAATTTCTCCTCTACAGTTTGAAGTTTCAGCCAGCATTTGTCAGTCATCAGTAGGAAGTTAGGAACCACTCTTTCAACTTGAAACATCCTTCAATTTGTTTCTTTTGGAAATATCTGTCAAAAGTTACTTAAATTTCCGAAAGTAAGAAATATTGTTGTATTTTAAATAGGTATCCCTAAAATTGAAGAGTGATTCCTGAAGATGACTGGCGATTGCTGGCTGGAATGTTGAGTAGGATAGGAGAAATAATTGAAATAGCCCAAACATTATTTCAACAGAATATATCTTATATTCATTTTCAGAAGAAAAACGATATTATCTGCTTATAAAAATGATAATATTTCTCTATCTAGGCGAATTATAACTTGAATAACATATAATAAATTAAATGAAATGAAACTATGGATTTACCAGTAGTACACATTCTTAGAATAATGTGAATACTATAATAATAATAGAGTGATCATAATTATGCAATCAGCTGACTGTTAAAATTAAAAAAAAATGTGAAACGAATTAATTCCTCTCAGTGTATCGTCGATTCTGATACTTGAGCTGAGTTATGAGTTATCAATGTGAGTTATTCCCTTTTGTCTCATTACCATTTATTTTTGAGTACTCCAAAGATCACGAACCCGAGATGATTCAGTCCCCTGTGGACCACTGAATAATTGCGAAGCAGGTGTTCAGCAGCCTCAGTGGCTTCCTGGCTGAAGCGACATTCATTATCGGGAATCTTTTCCATGTCCCGGCATCTAACGGGAAAGTGTCCCGTAAGAACGCTAGTCATTTTCTTCAGTTCTATTTTACTGGGTGATTGGACATTTTGGTTCAGCTCGTTGAGTGGGGAGAAATGATCCAACCTGTTTTAGTCCTCTGAACATTCGTGAGGATCTAATCCTTCTCTTTCGTTTCTATTCCCCAACTGCCAGCGTTTGATGACTCTCTAGAAAACCACAGAATGGCTCTGACTGAATGAAATATGAAAAATGTCTTTATCTCTCTTGCCAAGTGGTCTGCCATGTCGTGGTCGTGCACTCCAGTATGACAAGGTATTCACACAAGGTTGATACAATTGCTTAGCTCGAGTACATTGAGTGATCCTACGTCAATGACGTAGGAGCTCAGTGCTTTAATAGCAGCTTGACTATCTGAATGTATGGCTAGATTTATATCTAGACACCTTTCAATAGCTAAGATTCTGCTTGAAAGGCGCTCGTGCAGGAGCCTAGCGACAGTGCACACTTGGTACTTGGCCCGTATATCCCAGCGCCAGCTTCTGTTAATGTATTCCCATTCCTATTCCTTTCATTTACTTTGCAATGTCTTGAAGTTTTTCCGAGTGCTTACTTTTTTATCATTACATCACTAGGGAGGTTCGCAGATGAGATGTTGTTGTTCAGAAATGACCAGACTCTCTGATTCTTTATTGAGTGATAGTTTGCATTTCAAAACCAGTTTTTATCGTACTTACGGGGAATCAAGCGCTTGTATGGCTGCTTCACTGTCAGATGATATAAGTATCGTTCTTTCGCGGTAGTTGCATCTCATACAATGCGATATGAACTGCCTTATGGCGGAAGTTTCCCATTGAAATACTGATGAGCAGAAGCCCATTGACAGAGCCAGTTTGACTGGGGAACTGTCCCTATATTCTGGCTGCGACTCGTCCATTCTTATGTTTCGAGCAATCAATGCAATTCACCATTGACCCTGAAGGGAAACCTATGTTGTCGTTATTCCACATATCGCGATTTGGAAATGTCATGTTGCATTTTTTAAATTTGTGTCTTAAAGCTTGGTTATTTCTTATACCTCATATAGGAGTCCCTCCATTCAGTTAGAATGCTATAATGATTTTTTCACGACCAATGCTGACAGAATATTATATATCACATAATTCTTTTGGAACTTCTCATTTTCAATGGCTGTTGCGTTTGATTAGGTCTTTTAAAGCCATACCTCTCAATTGATCATCTTGGCACTATATGAATCCTTTTCGTCGTTCAAAGTTTGCAATGTCTTGCACGCCTATGCTTTTTTGGAATGCAACTGGTGATCATAAAATATACATTGACGGACTGTCAACTTTTTGTCAGGTTATTTCTCTTTCATGATCTTCGAATCTGCCTGATGTAATGTTGACTTCCTTTTCCGGCTTTCCGGCAAGAATTTCCATCTGGAATTTCTAAGTTTTAGTTTGCAAAATAAATGATATTTATTCTCGCTCTTTGGCTTGGGCCACATTCTTTGGCTTGGACCACATTCTTTGACTTTCGACTCAAATAGAATCATTGGCTGAAGCTTGACTTTGGTCCAAATTTTAATCATAGGCTGAAGCTGAGTAATTTTTGGCTGTAGGACCTATATTTGCTTGGAAGTTAACTTATGGCAGAGAGCTGGAAGCATACCTGAAGACTATCGAAGGCGACTTGAGGGCATATCCCGTTATCAAGAACATCTGGCACTACAGAGGACAATATAGTGCATCGGAAGCGGAGCCACTATTTTGTTTGTGTAATCTGAAAGATTGTGATTTGAACTGTAAATTTAGATTTGCACATCTTCTTGTTTTTATTATATATTGTTGAAAACCTGACTAGGAAATTTGTTGCTGGGATAATCAAGCCTCCCCTGAGAAAGCATTATTAGAATTTCATGTTCGAATACCCATCTGGTTAAAGTTAAAGTTACAAGTTGCCAGCGCTTCGTCTTCAACATTGTGGTCATGAGTGTTGTCATCATCCAATTTCATTTGTCTGGAAACCTCTTGCATTTTATATCACCCCCATCAGCAGCTTGTAATTCGTCCCATGTAGGGTTTGTTGTAATTCAATTGTCACTCAAACACCTTGTTGGCAAATATCTTCACCACTTGTTGATAGTAAAACATTCGAAAAACGACAAATTCTCATTCAATCTTTCTACATAATCAACTTTGACAATATCCCAAAAGAACCAATTGCTTTTTCGGACTATATATACCCAAGAATCATAAAATTAAACCAAATAGACTTAACAGATGATACAGTCTCTGTCTTGCCGAATATATCCGGTGCACTCCAATCGCCCATAGAGCGAAAGCAACAGACAGATAGACTCTCACGAACGATTAAATCCCGCATATTTATACCTACCTTCCCTTTCATTACGGAACAGGGGAAGCCAGTAAGGTGCCACACTCGGCAAATTTCCCCCTCAATGAGGTCTTGGCACCCCATAAGCGACAGTCCTGGGGTCGATACCCCCGTTTTCTTTTGAGATTCTTCAAAAGGCGTCTCCCCCGAATTAACTAACTTAGTGTGAATGCATTCCGTCGAAGCAGTTTGTATAATTGACAGTGCTGAGATCTAGGTTTCATTCTATGCTTTGCTGCTTCTTTTTCTCATTTCGATTGAGCGTTTTCTCGCTTTTGGTTGGAATGTATTCAGAAATGAGAATAAGGATTCGATTTAAATTGAGGCTTTTCCAGCGGTTATTATAACAGAGCGCTGAGTTATTCTTGGAATGGGAAAATGAACAGGAAGGAAATTACCTGTTGAAGGTTATCCAGATTTCAGCTGGAAAGGAATTTCGAAAACGAATGTAATACCGAGGGTATTCGTTATTCTGGTTTTGTGTTGGGGAAATTGAACTAGGATATCCTAGACTTTATTTCCTGTTATTCTTTTTTTCACTAGAATTTGATGGCTCCACGATATGTGTTTCTGTAGCCATATTTTGTTTTTCAACCGAAAATTTCTTTGCGATTTTTGGTATAACTTTTCAGTTTTTTATTGATACCCCATAAGATATAGCCCTTGGATCGATACCCGTTTTTCTTTCTAGATTCTTCAAAGGGCGTCTCTCCCGAATTAACGGAATTAGTGTGAATACATTTCCTCGAAACAGTTTGTATAATTGACAGTGCTGCGATCTAGTTTTCATTCTATGCTTTGCTGCTTCTTTTTCTCATTCCGATTGGGCGTTTTTCCGCTTTCGAGTGGAAGGTATTCAGAACTGAAAATAGGGATTTGATTTAAATTGAGGCTTTTCCAGCGGTTATTATAACAGAGCGCTGAGGAATTCTGAAAATGGGAAAATGAACAGGAAGGAAATTACCTGTTGAGTGTTATCCAGATTTCTGCTGGAAAAGAATTTCGAAACCGATGGTAATACTGAGCTGAGAGTATTCGTTATTTTAGTTTTGTTTTGGGGAAATTGAACTAGGATATCCTAGACTTTATTTCTTGTCATTCAGTCATTTTATGGTAGATAATTATGAGTACAAAACATTTTCAAAAGGGGAACGATAGGGAATTTGATGGCTCTACGATATTTCAGATATCGGTATTTGTTTTTGTAGTCATATTTAGTTTAGTTTTTAACCCAATAATTCTTGGCTTTTTGGGATTTCAGTTTTTCATTGATACCCCATAAGCAACAACTTGGGGTCGATACCCCCGTTTTCTTTTGAGATTCTTCAAAAGGCGTCTTCCCAGAATTAACTAACTTAGTGTGAATGCTTTCCTTCCAGCAGTTTGTATAATGACTAGGTTTCATTCTATGCTTTGCTGCTTCTTTTCCTCATTTCGATTGGCCGTTTTCTCGCTTTTGGTTGGAATGTATTCAGAAATGAGAATAAGGATTCGATTTGAATTGAGGCTTTTCCGGCGGTTATTATAACAGAGCGCTGAGTTATTCTTGGAATAGGAAAATGAACAGGAAGGAAATTACCTGTTGAGTGTTATCCAGATTTCTGCTGGAAAAGAATTTCGAAACCGATGGTAATACTGAGCTGAGAGTATTCGTTATTTTAGTTTTGTTTTGGGGAAATTGAACTAGGATATCCTAGACTTTATTTCTTGTCATTCAGTCATTCTATGGTAGATAATTATGAGCACAAAACATTTTCAAAAGGGGAACGATAGGGAATTTGATGGCTCTACGATATTTCAGATATCGGTTTCTGTAGTCATATTTAGTTTAGTTTTTAACCAAATAATTCTTGGCTTTTTGGGATAACTTTTCAGTTTTTCATTGATGCCCCATAAGCAACAACTTTGGGGTCGATACCCCCATTTTCTTTTGAGATTCTTCAAAAGGCGTCTTCCCAGAATTAACTAACTCAGTGTGAATGCTTTCCTTTGAAGCAGTTTGTATAATTGACAGTGCTGAGATCTAGGTTTCATTCTATGCTTTGCTGCTTCTTTTCCTCATTTCGATTGGGCGTTTTCTCGCCTTTGCTTGGAATGTATTCAGAAATGAGAATAAGGATTCGATTTAAATTGAGGCTTTTCCGGCGGTTATCATAACAAAGCGATGAGATATTCTTGAAATGGGAAAATGAACAGGAAGGAAATTACCTGTTGAAGGTTATCCAGATTTCAGCTGAAAGGAATTTCGAAAACGAATATAATGTCGAGAGTATTCGTTATTCTGGTTTTGTGTTGGGGAAATAGGATATCCTGAACTTTATTTCCTGTCATTCTATTGTAGATAATTATGGGTACAACATTCTCAATAGGGGAACGATTATGAATTTGATGGCTCTACGATATTTCAGATATCGATATTTGTTTCTGTAGCCATATATTTAGTTTTTCAACCGAAAAATTCTTTGCGATTTTTGGGATAACTGTTCAGATTTTAATTTGCACCTCATAAGTGACAGCCCTGGGATCGATACCCCTGTTTTCCTTCGAGATTTTTCAAAAGGCGTTTCCTCTGAATTAACTAACTTAGTGTGAATGCATTCCGTCGAAGCAGTTTATACATATACATAATTGACAGTGCTGAATCTAAGTTTCATTCTATGCTTTGCTGCTTCTTTTCTCATACCGATTGAGCGTTTTATCACTTTAGGTTGGAATGAATTCAGAACTGAGAATGGTGATTTGGTTTGAATTTAAGATTTTCCTGCAGTTATTATAACAGGGCGCTGAGTTATTGTTGAAATGAGAAAATAGACAGGGAGGAAATTACCTGTTGGAGATAATCCAGATATCAACTGCAAACGAATTTCTAAACCGAATGTAATAGCGAGAATATTTGTAACTTCGGTTTTGTTTGAGGAAATTGAACTGGGATATGCTAGCATTTGTCTCTTATCATTTCATGGTAACAAATGATGGGTATGACTCTCTCTCAATTAAGGAACGATTGATAATTTGATTGATCTACGATATTTGTTTCCCCGGCCATAGTCAGTTTTTCTTCCAAATAAATCTTGGCTATTTTTGGGAGACATTTTCTTTTTTTTACTGGTACCCCACAAGCTGTAGCCCTTGGGTCGATACCCGGTTTTCTTTCTAGATTCTTCAAAAGACGTCTACCCGAATTAACTAACTTAGTGTGAATGCATTCCGTCGAAGCAGTTTGTATAATCTAGGTTTCATCTTATGCTTTACTGCTTCCTTTTCTCATTTCGATTGAGCATTTTCTCGCTGTTGGTTGGAATGTATTCAGAAATGAAAATAAGGATTCGATTTAAATTGGGGCTTTTCCGGCGGTTATTATAACAGAGCGCTGAGTTATTCTTGGAATGGGAAAATGAACATGAAGGAAATTACCTGTTGAAGGTTATCCAGATTTTAGCTGGAAAGGAATTTCTAAACCGAATGTAATATCGAGAGTATTCGTTATTTTGGTTTTGTGTTGGGGAAATTGAACTAAAATATCCTAGACTCTATTTCCTGTCATTCTATGGTAGATAATTATGAGTATAATATTCCCAATAGGGGAACGAGTTTCTGTAGTTTCAACCGAAATATTCTTCGCGATTTTTGGGATAACTGTTCAGATTTTAATTTGCATCCTATAAGTTACAGCCCTGGGATCGATACCCCTGTTTTCCTTCGAGATTTTTCAAAAGGCATTTCCTCCGAATTAACTAACTTACATAGTGTGAATGCATTCCGTAGAAGCAGTTTATACAGGGTGACTGGTGACGTATGGGACAACGGCTAACTGGAGATAGAGGACCTCGAACTGAATGAGGATTGGATGTTTAAATGTCCCATAAGCCTATTAGTTTCAGAGATACAGGGTGTTTTTTGCAAAAGTGCTAAAACTACTATAAACACCATATCTTCGTCAATATGGCAAATTTTTCGCTGATATTTGGCAAGCTTGTTAATATACATATTCTCCATCAGATCGACAAGAAAAAATTCCCAAAAATTGCAGGTCCGTATTCAAAAATTTCCATTTCCGTGTCAGGTTAGAAATATCACTCGGTATATGAGATAAAAAAAAATGATTTGGAAAATGGAATCTTCAAGAAACACTGAGTAAAAATCTGTTTTCAGTTTGAATGGCACAAATTTTTTATAGTTTTTATGATAATTGAAAGTCGAATATTACAATTTATTCATATCGAATTCAAGAAACATACTATTCCTTATAAAAAATAAAACTGAATTTGAGATGCTTAAATAATCCTGACGCATTTTGAATATTCCTTCACATCTTGAACTCCCTTTTTATTAATTTTTTATCAATATTATAAGAAAAATTAAAAAAACAATAGAAATTCAAAAAGAGGAACAGTAGCACATATGATTCAAAAAAAATCAAATAAACAAATGCTCGATATGCGAGAGCCATTACCCCTCACACACTTAATGACTCTTTTGAACAATTGAAGTACTTTTCATATCCACAAGATGAAAAATTATACTCTTGATAGAACAGAACCACTGGATTTCAGCTCGAGAAAAGTTTGACTTTCTTCTCAGAACCCCTGAACAATAATCCATCTGGTACTTATGTTTTCAACAAAATTTATTCTTCAATGAATTTTGAGGACTTATTTTCCTCTAATATGTACTTAGGTGTAGCAACTTCTTCTTTTTTTGAGAATCATATGAATTTCTTTAATGCAAACAGAATATTAGGGAACAAGTGATTTTTTAGAATAAGAGGTTTTTATTCATTATAAATTAAATACATCCTACTACACAGAGTAGGCATATTTCAAAAAATGACGTTTATATTCATACATTCCATGATTGTGAATTATTGGGAATTGTGTCGTTTGTTTATCTATTGAAAAATGCCTTCGATATTCACGAATGAAGAATATGTAGATGATACTTGTTTTTGGATTGCGCAAAATGAACGGATATAATATTTAGTCTCAGAATAATCCTCATCTCAAAAGAGAAAGAAATCATTAGAGTTCAAGAGAGCAATAAATGCGTTGAAGCAAATTGCTCTGGTTTCGAGCATTTGCTTAGTTGTTTTCTCATGAATTATTGCATTATTTAATAGAAAAATAAATTTTGTTGAAAGAATAAGTATCAGATGGATTATTGTTCAGGCGTTCTGAGAAGAAAGTCCAACTTTTCTCTAGCTGAAATCTAGTGTTAGATACTGTTTATCAAGAGTAATTTTTCATCTTGTGGATATGAAACGTACTTCAATTATTGTTCAAAAGAGCCAATAAGTGTGTGAGGAGAATGGCTCTCGCATATCAAGCATTTGTTTATTTGATTTTTTTATGAACTATATGTGCTACTGTTAATCTTTTTGTGTTTGTATTTTTTTTTGAGTTTTTCTTATAATATTGATAAAAAGTTTAATGAAAAAGTATTTCAAGATATGAAGAATATTCAAAATGCGTCAGAATTATTTAAGCATCTCAAATTCAGTGTTTTATTCTTTCAGGAATAGTGTGTTTCTTGAATTCAATATGAAAAAATTGTAATCTTCGACTTTCAACATATCATAAATTTGTGCCATTAAAACTAAAAACAAATTTTTACTCAGTGTTTTTCGCAGATTCCAATTTCCCAATTCAATTTTTTTTATTTCATATACCGAGTGATATTTCTCACCTGACACGGAAATGGAAATTTTTGAATACGGACCTGCAATTTTTGGGAATTTTTTCTTGTCGATCTGATGGAGAATATGTATATTAATAAGCTTGCCAAATATCAGAGACAAATTTGCCATATTGACGAAGATATGGGAGTTTATTTTTAGCACTTTTGCAAAAAACACCCTGTATCTCTGAAACTAATAGCCTTATGGGACATTTAAACCCCCAATTCTCATTCAGTTTGAGGTCCTCTATCTCCAGTTAGCCGTTGTCCCTTACGTCAGCAGTCACCCTGTATAATTGACAGTGCTGAGATATAAGTTTCATTCTATGCTACTGCTTCTTTTTTCATACCGATTGAGCGTTTTCTTGCATCTGGTTAGAATGAAATCAGAACTAAAATAGTGATATTATTTAAATTGATGATTTTCCTGCGTTTATTATAACAGGGCGCTGAGTTATTGTTGGAATGAGCATTTTGTATAATTGACAGTGCTGAGATCAAAGTTTCATTCTTTGTTATGCGGGTTCTTTTTCTCATTCTGATTTAGCGTTTTCCTTCTTTTGAGTGGAAGGTATTCAGAACTGAAAATAGGGATTCGATTAAAATTGAGGCTTTTCCAGTTGTTAGTATAACAGAGCGCTGAGGAATTCTTGGAATGGGAAAATGAACAGAACAGAAATTACCTGTTGAAGGTAATCCAGATATCAACTGGAAACGAATTTTGAAACCGAACTCAATACCGAGAGTACCTATCCGTTATTTTGGTTTTGTTTTGAGGAAATTGAACTGGTATATTCTAGCATTTATTTCTAGTCATTTCATGGAAAAAAATTATGGGTATGACTCTCTCAATTAAGGAACGTTTGGTAATTTGATGGATCTACGATATTTTTTTCTCGGGCCATTTTCAGTTTTTTACCAAATACTTTTGAGCTATTTCTGCGATAACTCTTCAGTTTTTCATTGATACCCCATAAGCTATGGTCCTCGGATCGATACCCGATTTTCTTTCTAGATTCTTCAAAGGACTCTCTCAAATTAACTGAATTAGTGTTAATGCATTCCGTCGAAGCAGTTTATATAATTGACAGTCCGAGATCTAGGTTTCATTCTATGCTTTGCTGCTTCTCTTTCTCATTTCGATTGAACTTTTTCTCGCTTTTGGTTGGAATGTATTCAGAAATGAGAATAAGGATTCGATTTAAATTGAGGCTTTTCGAGCGGTTATTATAACAGAGCGCTGAGCTGAGTTATTCTTGGAATGGGAAAATGAACAGGACGGAAATTACCTGTTGAAGGTTATCCAGATTTCTGTGGAAAGGAATGTCGAAACCGAATGTAATACCGAGAGTATTCGTTATTTTGATTTTGTGTTGGGGAAATTGAACTAGGATATTCTAGACTGTATTTCCTGTCATTCTATAGTAGATAATTATTATAGATACAAACATTCACAATAGGGAAACGATATTTCAGATATCGATATTGTTTCTGTAGCCATATATTTAGTTTTTCAACCGAAATATCCGTTGCGATTTTTGGGATAACTGTTCAGATTTTAATTTGCACCCCATAAGTGACAGCAGTGGGGCCCTGTTTTCCTTCGAGATTTTTCAAAAGGCATTTCCTCCGAATCAACTAACTTAGTGTGAATGCATTCCGTCGAAGCAGTATATTTAATTGACAGTGCTGAGACCTAGGTTTCATTCTATGCTTTACTTATTGCTTCTTTTCTCATACCGATTGAACGTTTTCTCGCTTTTGGTTGGAATGAATTCAGAACTGAAAAAAGTTAAAGTTAAAAGATTTTCCTACGATCAATATAACAGGGTGCTGAGTTATTGTTGGAATGAGAAAAATGAATAGGAAGGAAATTGCCTGTTGAAGGTAATCCAGATATCATCTAGAAACGAATTTAGAAACCGAATTTAAAATCAAGAGTATTCGTTATTTTGGTTTTGTTTTGAGTAAATTGAACTGGGATATTTTAGCATTTATCTCTTGTCATTTCGTGGTAAAAAATTATGGGTATGACTCTCTCAATTAAAGAACGATTGGTTATTTTATGGATCTACGATATTTTTGTTTTCAAGCCATATTAAGTTTTTTTAACACAGAATTATTGACTGATTTTGGGATTCATTTTCAGTTTTTCATTGGTACCCCATCAGCTATAGCTCTCGGGTCGATACCCGGTTTTCCTTCTAGATTCTTCAAAGGGCGTCTTCACCGAATTAACTGAATTAGTGTGCATACATCCCGTCGAATCAGTTTGTAAAATTGACAGTGCTAAGATCTAGGTTTCATTCTAGGCTTTGCTGCTTCTATTCCTCATTCTGATTGAGCGTTTTCCCGCTTTTGAGTGGAAGGTATTCAGAACTAAAAATAGGGATACGATTCAAATTGAGGCTTTTCCAGCGGTTATTATAACAGAGCGCTGAGTTATTCTTGGAATGGGAAAATGAACAGGAAGGAAATTACCTGTTGAAGGTTATCCTGATATCAGCTGGAAACGAATTTCGAAACCGAATGTAATACCGAGAATATTTGTTAGTTCGGTTTTGTTTGGACGAAATTGAAATGGTGGTGTTTTGAGTCCGATTTGATTGATTTTTTGTAGGTATATTCAACCGAAATGACTTGGCATACGTTATTTTAAACTGGATGAAACAAAAACTCTCTTTGTTTTCTTACTTTAAAACCACCTGTGGCGTGTTTCAGTTGTTCCACCATATAATTTCTCATTTCATCATCAAGCCCGGGGGCTTTTCTTCAATTTTTCGCAATTAACTCAGCCAAACTTGAGTTGGTTCAACTTTTGACAACTTTATTTTTCGAAATAAAATTTTCATTTCCCAAATAATACCTACCTTTATAGTCTTTCAGATCCAGACGATCGAAATACTACTTCTAACATCTTTTACCCGGTCATCAAAAAGCTCAAAAAAAACTTTTATCCACCACTATTGTAAAATCCGTCCATTGTATGTCTTTGTGCTCGGCCTTAATAATACCCATTGATTTGAAGGGAATAATAAGATTATAATTCACTGCTGTCAGATGCTACATAGATTTAGATTGTCATAGAAGGGTCTTGTCGCAGTCGCCTAATGTTAAAATCTTCAAGAAATATTTTCAATAGTCGTAGATAATGTATAGTATGCTACTTGCGTATAATGGCTGTTATTCACTCGGTGATTTGGGCCACTCGCCTACTGCTCGTGCCCTAAACTCTCGAATAATAGCTATCATTATACGCTCGTTGCATAATATACTATTGTTCGTACATAAGCAATCCGAAAAATATAATTTCTATTGATTTGGGTGAAACTCAAATCCAGCACTTCATTTCAATGTCAAGCTCTTGAATCGGAGGGTTGCCGATAGACGCATTGGAAAAGCTTCTTTTTACTCTAAAAAATATGAATTCAGTATAATAACGAAATATTTCACTGATTCATCCTATCTCGTGACTTTCCACATAACACCCCAACGCTGATGCAAAAACATACATCAAGAAGTATAATATGTTCCATACATTCCAACGACAATAATTCCGTTAGAATCCAGAGCTCGCAGGCCCATAAAGCCAAATGAATACGTCGTGAGACTGAGATCATGAACATCTCCATCGGTACAAACTATCAACATGCAATTCCCCATTACATTAATAGACACATCAAGGCAGCCATGAAGCAGGGTTCCGAGTTCGTTCACCTGGCTTAAATTCGCGGTAAGAAATCGTTAACTTTGTTGCGAACATTGTCAATTTGGCATGGTTTCAAGCAATCATCGCGGATTGGATGCTGTGCATCAGACGACCCGACTAGGAAGCGTTTAAGAGGCTTGACCTATCCTGGAGACAGATGGAGAATCCGAGATTGCTTCTAAATCGTGTGGAAAGTTTGGATGAGAGGATGCGTGACAACCATCGATAAGGGATGAAAGTTCTACAGGGTGGGCAGATGACAGGATGAGTCGAGAGGTTCTGTGAAGTTACGATATGGACGAGATGGATAAACTTTGTGTTTACTAGTAAAGCCGAGTTTTATTAGACTGCGAGGAATGTTGAAACATCAGCAAGTGGTGTAGTTAGGAACGCTTTTCAATAGATCGTTTAGTATATCAGTTTTATTGTAATTCCAATGGAAAAATGAGCTGACCTAACAATAATTATCGCTTCCTTTTATTTGAGGAGGAACGAATACTATATTCACATGACTGTAGCCCTTCTATTTGGAATCACCAGCAATGATTAGGACAGAGGTTGATAATTCGGTAAAGAATGCAAAATCACTAGATTAACACACCTGGGTAAAAAAGCAAAGAGGCTGATGAAGAATCCGAGATTGGTTCTAAACCATGTGGTATGTTTCGATGAGAGGATGCGTGACAATCATCGATAAGGAATGAAAGTTCTACAGGGGGGCAGCTAACAGGATGGGTCGAGAGCTTCTGTGAAGCTACGATGTGGACGAGATGGATAAACTTTGTGTTTACTATTAAGCCGAGTTTCATTAGACTGCGAGGAATGTTGAAAGATAAGCAAGTGGTGAAATTAGGAAAGCTTTTCAATGGATCATTTAGTATATCAGTTTTATTTTAATTTCATATGAAAAATGAGCCGACTCAATAATAATTATCGATTCCTTTTATTGGGGAATGCTAACATCTCTGCAAAAAGTAGGAACGAAAACTACGTTCACCTGACTGTAGCCCTTCTATTTGGAATCACCAACAATGATTAGGACAAGGGTTGATAATTCGGTGAAAAATGCAAAATCACCAAATTTACACACCAGGTTAAAGAAGCGGAGAGGCAAAGAGGCAGATGAAGAATCCGAGATTGGTTCTAAATCGTATGGAAAGTTTGGATGAGAGGATGCGTGACAACCATCGATAAGGGATGAAAGTTCTACAGGGTGGGCAGATGACAGGATGGGTCGAGAGCTTCTGTGAAGCTACGATATGGACGAGATGGATAAACTTTGTGTTTAGTATTAAGCCGAGTTCATTAGACTGCGAGGAATGTTGAAACATGAGTAAAGTGGTGAAGTTAGGAAAGCTTTTCATAGATTATTTAGTATATCAATTTTATTGTAATTCCATGTGAAAAATGAGCTGACTCAACAATAATTATCGATTCCTTTTATTGGAGGAGGAACGAATACTACATTCACCTGACTGTAGCCCTTCTATTTCGAATCACCAACAATGATTAGGACAAGGGTTGATAATTCGGTGAAAAATGCAAAATCACTAGATTAACACACCAGGTTAAAGAAGCAAGGAGGCAAAGAGGTAGATTTAGAATGCGAGATTGGTTCTAAATCGTGTGGAAAGTTTGGCCTATGCGTGACAATCATCGATAAGGGATGAAAGTTCTAGAGGGTGGACAGATGACAGGATGGGTCGAGAGCTTCTGTGAAGTTACGATATGGACGAGATGGATAAACTTTGTTTGTACTATTAAGCCGAGTTTCATCACACTGCGAGGAATGTTGAAAGATAAGCAAGTGGTTAAGTTAGGAAAGCTTCTCTATAGATCATTTAGTATATCAGTTTTATGTAATTTCATGTGAAAAATGAGCTGACTCAATAATAAATATCGATTCTTTTTATTGGAGGAGGAACGAATACTACATTCACCTGGCTGTAGCTCTTCTATTTGGAATCACCAACAATGATTAGGACAGGGGTTGACAATTCGGTGAAAAATGCAAAATCACTAGGTTAATACACCAGGTTAAAGAAGCAAAGAGGCAGATGGAGAATCCGAAATTGGTTCTAAGTCGTTGCGTGACAACCATCGATAAGGGAGGAAAGTTCTACAGGGTGGGCAGATGACAGGATTGGTCGAGAGATTCTGTGAAGTTACGATATGGACGAGATGAATAAACTTTGTCTTTACTATTAAGCCGAGTTTCATTAGACTGCGAGGAATGTTGAAACATAAGCAAGTGGTGAAGTTAGAAAGCTTTTCAATAGAATATATAAATCGATTTCAAGCGGATAACCAATTTGTTGAAATAAATTTTTTAATATAATTCGCAACGTGGCTAAGCTCACGAATACATATCATCTTCAAGTATGCTTCGTCATCAACAACTTCGAAATTTGCCGCGTACAACCTTACTTTTCTAATAACCAGATGTTTAACCTAGCTCTTGAGTCTGGTCATTTGCGGTTCATATCAATGACTTCGAAGGGCTAATTCATGACGTCATTACTTTGAACCAAAAATAACCAAAACCGCTTGAATGCAATTGGTTAACCAAAATGATTACCGGTTATTCGTTTGAAATTGATTTTAATATATCAGTTTTATTGTAATTCCATGTGAAAAATGAGCTCACTGACAATAATTATCGTTTCCTTTTATTGGAGAAGGCTGACATGTCTGCAGGAGAAGGAACGAACACTACATTCCCTTGAGGTGGCCCTTCTGTTTTGAATCATCAACAATGATTAAGACAGAGGTTGATAATTCGGTGAAAAATGCAATATCACTAGATTAACCACACCAGGTTAAAGAAGCAAAGAGGCAGATGGAGAATCCGAGATTGTTCTAAATCGTGTGGAAAGTTTGGATGAGAGGATGCGTGACAACCATCGATAAGGGATGAAAGTTCTACAGGGTGGGCAGATGACAGGATTGGTCGAGAGATTCTGTGAAGTTACGATATGGACGAGATGAATAAACTTTGTCTTTACTATTAAGCCGAGTTTCATTAGACTGCGAGAATGTTGAAACATAAGCAAGTGGTGAAGTTAGGAAAGCTTTTCAATAGAATATATAAATCGATTTCAAGCGGATAACCAATTTGTGAAATAAATTTTTTAATATAATTCGCAACGTGGCTAAGCTCACGAATACATATCATCTTCAAGTATGCTTCGTCAGTCAACAACTTTCGAAATTTGCGGCGTACAACCTTACTTTTCTAATAACCAGATGTTTAACCTAGCTCTTGAGTCTGGTCATTTGCGGTTCATATCAATGACTTCGAAGGGCTAATTCATGACGTCATTACTTTGAACCAAAAATAACCAAAACCGCTTGAATGCAATGGGTTAACCAAAATGATTACCGGTTATTCGTTTAAATTGATTTTAATATATCAGTTTTATTGTAATTCCATGTGAAAAATGAGCTCACTGAACAATAATTATCGTTTCCTTTTATTGGAGAAGGCTGACATGTCTGCAGGAGAAGGAACGAACACTACATTCCCTTGAAGGTGGCCCTTCTGTTTTGAATCACCAACAATGATTAGGACAGGAGTTGTTAATTTGGTAAAAAATGCAATATCACTAGATTAACACACCAGGTTAAAGGCGCACTCAAAGGTGAAGGCTCAGAAGCTCTTATTTTGCCATAAAACATGTTGAGTACACTACCAAGTCATTTCATCATGAGATATCACCTACAAAATATCGGTAAGGAAAACTCCGATATCAGTAGATTAACCGGGCACATATTATGCTAATGTAATGTGTTGGCTTACTTCACTGGGTGGTATAATGCCGAGTATAATGCTAACCTAAGTCGACATGTGGGCAAATTTTCGAAAATCACCCGGCAACTCTATGAAATGATTATAAATATTCAGTTTTTCATAAAAAAAATCAAGAAAAGCTCTGAGCAGGAGCTTTCGAGCGCTCGTTGTTTGGTAGAGCAATAAGACTTTTACCTAAAATTTTATATGGAATTTGAGATTGATACCAAATACATAAATGCAGGATCTCGTTACAATTGGGATTATATCCTGAAAAGGAAATATATAAAAAATGTTAATTGAAAAAAATTAATTCTATGATTCTGATCATGCGATCTTCCTTAAATTTTGCACGAATATTCAGTTTATCAGTTTTGATTCACAAAATAAATTTCACTCGAATCGGTAATCCTGTTGTGGAAATATAAGGATTTTCATTTTCAATATTCCAATTAAATTTTCTATGATTCAGTTGAGACTATGGCCACAACATTTTGTGCGAAAATAAAATATAAAAATCTTCATTCACAAAAAAAATTCCACCCGAATCTGATATCCTGTTATGAAAATATAAAGATTCTTCTTTTCAATATTCCAATCGAATTTTCTATGGTTCTGTTACCACCATGGCCACAAATTCTACATGAACATTCATTGTTTCAATCTTTATTCACAAAATAAATTTCATCCGAATGGGATATTTTTCCATAGAAATACGAAGTTTCTTTTTTTCAATATTCCAATCGAATTTTCTATGGTTCTGTTAACACTATAGCCACGAAATTTTGGATAAACATTCAGTATATCGATCTCCATTCACAAAATAAATTTCATTCGAATAGGATATCCAGTTATGGGAAATGGAAGATGCTTCTTTTAATATCCCAATTGATCGCACCCTCGAAAAAAAAAGTCTCAGTAAGCAAAAAACGCTTAGATGAGGTATTTATAGTTATCGTTTAAAAGGAGTTACAGAGCTGTTCTGACCACACCCTTTACAGCTCGCCCTCTGATGAAATCCAACATCTGTGAAGGCTTCAACGAGGCTAGTTCCTCACTCCTACATGTTTCTCGCCCAAGGCATTCCCTTCATAGGCTCGCAACGCCAAAGCATGCCGTGACTAGGTGAATGGAGATTTTTTCCTCCTCCCCACACAACCTACACTCGTCAGTGTCTGATATACCCATCCCCAACAGCCTGAGGCGACAGTGTCCTGTAAGAAAGCTAGTGAGGAGGTGTAACTGTTTCTTACCAAGATCCAGATATCTTTTGGATCTTGCTGTTTCAAAGTTCAGAAGGAACTTAGTGGAATGATCCATCCCTGGGAGATTCCGCCAGAATCCTTCTTGTACATTTATCTATACCACAAAAGTGTTCTGGGCCAATGAGTGACATTCGTGCGCCCTGTTTGGCAAGTGTATTGGCCTCTTCGTTTCCTCTGATTCCCGTATGTCCGGGAACCCAGATTAAAAAGACTTCAGTTTTCTTGCCTACCTCATAGAGTTTGTTCCGGCGCTCCAAGATCATCTTTGATTCGATGACGTTGGAGCTCGGTGCTTCAATAGTAGCTTGACTATCTGAGTGTACGGCAATAACGCACTTCTGATAGTTTCCTTCTAGATGTATCTAATCTTTCAATAGCTAAGACTTCCGCTTGAAAGACGCTCATACAAAAGCCTAGCGGCTGTGCACACTTGATACTTGGCCCTTATATCCCAGCTCCAGCTCCTGTAGAGGTTTGAACTTCTAGAACCATTTGTATACCATTTTACGGTATTTTTTTGAGGTTATAGTCGGTGTATTCCAACTATATCCTCAAAGGTCATGTTAACGTATGATATCGCCCTCATGAGATCAGTAAGAAAAACTCTGTGGGTCTTAGAAACCAACACCGCTCTAATGTGTTGGTGCAAACTGGTATTACTCTACTGGGTGGCATGATTCTAACTTCAGTCTACATTAGAGTAAAATATAACAAGAAAATACTCAACTCTGCAAGAATGAGTGAAAACCATCGATAAGGGATTGAGGTGTCCAGGGATAGATTAAAGTCACGATTTTCTAATATTAGTTTAATATCAATACTTAATTCGATTTTCAAAATTACAACGATGCTTCCGTTACCATATTTATTCTTATCATCATTCATATCAATTATTTGATAGCGCATGCCTGCAAGTACATAGAATATCACAAATATCACATTTCTCCCCTCGTGAAAATCCTATCAAATGTCCAAAAAACAACTTAAATATCTCACAAAACAACGTTAAATCATTCTATAAATTCAAAATTGTTTTTTCCCTTTTTTTTTAAATTTCTAATTACTTAAACAACTAGAAAATTTATAACTTACATTAACAATCATGTTGGTATGACCTACTGTTTACAATGTCCCCTTATTCTTTCAGATCTTCTTAGCTCTAATTTAGTGTCTTCCTTCGCCTCAATAAATCTTACTATCTGATTGACATGTCTTTTTATAACATTATTATTATCAAAAGTCTCACCTCATAAGTAACTGAGATTCCGACTTACAACTTCAGCTTTAACCCTAGAAATCTTATTGTAATGATGGATATCTACCATGACGACTTCACCAATTTGAAATTCACATCACGTGATATTTTAGCATTATCAACCTTACAATAGTTTATTATAATTTGCTTCACCAAAAAATTTGTTCTCAGTAAGTGAAATCGAGTTTTTATTTCTCTCTGAAAAATGATTTGTGATGGTGATCTGTTTGTCATAGGATGTTTCATGTTACGGTAATCGAACAAAAAAAGATATTAATGCGTCAATGATTTGCCTGACTGTACAATTTTAGTAATTTTATCTTTGAACGTCCCTACAAAATTTTCCGCAGCCCCATTTGTTGCAGGATGATATGTAGGTGAGTAACTATGTTGTATTCCAACATAGAATATCACAAATATCACAGGATACAAATTCTACAGGGTGCACAGATGAAAGATTCTATTGGTGAGAATTGCTGAGATAACACTCGGATCTTTTGAAGATCGACCATAATAACTTTAAGAAGGGATTTGAGATTAGTATTAGACCTTCGACCGTAAGGAGAAATGAGACTTAATCGAAGAGACAGATTGAGGAATGACAATAAGGGCATCAAAAAGTTATTCTTTTATTCCCACGCCTATTCTTCGATTAATTCATATATTCTTCAATCAACACGGTGAGCCAAATTTCCTGAACATAAGATGAAAACAGAAGATGAAGGGGCTGATGAGCACGAAAAGCCGAATTGAATTTTCTCAATACATTCTCGAGTAATTAATACCTTTTGATCAATTCACGTTGGAAATTCGGCATTCCATTTGGAACGTTTCCAACGGATATACCTTCAACGATAATTTCCTAATCTATTCATTCAGATCAAATAATGACTCTGCGGCTTAGTTATAATAACCACAGAATACCCCCTGGTGGAAATCTAATATGTGTTTCGAGATCTCAATTTATTACAGCCGAAATGGAGGAAACATTAATAGAAAAATAAGATCCAATTACATACCGTCATGTGCGTGGCCCCTTTCTAAGTGTATAATAGGGGTGCGAAATAATATAAGATATTAAATGTTTTTGGCATATTTTATTTGCACATAATTTCTGTAATTATCCAATTCTAGGACTAAAAATAGAAAAACGCCCTAACTGGATGATATTTTGAAAATCTTTTTCTGTTGTGAGTGCAGGGTAATCAAAAGCACAATTTCAAATTATTTCCATATATACAGGGTATTCCAATACAAATATACAGACCAAAGTTACAAAACGTGTTTTCAAATGTGACACCCTAAATTTGACCTCAAAAAAAGAAAGGCAAGCTCAGATCACTCTGTTTATTTGTTCCCCATTCACGAGAAAATCGCGAGAAATTTAAAATATATAATATATGAAAGTCATTTTGAATAGTAATTTATGGAAGGAACCAGCTACGCAATGTTTTTTTGAACAGACATATTAGTTATCCCCATAAAGAGAAAAAAATCAACTCTGGAAAGTACACAGTGATCACAATTAATTCTCAAACATCTACTGCGAACAATGGTCAAAAACTTCATTACTTCAAATGGCCCGCCCGGTATTTTTTCATCACGTTAAAAGCAAAAATTAATTTCGAAAATTTTGTCATAAGGTTTTCCTGTACATAAACCTGATAGTTTCCCAGCAATTTTCGATTTTTATTCAAAACTAGTGAACCAACAATTTTAGGTAGTGAAAATCATGGAAAAATTTTCTATTATGAGTGATTAGACAGTTGCAGAATGATTCTCAAAGGTTAAATCATTCAAATACCTGTTCAAAGTGTAATGAATTCAAAATCGAAAATTGCTGAGAAACTATAGGATTTAGTAATAGGAAAATTTTATGAAAAAAGTTAATTTTTGCGTTCAACGAAATGAAGAAATGCTTGGCGTGTCATCTGAAATAAGAATGTTTTTCACCATTATACGTAGTAGGTGTTGAGAATTGATTATGATCACTCTTTACATTCCAGAGTTTAATTTTTTCTCTTTATGAGGCTAGCTAATATGTCTAGTAGGTGTTTGAGATTGATTATGATCACTCTATACATTCCAGAGTTTAATTTTTTCTCTTATGAGGCTAGCTAATATGTCTCTACTCAAAAAAAACATTGTCTGTATCGCTTGCGTAGCTGGTTCTATCGTAGGTTACTATTCAAAATGACTCCATATTTTCAATTTCTCGCGTGCAACAAATGTACAGAGTGATCTGAAGAAACTCGTCATAATTTGAGTTTGCCTTTTCTTTTTTGAGGTTATATGTAGGAGGTCATATATAGGGTGTCACATTTGAAAAGTGTAACTTCGATCTGTATCTTTGTATTGGAACGAGTAATTGACGATATGCTCAAGAATGAACTCACTTCGAGCTATTCGTTTTCGATTTACTCGCTCACGAACCTATACGATAAGTGATCCGAGAATTGATACCCCTGGGCCTATTGCACCGAATACTTGCAACTTTTCATTTTGCACTTTTCACTTTTCAAATGAATTATTCTGCACGAATCGCATTTATATTTGAAAAGTCAAGTCCAAACTGAGAAGCACGACGCAGAAATTTAAATGTTGGGGAAAATTGTGCAACATAATTCATTTTCACTTTGAAATTTGTCAAAATGCAAAGTGCAAAGTGAAAAGTTGCAAAGTATTTTGGTGTAATAGGCCCCAGGTAGATGATAAACACTTTTCCAAATAATCTTGCACCTCATACGCAATTGCCATTTCGAATTAATGTGTTCTATATTTTATTCAACCATCCAACATGATACCAACTACGAACAACTGGTGTAAATTCTTCATTCCATTCAATGCCACGGGCTGGAGATCCGCAGTAAAACGACGTTAACACTAATGAAGAACATCATCACTGGTTAATTATTTCAATCCTTTCATAAACAACAAAAGTTCCATATTTGGTAACGTGATACGAGCGAAAAATACAATACCAGGCATTTAAACCCACTTTAATGCAAATATCTCCCGAATTCTCATTAGCGGATGGCAATAAATCTTCTCGGTATGAAAAGATAACCGACTTCGCCGTCTGCTTCAATTCGCCAAGCCGTTCTTCTACCAAAAGCACATCTTGCACCGATAAATATCTCTTAATGAGGAAGCGAATACACTACCAGTCCGATAAAAGCACGTCTTGACCAGCTTTGAATGCCCCGCTATCTCTTCTGATATCGGCGTTCACGGTAGGCATTCCTGACATTCGTACAATTGGTTCGAAGATGGTCATCTTGGCCCATTTCGGATGTTTATGGTCTATTTACGACTTTATTTCTAGTATTCTGTACTCTAGGTTGTAGAGTTGTATTTTGAGCAGTGAACACATTATTCTGCTGCCAATAAACATCAACTTCAGAGAATTGGGACTTAAGTTAAATAATTTTAACCTAATTCTTTTCCATTTTCTCTGAGGAGTAAGCTCGATTATCAGTTTAAACAAAATCTTTTGGGAGCTACCGCGAATCATATCTCTATCTATCTGATTTATATAGACTCGACACTCGCTTTGTTTAGTCGGTACTGAAGTGCACTCTTTTTGAAGTGTCAGTGGCAAGCTCTCCTTGAATACGACATACCGACAAATCCTTCAATGAGGAGTTGAGATAAAATGGTTCTTCCAATTGAAAGGTTGTTGTTGTCCACTTCACTACACCATTGGTGTATACCCCAATACTCTTACTGCGCTGAAATTGGAGGGCTACCAACTTCAGTACTAGTTGTAGTTTAAAGGATTTACCACGTCTGCAAACCTCCCTTCAGAGAAACTACCAAGAAAATTAGCGATGAAAGGAATTTCAGTTCATTAATAGGTAGGTAGCTTAAATGAGGAACACACTTACTCTTGATTCCTGTAAAGAAATCATCTTTGGAAGGGAAGAACCACATACCAGGAATCGATGGCTGTGTATACGAGCACATCTCAAGAGAAAATGAGCCAATTGTGAGATGAGCCTAATTCAATCTTGAAAGAGTGGTCCAGCTGCCACTAGGTCTATGAGGCCCTACACTCGCTTCGTTCAGTCGGTACTGCTGTGCATTCGATTTCCAAGCGTCAGTGCCGAGCTCTCCTTGAATAAAATATACCGACGAATCCTTCAATAAGGTGTTGAGAAAAAATGCTTTTCCAAACTGAGAGATCTTCGGTGCCTCATGATGCAAACACAAATTGGTGACCTTGAAGTGATAAACAACTCTGCGAGATAACAAGTTTATATCCTATCCTCTTACTGTGCAGGAATTGGACGGCTACCAACTCCAGTTCTAGTTGTCTCGTGTCGGAATTCACCACACCCACAACCCCCCTACAGACGAAACAGCCAAGAAAATAAGCGATGAAAGGTAGGAAGCAGAAATGGGAAAACACAACGACTCCTGATCCCTGATAAGGAAACATCTCTGGAAGAGGAAAACCACATACTCGGAATCGATGGCTGTTTATAAGAGTGCATCTTGAGCGGAATGAGTGCAATTGGGAGATGAGCCCAATTCAATCTGAAAAGACGATAAACGGCTAGCCCAGCTGCCACTAGGGCTCTGAGATCCAACATTAATCTTCTTGGTATGAAAAGATAACCGACTTCGCAATTCTTCTACCAAAAGAACATCTTAATGAGGAGCCAATACACTGCCAGTCCAATAAGAGCACGTCTTGACCAGACCCGCTATCTCTTCTGATATCGGCGTCCACGGTAGGCATTCCTGACATTATCATTGAATTACTTTCACTTTATCAATAGGTATGAAGCAGGTCTGGTAAACAAATTCAACTCCTGATTCCTGTGAAGAAACATCTTTGGAAGTAGATAGGGTGTGGAGAACCACATACTCAGAATCGAGAAGCACATTTTAAGCGGAATACTCGCAATTGAGATGCGCCAATTCCATCTGTAAAGAAGATAAACGGGTAGTCTAACTGCCATTAGAATGCTGATGCCCGATTGCACCGTTCGTCTAAACAACGTTTAAGCCCTTAAGTGACGTTTATTCCATTGATAAAACGTCATTTCAGGGCTTAAACGTTGCTTAGACGAACGGTGCAATCGGGCATGAGCACCTACACTAAAAGTTCAAAGATAGTGTGCCCGGGCAATAAATTTTCTTGGTATGAAACGATAACCGACTACGCCGTCTGCTTCAATTCGCCAAGCCGTTCTTCTACCCAAAGCACATCTTGCATCGATAATAGCTGAATGAGGAAGCGAATACACTGCCAGTCCAATAAAATCACGTCTTGACCAGCTATGAAATCCCGCTATCTCTTCTGATATCGGCATCCACAGTAGGCATTTCTGATATTCGTACAATTGGTTGGAAGATGGTCTGATGTTCATCATCTTGGCCCACTCTGGAATGTTTTACCGGGCCAGAAAAAGTTACTTGTAGTTATGGTCTACTTACGACTTTATTTCAAGAATTCTGTACTGAGGTTGCAGAGTTATACTTTGAGCATGAATATTATTCTGCTGCCAATAAATATTATCTCCAGAGTATACATTTGGACAAACCAGTTTAAAAAAAAAGTACCTTATTCTTTTTCAGTTAGTAGTAAACTCGATTATCATTAAACACAAATCTTTTGGGAGCTACCACGAATCATATGGCTCTGTCTAATTTAGACTGGACATTCGCTTTGTTCAGTCGGTTCTGAAGTGTATTCTAATCTGAAGTATCTGTGGAGAGCTCCCCTTGAATACAACATACCGAAAAATCCTTCATAAAGAGTTGGGATGAAATGCTTTTTCCACTTGACAGGTTGTTGTTGTCCACTCCACTACATCATTAGTGTATACCCAAATCCTCTTACTACGCTGAAATTGGAGTGCTACCAACTTCAGTACTAGTTGTACTTTAAGGAAATTCACCACGTCTGCAAACCTCCCTTCATACGAAACTACCAAGGAAATTAGCGATGAAAGAACTTGCAGTTCATCAATAGGTAGGTAGCATAAATGGGAAAACACTCTAACTCTTGATTCTTGTAAAGAAAACATCTCTGGCCTAATTCAATCTTGAAAGAGTGGTCCAGCTGCCACTAGGGCTATAAGGCCCAACACCAACTTTCTTGGTATGAAAAGATAACCGACTTCGCCGTCTGCTCCAATTCGCCAAGCCGTTCTTCTACCAAAAGCACACATCTTGCACCAATAAATATCTCTTGATAAGGAAGCAAATACACTGCCAGTCCAATAAAAGCACGTCTTGACCAGCTTTGAATGCCCCGCTATCTCTTCTGATATCGGCGTCCACGGTAGGCATTCCTGACATTCGTACAATTGGTTCGAAGGAGGTCATCATCTTCGCCCATTCCGGAATGTTTGTACGGGGCCAGGAAAAGTTACACGTAATATTGGACGATATACGACTTCACTTTTAAAATTCGGTACTGAGGTTATGGAGCTGTATTTTGAGCAGTGAAAACATTATTCTGCTGGTAATAAACATCAACTCCAAAATGTGGAACAAACAGTTTCAGGGCATTTTTTACCGAATGCATTTTGGGGTTCCTCTAGAGATAAGTAAACTCATAAGCTCGATTTATGAGCTTAACAAAATTTTTCGGAAATTACTGAGAATTTCATCGCTTCGTTCATTCAGGTCTGTAGTGCTTTCGTCTTTTAAACGTCCATAGTGAGCCCTCTCTGTGCGAGACATACCCTCTCACTGCACAAGAATTGGAGAACTACCAACTCCAAAAGGTACTGATTAGCCCTGATAGGGTTAATCACATCTGCAAATTTCCGTAGAGACGAAACTACTAAGAAAATTGTCGATGAGAGAAATTAATCGATAGATAGGAACTAGGGCTGTAAAAACACACCTATTCTTTACTCCTGCTGAGGAAACGTAGTATAATAGTACACCTTTAGTTTTATATCCAACTCTGAGCATGAATCGGATATTCTGGGGAACCTACAGCGGGTTTCACAAAGCTTGATTGGCAATCAAATCGTTGATTTTGATAAAATTCGATGGTTTATGTCAAAAATGAACTGAAATTTGCACAGAAATAACGACACTTCATCAATCAACGTGATCGGGTTTTTTGTGAAACCCGGCTAGAGTTTCAAGTTTCGCTCAAATAGGGGCACTTGGTTATTGGCACATATACTCCAGTGCACGCACCTATCGTGGTTTAAGAACCATCTATGTACCATCAAAGCAGATTTACTTTGAAGTTTTGGATGGTGTATTGCTTTTCCTATCTCCCTTTTCTCATAGCATCGAGTTGAAGTTATTTTCAATGCTCACTTTTTTGATCATAGCATCACTAGGTTGGTCCACTGTTGTTATGATGAAAAAAATTATCAATGAGTCCGATATAATTTTGTTTGAATTGTCACATCTTCTTCCGATTTTTTCAAAATCGATCTCATTATTAGAGCCCAAAAAACATATGTAGCTGGCGCTGGGATATACGGGTCAAGTACCAAGTGTGCACTGTCGCTAGGCTCCTGTATAAGCGTCTTTCAAGTGGAAATTTTAGCTATTGAAAGATGTCTAGATATAAATCTAGAAAAAAACTATCAAAAGTGCCATACACTCAGATAGATAGTCAAGCTGCTATTAAAGCACTGAACTCCTATGTCATCGACTCAAAGATGTACTGGGAATGCCGGAACGAGCTCAATGAGGTGGGCAGGAAAAAAAGGTCTTTTTAATCTGGATGCCCGGCCATTCGGGAATCAAAGGAAACGAAAAGGCCAATACACTTGCCAAAGAGGGCGCACGAATGTCACAACCCTTCTGTGGTATAGGTAAATGTACCTATAAGAAGGAGTTTCTGGAGAAGGAGGAAGCCGGGAAGGAAGAACTCTGGCGGAATCTCCCAGGGATGGATCATTCTTTCGGAACTTTGAGACAGCCGGATCCAAAAGATATCTGAATCTTGGTAAAAACAATCACACCTCCTCACTGGCTTTCTTACAGGACACTGTCGCCTAAGGAACCACCTGTTGAGGATGGGACTATCGTCACTGACGAGTGTAGGTTCTGTGGGAAGGAGAAAGAAATCCCCATTCACCTAGTTACGGAATGCTTTGGCATTGCTAGCCTAAGAAGAGAATGCCTTGGGCAAGAAACTTGTAAGAGTGAGGAACTAGCCTCGTTGAAGCCTTCACAGATATTAGATTCCATCAGATCTGTGGAACTAGAAGCGAGCTGTGAAGGGTGTTGCCAGAACAGCTCTGTAAGGGGGCACAATAGACCTTGAGGTCGCAGTGAACTGTAACCCTTTTTTAAACTAAACTAGCTAAACTAAACTAGAGCCCAAATGCTCCTGAAATTCACGGATGGTTGACTGATTTGTTTTCAGCGATAGACATAAAAACGGGTTCCTTTAATTTCCTACGTTTTAGTTTTTCTTCTTTCGGTATTATGGAAGCTTGAAGCTTCACTCCATTTAATTCTATGGTCAATGCATGTTGGACGAGCTTTAAACAGTGTCTTCCTGTTGAACTCATTATAGATACTCTTCTATTCGAACTCTCAAAGGGCGTTACATTTTTCCACTATTGGCTGCCACACTCATAAGAAATAGATATAGATATGAAATTTTTTGTTTGTTGAATTTCATAATCAGGTTTGAATAAAGTTAAATTATCCCTGATAGTTTTTTTTGAATCGTGAATACTGTTCGCACATTGTAGATACTCATCATTATTCGTATTTTTCAACGTTTTATTCAGAGCAATTGAAATAACCCATAAACTTGAGAAGATAACTTTTCGTATCATACCCGTAGCTAAAAGAGGATTGATGTTTGCAATTCGAAGAAAATCGTCGATGTCAAGCCAGCCTGGTGGTCCCAGACGATACTAAATCTCGAGGAGAGCAAGACCCATGGGAATTTGTGATTAACATTCACGAGAAATCTCTTGTGCGCCAAATCATTTGTTGATAGCAACTGGGACATGATCCGACAGGGAACTGAAAGGCGTTGAACAGTCGATGAAGTTGTCGAACGCAATCTGATAACAACTAAAGGTTTATCATGGATTCAGATGATGAATTCTTATTGATGAAGGGCCTACCATAATGAAGTTTATATGAATAAAGCATCATTAAGTTCACTTGGAGTTCAAGGTCGTTCCTTATATCTCTGTTTTTGCTGATGTTTCAGTAAGATGGCTCAGAGTAAGTTAGGAGATCACATGTGTGAGTTTTTGAGGCAGGAAGAAGTATTACATTTCAATAGGAAATTACCAATAATAGTATTCTCTATCTTTCCATATTCTTTTCCAATATTTTTTATGCAATAATGCGCGCCAATTCATATTCGGAAAACGATCATTTAATTTAAAAATCTTGATAACCATTGGTTTCATTCCTTCATAAGTCAATGTGTATTACTACCGAACTACGAACGGATTGCTCCTGGAAGATTATTACAGAGTAATTCTTTTTTGAGCGCTCGTTCTACTTAAACGAGTGCTATATCGTTTTGCCCAAATGTCTATAATTTTATAATTTTGAGCTGAGCCAAAAATGGTCTCGAAAGAAAGGGTTAGACTCCCTGATGACGAATTCGTTGGCAAATTCAATTCTATCCCTGGGGCTGTCCGGCCGTCCGTTAGCACAATAACTTTCGAAGGGATTGTTCTAAATACTTGACATTTTCAGGGTGAGTTCCGTTCCCAAATGGCTCGGTTAAGTTCGTTAACCGGCCAAATCGTAGAGGGCGTTCTATAAATTATGGCCATTCATAATTTTTGTTCCTCAATATCTCAGACAAAACGAAACTCATAGAAAAGAAATGTTGCGACCATATGCAAGATGGTCATAATAAGCTTCATGCAAAATTTTGTGGCCATAGTGTAAACAATACCAAGCAAACCTTTGTCGAGACACTTTACTATATCATATCTCCAATTCACGAACATGGGTTGTCTTGGCTGGGTTAATTTTCAGCTCCACTGACAAGCACCACTGCTTAATAATTCATAATTCATAGCTTATTCGTCTTCATATATATTTACAAGACATGTCAATAAAAAACACAAAAATAATCACGAGTTAAAAATAAAAACAGTGAGACAAATATTCCAAAATAGACTGAAATAAATAGTCTTAAAGTCAGTGAGATAAACAGTTCAAAATTAAAAAATCAAGTCAAGTCAGCTCCGATATATTCCTCAAACTTGTATATTGGTTTTCTCAGCAGTATTTTCTTTGTGGCCACCTCAAAACGTTTCATGTCGAGCTCTCTGACACTCACTGAGAGGCTCACGGAGGATCTCAATATCAATGTGAGGCAGGTTTTTGACATAACATAGTTTTCTTTCTTTTGTGTATGGTATCCATGGATCTCCCGTCGCAATTTATTTGCTCTGTCTCTATGAAAGTAAACCAAATAGGCGAATATGTAGCAACCTGGAAGAGTGAGTATGCCATATCTTGTATATAGGCTTCTGGTTGTATTGGTTTCCCCCGTTAGTATTCTCAAGGCTTTTTTTCTGTAGCACAAAGATTTTATTCCATGAAGATGTTGACAATTTCTTGGCCAAAGTTTCTATGTGCGGTTTCAATTGTTGTCTACTTGAAATCCCAGTAATTTAACACTTCAATTTCCTTATACTTAATTGACAAAATTTGCTTTTGGGTTATGTCCACATTGCGCTTCAGTTTATTTTCTGTGTACCAGTTGTGCCTCCAATAGTGCTTCTCTTGATTCAGTGTCCACGTGTTCCCTAGTATTCCCTCTACTTATGAAAGTTAAATCAAATTTTCAAGCTTACCGATGAAATATTTAGTACTCTCACAATTTATTTTTCTAACACACCTAAACTTGCCTCCTCTATGCAAGACGGTGAGGACATATCCGAGAGATGGAAATTTACTGTTTGGTGGCTATAATTTCCAGGATGAACTCTTGTAAAAATGTTGTCTATACATATACTAAAATATCCCGATTTTCTTGAAGGTTCCCCAAAGACAGGCTGCAGTCCATATGAGTTTAGGAGTTCTAATAGGATATGTTTTGAGGCAGACTGTAGTTAAAAGTTGATATTGAAGTCACCAGGCTATTATATCACCATCATATTTGGAGGATACAAAGTCAAGAACTTGCTTAATAATCTGAGGCCCTTCTGTAACAAGTCAAGAGGACACCCTCCATAATTCAGAACCAGAAAACACATGTACCTTGCAAATTTCAAATCTCTATGTCATAACATCAAGTTACTTTTTGAAAGTAATCTGGTGTCCGGCTCACGCGGATATACCTGGTAACGTTAAGGCGGATGAACTGGCTAGGCGGGGAGCCGGATTAGCATTTGTTGGTCCGGAGCCTGCACTGCCAATCTGTCGCACATCTGTCAGAAGTTTCTTCAGGAATTGGCTGAACAGGAAATTTTCTCGGAATGGAGCGCAGGGGTGGGCCTGAGGTGGTCGAGGATTCTCATTGAGAGACCGTCTCGCGATCTGAGGTCAATAGGCTTCTGTTGCTGGAGAGGAAACAACTCGGTCTGGTGACTGGTGCATTGACTGGTCACCTGTTTAACAAGCATTTGAAGAGAATGGGATTGACGAGCTGCTCCCTATGCCGGTGGTGCAGGAGTACTGATGAAACGGTTGAGCATATTTTGTTCAACTGTGGGAACCTCAATGAGTTAAGGTCAACACACCTAGGTAATCCAACACCTTCTATCCCTATGGTGAGAGGGACCACTCCTGGCAGGCTCGCGACATTTATGTCTTCGTGTCTGAGGAGCTGAGTCTCTATAGAACGATGCGGGTGAACAATGGGCCACTAGGCCTCAGTTCGGCCGGAAAGGCACCGCACAGAGAAGAAGAAGATAACATCAAGTTTAAGTTATTAGATTAACCATTCAAGAGATCGTTACAGGATATTTCACGAGTTCTGATATTACACCTGAATAGAAATAAGGATATGAAAGAATGTGAAATCATCGGGCCAAATTGGGAAATAGTACAGTATATTTGTGCTTAAAAGAACCCCTAGCAAGATATCCCATTCGGGTGAAATTTTTTTTGTGAATCGAGACTTTCATACTGTATGTTCATGCAAAATTTCAAGAGGATCGCATCATATGAACCATAGAACTTTATCTATTTTTTCATTTATTGAGGTATAGAAAATGCCTCATTTTCAACTATAATTTGAGTCGGAACGGGTTGTCGCAGAACAAGCTGTGGTAGTAAGAAATTTAATGTGCTTTCATTTTGTATGGAAAGGTTTTTCACAAAAAACTGACCAAGAATGCGATTTTCATTTTTTTTTTGTATTTGTATATTAGGCTATGTTCCGTCGCGAAATTTTGATAGCAAACCTCAAATTCGGATTCAGCACCCAAAAAAACATAAAAACGATAAAAATCAAAACTACCCCAAAACTTTCCTGCTAAAAGCACAATTCGACTGAATTAAAAAATTTAAAACTTTTTCAGGAATTTATTTTACATCAAAGAAAGTATCCCTAATTTCCATTCAGTCAAGAGATTTTCAGTTTCACATTCATACCAAATCCTTCACATTCGATGATTGCCTTCAAACCATAAAATAGTCAGTTCTTATCTCCAGCAAATCCAAATCCTTTTCGCGAAATTTTCCATCAAAACGATTCATTTCGACCACGTTTCTCTCATCATCCACATCATCCAGTTAACGTCCCGTTTTGAAAGCAGTTTCCTCGAATGCGCTTTTAAAAGCTCGGAATGATGCGAAGGAAAACTCGGCAGATGAAGTTGTCCGAAGTTTTCTTTGAGCTCCGTAACTTTTTCATGTACAGTTGAAAAGTGTAATTGAAAACTGTGTTTCCCGTGGGATTTCCGCTTTGTATCAGATGGTTTCCTTTCGAAATGGTGGTTTTGGGGCATCAGGGAACCTGGAAAGTTTGGAGAATACGGTATTTTCTATAGGTAGAGACTTGACAAACTCGGAAATATATAGTCCGTTCACGAAAGGTTGAGCCGTCGGTTGGCCATGGAAAAATTTGGCATATTCCACTGTGTATATTAAAATTTAGGTTATGTTCTTGTCAGATTGATACGCAATGTTGTCAATATTGCATAGAGTTGTCTGATAACTCGCAATCTCGTCGAACGAGGCCGGTTACATTCGGCAACGTTGACTTTATTTTACGTTATGACAGCAAATACTGCCAATTTCAGATAAATAAATAAAAAACGCCTACTATGTGCTCAACCTTTCGTGAACGGACTATACAATGTTCAAGGTCAAGAAATTCATTGGGAGATTGAGAATTTCGCCTCGAAATCTGGGTTACTATCACTGAACCTCGTTGATTGGTTAAATATTTTTCATCTGATAACCAAGTTTCACGTTTAACTATTCCAAAGATGGAAGACAAAAAAGACAACAATGTTCATGGACGACAGGTGGTTCCCGAAAACTGTTTCTATTCTTGAATGCTATTCAATTTCCAAAATTATTATTTCTCAGAAAAATAGTTATTAAGCTATTGAAATTTCAAATCCATCTTTGTTTTTATTTATATGTATTTGTAGGATTCAGAAGTTATATTATACAACGCTCATCAAATTTATTTCCCCAGAAGAAAAATATTTGGCAACAAAATCCTGAAACAGGTAATTTTTGCTTCACTTTTACCAAATATAATGCATTTTTAAGATTTCTGGTGCACCTTTTGTCATCCCCATCATCCCATAAATTTTTTGATAGAAAATGCGGTACTTTTTTGGCGAGATCTTTGAATCTTCTGCACAGGAACTTTCAAGAACAACATTTTTATTTCAAAAAATTTGTTCATTCAAAGAGGTTTTCAGTATGTGCACTTTGTCATGGCCCATCAACTTTTGGACGATGGTACCTGATGAAATTTGTCACCGAATGAAAATCGACCATTACAGTTTTGTCCATGCACAACTTTCAACTTCCTCACGTAAAAAATTAAAATGTGTGAAAAAGTTCGCTTCAGTTGTGATCTTAAATAGGTATGTTATAGTACGTTTCTACTGAAGTTCAAACTTTTTGATGCATACCCACTTTAGTCATAACTGAAGCGCAGTCTTTCACATATTCTATTTTGAATGGGTTAAAAGTGGTGCATGAACAAAACTGTAATGGTCGACTTTCATTGATTGGTTGATGGGGATGGCACGGCACAGGGTGCAATAAAAATCCTTGAAAAATGCATAAAAATTTGGTAAAAGTAAAACAAAAATTGACCTGTTTGAGCATTTTCATATTTGTTGATGTTGAGCCATTTGGAAACCGAACTCACCCTGAAATTTTCAAATTTCTGGGACAATCCCTTTGAAAGTTATTGTGCTAACGGCCGGCTGGCCGGACCCAGGAACAGAATTGAATTGACCATGAATTCGTCATCAGGGAGTGGAACCTTATCGTTCGATACCATTTTCGGCTCAAAATTCTAAAATTACAGACATTTGGGCATTTGGTTTAAGGAGATTTAGCGCTCAAAAAGTATCAAATGCCAACGTTCCGCTGTTGCTGGTATACAGGGTGATTTTTTTTAAGTGTTTCATTAGACGTTTTCGAGGAAGGAATTGTAATACAGATTCAAGATTTTGGAGTTTCGTTTAAAGTACATGAACTTTAATTGTAAAATATTTTCAAGAGGAATCTACTTCCGGTTACACCGGAAACGAATGTAACTTCGTTATTTCAAATGCAACACCCTGTATATTTATACATATTCGAATTCTTCGTTCAATTCTACACTGATTTGATGTATGATATGTGCAACCACTCAAGCGGTTCTTGAATTATAGCCTGATTATCAAATTTTTTGAAAAAAAGGTTGTCACAAATTATGGTCCATATCTTCAAAATCCCTCATTACAAGAATTTCTTTTTGCGAAAGTGGAACAAAAGAAAGTACGCTGATACTGTTTCTTGTATAACTTATGAGGAAATATTATACAGGATGTCTGAAAAAGGGCCCCAAAGTGAGCCTCAATAAAACTATAAAATCTCACTTTTTTCAAATAGCAACCCTATAATTTTGTAATTCCAATCGATGGCTCGTCAAAAACTAGTCAGGGTGTCCCGAACATTTCATGCCTCTTAAATCAGTAGTTTTGCCGTTATTGAATAAATTAGAATTTCAGGATTGCATCAAGGTTTCTTAATCTAACCATGCATTTATTAGGATACAAATTTTCAAGAAGGCTGTGTCTGTTGATTTATAATGCATTTTAGAGAACTGTCATTTATACTTTTTTGATCCATCGGGCACTATGCAAATATGAATTACAGTAACAGTGATGTATTGAATATGTCCTTCATTTATGGTGAATGTAACAAAATATTAGAAAGGGTAGTCAGAACTTTTAACGAAAGAAATCCACATTTATCCACCTTTAACAAAATCTAAGTTCAGGAAGTATCAAAACAATTTTCTCCGTAGTGGAAGCATTAATGACCTAAAACGGAATCGTGTGAATACAGTAACAGATCATTCATTATCTATTACTGTATTCACTCGTGTCCGTTTAGGCCTTAGGGCTAAGGCTTCCAGTACGGAGAAAATTGTTTTGATACCTCCTCAACTTTGATTCCGTTAGTAAGTCAGTAAATGTGAATTTCGTTCGTTGAATTTCTAATTACCTGTTCTACGAATTTGTTACATTTGCCGCAAATAATAACATACCCTTGATATATCATTCCAGTGAAATTATTATTGCATGTTATGCTTAGTGCTTGATCTGTAAGAAAAAGTAAGAATGACAGTTCCTAACATAGCCTACTTCAAAAATGCAAGCTTACAAACTGTGCGAAACCTGTCTTTAATCGTGAAATTCGAATTTTATTGAATAACGGCCAAAATACTGATTTTAGAGGCATGAAACGTTCGGGACACTATAACTGGTTTTGACGAGCAATCGATTGGAATTACAAAATTATAGAGTTGCCCTTTGAAAAAGGGAGATTTCATAGTTTTATTGAGGCTCACTTTGGGGCCCTTTTTCAGACATCCTGTATAATATTTCCTCATAAGTTATACAAGAAACAGTATCAGCGTACTTTCTTTTGTTCCACTTTCGCAAAAAGAAATTCTTGTAATGAGGGATTTTGACGGTATGGACACTAATTTGTGATAACCTTTTTTTTCAAAAAATTTGATAATCAGGCTATAATTCAAGAACGCTTGAGTGGTTGCACATATCATACATCAAATCAGTGTAGAATTGAACGAATAATTCGAATATGTATAAATATACAGTGTGTTGCATTTGAAATAACGAAGTTACATTCGTTTCCGGTGAAACCGGAAGTAGATTCCTCTTGAAAATATTTTACAATTAAAGTTCATGTACTCTAAAACGAAAATCCAAAATCTTGAATCTGTATTACAATTCCTTCCTCGGAAACGTCTAATGAAACACTTAAAAAAATCACCCTGTATACGAGTATTGGGCAGCTTGTTTGTTTGTTAGAATTCGGTCAAAAAGAAGCATAGGCCAACTTCATTGGCGGCTTCTTGTTTTATCCACAGCTAAATCAGGTTCACCTTTAGAAGTGACAGATACCTACATACATTCTTCAAATAAGCAATTAGACCCCTGTAATGGAGCATCATATGTTGATAGGAGCGGAAAAAAGTCACCTAACTACTGACGTTGGACCTGAGAGGCCGCATCGGAGAGTTTTAAATGGGCATACATTACCAAATCTTATCAACCAGCACTAACATTGTATGAGCATTGTAAAGGGTGTTTTTTCTAGAGGTATAGCACTTTAAATTGCAGTAAAACAAGAATGTATATTCGATTGATATGAATTTTATTTATCCGAAAGATAATCTTTTATCATTACATCTTGAATATGATTTCTGGCATATGACCGCCACGGCTGGCTCGGATGTCCAGATTGGACAATCTGGACGTCCAATTTTCGATGACTTTTTCCAACATTTGTGGACGTACATTGGCAATAACACGGCGAATGTTGTCTTCCAGATGGTTAAGCGTATGAGGCTTATGCATAGACCAATGACTTTACATAGCCCCACAGGAAGTAGTCTAGCGGTGTTAAAAAAGTAGATCTTGGAGGCCAATTCACAGGTCCAAAACGTAAAATTAGGCGGTCGCCAAACGTGTCTTTCAATAAATCGATTGTGGCACGAGCTGTGTGACATGCTGAGCCGTCTTGTTGGAACCACAGCTCCTGGACATCATGATTGTTCAATGCAGGAATGAAAAAGTTAGAAATCTTGGCTCTATACCGATCACCATTGACTGTAACGTTCTGGCCATTATCGTTTCTGAAGAAGTACGGACCAACGATTCCACCAGCCTATAAAGCGCACCAAACAGTCAGTTTTTCTGGATTTAACGGTGTTTCAACACACTTGAGGATTAGCTTCACTCCAAATGCGGCAGTTTTGTTCGTTGACGTAGCCATTCAACCAGAAGTGCGCTTCATCGCTAAACAAAATTCGCTTATGAAGATCTAAAACAACGGCAATCTCGTTTTGGGCTCACTAGAAGAATCTACGCCTTGCTTGATGATCGTTTGGCTTCAATTCTTGGAAGATTTGGATTTAGTAAGCACGCAAACCAAGATCCTTCCGCAAAATATTCCATAAAGATGATGGACACAGATCCAATTCCTGTACATGATAGAGGATAGACTCATTCGGGTCTTCCCCAATGCTACGCCCTACAGTAGCAATAGCTTCTTCTGTGAGCACCGTACAGCGCCTCTGGGGATGCGAGTAATCATTAAGAGTAAACGTGGTGCGAAAAGGCTCCATGGTCAATCGAATTAACTGCTCTGACGGACGATTTTGTTGACGATAAAATGGACGTAGTGCGCGATACGTATTCGGCACAGAACCATTATTTTAGAAATAAAATTGCACTTTTTGCAAACGTTGTTCAGGCGTGACTCTATTTATGATGAATTGCCAAACCAAACGGAGAATAAATCACTTGACCTCTGTTAAATCGGTCGTCATCTTGAACAGTTATGCCAACTTAAAGTTCTTATTGGGATAAATAATTACCGATGGCGGGGCTGCAATCGCCGAATCAGCTGTTCCCGAAACGAGTATTGTTTCGTGCACGTCAAAGCAAAACATGAAGATCTGGTGTTTCTCAAGTGTTTCAGTTGATTTATTTAGTCTTTTGACTGAACAATCGTGAAAATGGACCTATGAAATGATTTATTAAGTTCATATCATATACATCGAGGACGTATGTAGAAAAATATCAGTTTTGGCATTCACCCTTGTCAACTGCAGAAGGAAGATATTTAACCATCTAACTTGGCTCATTTCAAAGAAAAATGTATCCTGATATGATTAGTTATTTAGTAGAAACAAGGAATCCTGCTGCTGTGAATCAAATAATATTTATAATATTTATTCTTCAATATATAGAAAGAAAAAATGACAATATTTGTTATTGAAATAATAGCCGTTGAATTCCATGATGATTTTATTACAGAAATGAGACTTTATGAAAATAAACAACTTAATTTCAATTATTCACAACATCAAAAACTATTTTTATTGAATACAATCAGAAAAATTCATTAATATTTTGTCGTAAGTGAAGCATTTATCATTCAATACAAACCAACAAATTTTATTCCCTGGTAAAAACAAAAACTTAATTATCTAATAAGAAATGATAATTGATTTTTCAATACAGAGTTAAAGAAAGTATGTGTATGCTTTTTTTTATAAAATAGTGAATATAGCAGTTACCTTCTACTTGTCTCATATAAAAAAAAGATATACTGCAACTTGAAAGAACATCCAGATAAGTTTTAGCCAAGTGATATGATTTCAGGGTATATATCATAAAAACTTAAGTTATCACAACAATTTTGTCAATTAACGAGTAATCTTCATCTGATTTCTTTAACGAGTGAATTGGAAATACATCCAATAATGTACTATATTTCCTCCTTTAAGTCCAAATATGAATCCTGAAACTGGCTAATCTCTTTGTTTCTTGATTTTGACTGCACTAAACGTCTGAAATGCTTCCTCTAGTGCAAACTGGTGATCAACTGATAAAATATTATTTTTTCATAACCACAATCCTATAAAATAGTGACCTGTGAAAGAACTCTTTAGAGCTTCATCCATAAACACAGCAACAATTAGTGTTCTTCACTGTATTTTCTTTAGTCATCTTTAAATCAGATTAAAAACCAACTAACTAGACGAATATTATAATGAACACACATCACACAATACAAATCTCATTTCTTAAGGCATTCTCATTTCTTAGGCACAAACAATCGAGTGTCATATCCCGTCCCGCGTTTTGGAATACTCGTTTCGGGATAGTTCTACGTAACGCCGCTAGGGTCGCATAGAGTTGTATTTGGCTCAATACCTCGAAAAGAATATTTATAAGGATCCTTATACGATGGCACTACTATCAGACTCAACAACGTCTATGCAACTAAACTCGTAGCTACTGAAGAATACAGAGCTGTCCTGAACCATCAGAAAGGGGTAAATCTCACAAATCATGGCGGCCTCAAGGCCCGACGTTGGTAGATTTCCAAATAACAATCTGAGTACATAAAAACTTCTGAACGCATATCAATTCTTCGAAGCAACGCCATATTTCCAGAACCTCTTGTAATATTCGGAAGGTATACGGTAAATCATTGCTAATGTAGCATAATAACGAAGACACCACGTCAACCCTTAACTATCTCTTCCTGCCATTAAACAGGAAAGAGGAAATTTTATAGGTTGGAACTGGCTTACCCTGCGTTCGAACGGCGTTAGACGGGGGGCCATCAAGCCAAGAACTTTCGAAATATATCCCGTTACATGAATTACGAAATATTAAAGAAGCGACAAAGTTCCAAGTCACTGCTGAGGATACCCGGATGTGCTAATTAGCGGAAAGGTGTCACGTTCTCACCCCATTTTAACGTTCTCAAAATGTGGCTTCTAATGGCTCCCTGAACGTTTCTATATAAGGTGAAGAATTTGCATGTGGAGTTTTATAGCCGTGTTGTGCAAAATGGCGAATGGGGTGTGAGGGCGTTAAATTGGAATTATTATAAGAGGTAAAAGAAGGTTGTTTGAAACATTTTCCGATCAGTTTTGTGAGGTTGTTCCTAGGTGAACAGCTTGGTATGGTTGATGGGGCACGGCACAGGGTGCCCTCAAAAATGCATAAAAATATGGTAGAAGTGAAACAAAAATTCACCTATATTTGAGGATTTTGTTGCCGAATATTTTTTCTGAGAAAATGAATTTGTTCCATAATTCAGACTCTCACTGTACAGTAAAATGTAGTAATATGTTCTCCGCTGAGTTTTCAACTCGTATCCATGTAAGTCTTCGAATATGAATGAATAAATGAAGCCAGCACGAATCACGTTCTGTAGTTAAAAAAAGTTCTTATTTGTGTTAGGTTCATCTAATAAGGAAAACTCTCATCTTCTATAAAACAATGAGGCTCTAGCTCTATAATTCATCACATCTTCTGTAATATCTGAAACAGTCCCGATTCTCTCAACAACAATCGTTATAATTCGATTCCAAAGAAATTTTTCAACCGTAAATAGATAGAAGTGTTGATTGTTGATTCGATTTCAACTATTAATTCAGTTCTTGTAAACATTGTGATTCCTGACTAGATTCGAACTGTCAGAGAATCTCATAAAACTTTCAGCACCGTAAATTCTACTCTGTACTTTCAGGAATTGTTCCCAGTGAGATGATTGATTTTGAGAGTTCTACCTTACTTAGCTCGGTAATTTTTATTGAATATGAAGAATATCTTGGACAACTCACGTTTGTCTATGAGTTTAGCCAGAATACTCGGTTCTGGCAACACAGATTAACGTCAAAGTCCAGACAATAATAAAAAAAAACAAGAAAATATGTCTCTTGCCCACCTAAACTAAATAGAAAACATATCAATATTATTCATTCCGAAAAAATGTTTGTTAGCTGTGCGCGAAACGAATAATGCTCCCTGATTTTGACTTCATTGTTGGACATTTTTTTTTGACTGAAGCATTCCAACTTCATTCCGATCTCATAACTCAACTGATAGTCGCATCACGATGGCATAAATGTTCAAGTTGTCAATACTGAAATTTATTTTTTTTTGTTTTTGATGCCTGTAGGCATTTTCTGTTTTACTTACCTTATTTTTTTCCTTTTTTTTTCGATAATTTTGAGTGTCCTCGAAGCTATCATGAGGAATCACCTAAATTGTGTGTTTTTTTTCATGGGTCATTTACATTGTATACAGGGTGTCCCATTACTCGACGTCAACCCGGAACGGGGTGAAAAGGCAAGTAATGCTGGTTATCAGAAAAATATAAAAAAAAATCTAAGTTGCATGATTTTAAAATAATGCTCATTTAAAAAAAACACGCAAAATTCCACACCCTGTGACAGTCTTTTCGCTCCTGTTGCCACAAATATCAACTTTTTCCAACTTTTTTCTTTGCTGTGTAACCTTAAATAATGCTTGTCTAAACTGTAATCAAAATTTTGATACCAGCTGATCTAGGTTTCATTAAAGTAGGGCTTACTTCTCAGAAAAAAATTCGAAATAAACATTGCCTAGTTTCAACTGACTGTATTGAAAAAAAATGTACTACGTAGGTTTGGCATGTTTTTTCAAAAGTTGGCACATTTAATGAGGATTCCAAAATGGTATAATACTTGTTTAATTGTAGCTGCCGTAGTTCAAATTTATTTTCGATTGCCTTTGAATACACTTTTTCGTTAACTGCTTCCCAGTAATAGAGTCCAATGGATTCAAGTCCGGTGAACGGGCCGGCCACGAGATTGGACCAGAACGTCCGATCCATTCCGGAAAAAATGTTATCAGAAAAAAAAATTTCAGAGAAAATAATTTTTCCAGAAAAATTTTTCCTGAGAAATTTCTCTGAAAATTTTTTTTTCTGGTAACATTTTTTCCCGGAAGATGGATCGGACGTTCTGGTCCAATCTCGTGGCCGGCCCGTTCACTGGACTTGAACCCATTGGATTCTGTTACTGGGAAGCAGTTAACGAAAAAGTGTATTCAAAGGCAATCGAAAATAAATTTGAACTACGGCAGCTACAATTAAACAAGTATTATACCATTTTGGAATCCTCACTAAATGCGCCAACTTTTGAAAAAACATGCCAAACCTACGTAGTACATTTTTTTTTCAATACAGTCAGTTGAAACTAGGCAATTGTTTATTTCGAAATTTTTTTCCGAGAAGTAAGCCCTATTTTTATGAAACCTAGATCAGCTGGTATCAAAATTTTGATTACAGTTTAGACAAGCATTATTCAAGGTTACACAGCAAAGAAAAAATTTGGAAAAAGTTGATATTTGTGGCAACATGAGCGAAAAGACTGTCACAGGGTGTGGAATTTTGCGTGTTTCTTTAAATGCGCAATATTTTAAACTCATGCAACTTAGATTTTTCTTTATATTTTTCTGACAACCAGCATTACTTGCCTTCTCACCCGGTTCCGGGTTGACGTCGAGTAATGGGACACCCTGTATATTAGGTTGAGTAGGAAAAGCTCTGCTAAAATTCGCCTAAAGCAATATTTTGTGTAACATTTATGCGCAATAATGAAGACCATCGTTATTATTATTATTATTACTAGAAACTTTTTTCAATATAGATATAACCGTTAACTATGAAAAAACGTAACTGTTATTGTTCTAGGAGAATGTTCGTATCACGATTTTATGTAGTAGTGATTTATTAGTTTAAAAACAAAGCCAAAGATTTTGAGGCATATAATTACAAAGTTCAATGATATATGTTCGATATTTTTAACTTTTCTTTCATTCAATGATCCCAACAAATAATGTACATTATAATTTTCAACAATAAACTCATATTTTTTCAAGAAAATCAACGTTTTATCAGCGACCGCTCAGGCCCCACGTCGGTAGTAGCGTGACTAAAAAACCACGTCGCTAGTTGGTTAATTTTTGAAACTTCATTCAGTTAGATTTTATTAGGCCTTATTTTCTAACAGATCGATTTTGATTTGCCTCTACAATCTGGCTAAGAAAAAGTCAGAGAGCCTAATCCTCTCTGGAAAAATGAATACACTACACTTCCCAAAATTTCGAAGAAAATATCGTCAACTGGTATAACAATCCGTTTTAATGGTGATCATCGGACTTTCTTTCAATAAAGAAGCAGTATGGGATACAATGAATTCTGTTTTGCAGTAGCAGTTGCATACGCAGCTTCTCAGATATCCAAACAATCAAGTCTCTGAAGTTCATCCAGTTTTCTCAAACTTGTCTATTCTTCAGCTTAAATGCACCCAACTTGAAAGGTATATTTATTTTTCCCACTACTATCAGTATATGCAGAAGCAAATCATTATACGAAATGCACTAACCGGCCAAAAAATCGATCCATTCAAAAAATCGATGAAGTCTGTTAATTCATAAATATGTTATTTCAAGTCCGATTCGATTGAATTTTTTCTCGATTGTAGGTATGTTTATCTTTAGTCAATCACAAGTTCTGAATTTCAAGAAAATTCGGCATACGTCATTTTATACAGGGTGAGAAAAAATCTGTTTTTTTACCCTAAACTCAGAACCACCCCTTGTGTGTTCCAGTTGTTTCACCATCTGATTTCTTATTTCGTCGTCAAGACACATCTTCTCTTGACAATTTGATTCTTCATTTATAATAATAGCTCAATTTTTGTCAAAGATGAGGGGGTTTTCATTAAAACATTAAATTTCGCTAAGGCTACAACAGTTCTTCAACAAACTAAACCTAAAATTCTGATCTAACGAAAATAAACTGAAAACTAAGTCAAAAGCATAACGTGTTTTCCGCCCAGACTCAGGTAAGAGGTGCAATTCGTCTCGGCATGTCCTCATTAAGGATTTGAATCAATTAGAGCATCACTGAGCTGCTGCAAATTTTCAGGAGTTGGTAAGCGAGATCGAATTTTCCTCCCAAGAGTATCCAAACATGCCCCATTGGGTTCAAATCTGGGCTTAGAGAAGGCCCTGGCAATCCTAGCCACATGCGGTTGATGCGGTCGGGCATTATGAAGCATTAGCACGAAATCGTCTCCAATAAACGATGCACACCGAACAACATGTCGAGCTAAAACTTCTCTGGTTTTATGTTTTAACTAAGTTTTCAGTTCATTTTCATAACTTTCGGATTTAAGGTTAAGTCTGTGAAATTACTTTCATAGCCATAGCGAACTTGTGGTGTTTAATGTTGCTTTGAAAACCACACGGTGGAACAACTGGAACACACCAGGGGTGGTTCTGAAGTTAGGGTTAAAAAACAGATTTTGTTTCACCTTGTATAAAATGACGTAATCCGAGTTTTTTTTTTAATTCAAAACTGGTGATTGATTAAGGATGTACATACCTACAATTGACTAAAATTCGATCGAATCGTATTTGAAATGATATATTAATGAATTAACAAACTTCATCGATTTTTTTGCCGGTGAGTGTATATCATATATTGAAATCAAATCGAATTCAAGTGTTTCATCCAGTAACAGACACCAGAAAGGGACACCCTGTATACTCAATCGAACCCATTAGGATTGATCAATTCCGTAGAAGGACGTCCTAATCGAATCGGTATTCGCAAAAAGGTTTTGCACATAAAACACGGCCCCCAGCAGTCTTCTACTCTCGTTCTGCATTGTTGCTCGCTCCGATTTTATTTCCTTATTTTATTACGCATTCAGGGTGGCCAACTGTTTGGACTTTCAGTTTTCTGATTTACACCAGTTCGTGAGGGGTCCTGGCGAGCTATTTGATGCGATTATTCTACATTGTATTTCAAGGCTAAATGGTGGTATTCCAAGTTTTTTCTGTTTTGGCAACCAGAATTCGCTCTTTTTTGTCTTCATTCGTTCGATAATAATGATACTCAGGAGTTTGGAGTTCTGATTTCCTTGCGGAATAAGGGTCAAATACGAAAAATGTCATGTTATTATATCAAATGCGATACGAAAAAATTTAAGAAAAACCCTGAGCAAGAGATTTTGAGCGCTCGTTCATTGAAGGGGCATAAGACTATTACCTCAAAATTCAATATGCGACTTGAGATTGATACCTTATATATAGATGCAGAACCTCATCATAATCGGAATTGAATTCTTTGGTTCTAATGATGCGATCCTCTTGAAATTCTGCATGAACATTAAGTAGGTATATCAGTTTACTTCCACAAATTAAATTTACTCGAATCGAACATCTTTCTTTGGAAATATAAAGATATATTACTTTTTGTTTTTTTACAGTCAAGATATACAGGGTGTCCCGTAAATACCACGCGAAAGTGACACTGGAGATAGATTGACATTAGGTCTTTCAGATAGCATCAACATGACCTCAGTAAAAGTCCGCTGGTTTTCGAGATATCACCACTTTTGCAAACAAAAAATGAAAGGGAAAGTGAGATAAAAGAGAGAAGAGCAAAGATAATGGTTGTTTGAAACGGTAGCGAGGAAAGAATATCAAGCAACATGTAATTTGGCAACAGGTGACACTTGTCCATTTTTCTCAATTTTTAATTATTTCGGAATAAACACACCCCTCGCGACAAAATTATAATTTCTAAGGTTTTGACATTAAAAAATTGGTAGTGTTGTATCATTTTGAAAAGTGCTGGAAATGGACCAGTTTTTACGATTATTTGTCAATTCAGTCTGATTTTTTTTCACATCAGTCAGTCAAACTTAAGTTAACGTTTTAACTTCGTCATAAAATACAACAAGTTAGACATTTTTTTTAAAGGATTTTGTTCTAGTTCTCGGTGAAGTTTTTACTTCATTGTTTAAAGCAACTATTCAGGGTAGCCTAGGTAAAAAAAACATGAGTTTGAAAACCGAAAATTGGAGATTTTTAAAAAACCACAAAAGTGGTTATATCTCGAAAACCAGCGGACTTTTACTGAGGTCATGTTGATGCTATCTGAAAGACCTAATGTCAATCTATCTCCAGTGTCACTTTCGCGAGGTATTTACGGGACACCCTGTATAAGTATACTTATGAAGTTTCTTCTTTTCAATATTCCAATTGAATTTTCTATGGTTTTGTTCACACTATAGTCACAAAATTCTGCATGAGGCTTGTTATGAGCATCTAGCATTTGGCCGTAACATTTCATTCCGATTGGTTCCGTATTTTCTGAGATATTGAGGAACAAATATTTTGAATGGCAATATGTTGTGGAACACCCTGTACGATTTGGCTGGTTAACGAACTTAACCGAGCCATCTGGGAACCGAAATCACCTTGAAAATTCAAATTTAAAGTCGCCAGGACAATCCCTATTGTGCTAATTCAAAATTCGAAAATTACAGACATTCGGCCAAAACGACATAGCCCTCGTTTAAGTAGAACAAGCGCTCAAAAATTAACGCTAACTGCACAGGCACAGAATAATATTATTTAAAAATTTGAAAATACCTACTGACTGATAGTAGGTAATCGATTAATATCCACCAATATCAAACTCATTTTCTCGTATAAAAAAATTGAGAAATTGAGCAGGAGCATAAGTAGCATAGGTATGTGGTTGTGAAATTAATAACAGCCTTCATTGTTTTCCTTGTTTATTTGCTGGTGATGATCAAACAGAATGGACCCGATCCGGTATCAAGGATTGAATCCATTAAAGAGAAAAAAATAAAAAACATCAATGTTCCAAGCAACAACTCTCTGTCAAATTAGGTTTTATTGCAAGATAAGAGGAAGAAAGTAACAAACTGCTTTATTATGCGAGTTTCGAGGGTGAGTTTTCGAAATTTTCTTTCCCTTATTTCGTTTCAAAGAAATTTAAGAAAAGCACTGAGTAGGAGTTTTTGAACGCTCGTTCTTTGGTGTAACAATAAGACTATTAACTATTAAATTTCATATGGGACATACCAAATACTTATATCAATGCAGAAACGCAGGACAATCGAAATTATATTCTGGAAATGATTAAAAAAATGAAATATGTAAAAAATAAATAATAACAAAAATTAATTTCTATGGTTTTGATGATTCGATCCTCTCAACAGTTTGCATGAACATTCAGTATATGAGTTTTGATTCACAAAATAAAGGACCCCGCACAATTAGTATGGGAATTGGCTCCCGGTGGATTTGGCTGAAAATTTGATATGATGTTCTACTAATCCTTCTGATCAAATGTCTCCACGGTCACGAAGCTGAAAAATGCATACTTCTAGGAGTTTTTAGCGATTTTTGTATCCATTATGGTTTACGTATTATGGGAATTGGCTCCCGGTGGATTTGGCTGAAAATTTGATATGATGTTCTACTAATCCTTCTGATCAAATGTCTCCACGGTCACGGAGCTGAGAAAAATGCATACTTCTAGGAGTTTTTAGCGATTTTTGTATCCATTATGGTTTACGTATTATGGGAATTGGCTCCCGGTGGATTTGGCTGAAAATTTGATATGATGTTCTACTTATCCTTCTGATCAAATGTCTCCACAGTCACGAAGCTGAAAAATGTATGCTTCTAGGAGTTTTTAGCGATTTTTTGTATCCATTATGGCTTAGGTGATGTCACAATGACAGAATTGAAAAAATCTGCTTTCAATAATCACGAAATATTTTCAAACATTTCTGTGTGAACGGTAATACGTAAGCCATAATGGATACAAAAATCGCTAAAAAACTCCTAGAAGTATGCATTTTTCAGCTTCGTGACCGTGGAGACATTGATCAGAAGGATTAGTAGAACATCATATCAAATTTTCAGCCAAATCCACCGGGAGCCAATTCCCATACTAATTGTGCGGGGTCCTTTCACTTGAATCGGATATCCTGTTATGGAAATATAAATATTTTTCCTTTCGATATTCCAATTGAATTTTCTATGGTTTTGTTACCACTGTGGTCTCAAAATCTTCATGAACATTCAGTGTATCAATCTTCATTTTTAAAATTAATTATATCCGAATTGGATATTTTTTTATGGAAATATGAAGTTACTTCTTTTCAATATTCCAATTAAATTTTCTATGGTTCTCTTTATACTATGGCCATAAAATTGGCATGAAGCTTATTATGAGCATCTTGCATACGCCCGCAACATTTCATATCGAGCCATTTCGGAAATGAACTCACCCTGAGATTTCAAGTCTTTAGGACAATGCCTTCGAAAGTTATTGTGCCAACGGCCGACTGGACGGCCCTACGGACTTGACCACAAATTCGTCATCAGGAACTAGAACCCTATCGTTTGAGACCATTTTCGGATCAAAATTCGAAAATTACAGACATTTAGGCAAAACGATATAGCACTCGTTTGAGGAGAATTGGAATTGGAATTGATTTCAAAAGATATTGGAATCTTTCAAAGCATGGAGACCCGGAGACGATCGATCCGCCAGTGGCCCATTATGAAATATTCGACGAATCATTTTGACAACAAATTTTTAAAAGAAAAAAAATGACACTAAACAAACATTTCAGCGAGTAAAGGTACGAGAACATTAAGCTAATATGTACTAGTTGCCTTGCCAACGTCTCATCCTAGTGCTTTATATTTGCCCTGCACTTAGGATCAAGTCATCCAGAAGATCTCAATTCAATTTCGAGTCCATGCTAGGAGATATGCAAGCAAGCTTTCAAATCTTTTATTTAAAAGAAAAACGAAAAATCAACTGCCAGTCGTCCAAAACTGAATTTATCGATCACACGTGTATCAAAATGTAAAACAAGCGATTATAAAAAAACTTTCAATATAGACACTTAATGAAAAAGCCGAATGGATTGGTTGTGAAATCAGTAACAGTCTTCATTGTTTTCCTTGTTTGTTTGTTGATGAAGATCAAACAGAATGGACCAGATCCGGTATCAAGAATTGAATCCATTAGAAAACAATTGAAAAACATCAATGTTCCAAGAAAACACCTCTCTGAAAGATTGAACGATGAAAGATTAGGTTTTATACCAAGATAAGGCGAAAGAAAGTAACATACTGATCTATTATGCGAGTATGGAGGTGAGTTTTCAAAAATTTTCCTCCCTCATTTGTTATAAAAAATTTCAAGAAAAGCCCTGAGCAGGAGCTTTTGAACGCTCGTTCTTTGGTGGAGCAATAAGACTATTAACTTAAAATTTTGTATGGGAATTAAGATTGATACCAAATATATCAATGCAGAATCTAAGCACAATCGGAATAATATTCTGGAAATTATTAAAAAATGAAATATGATAAAAAAACAAAAAACTACAAAAAATAAATTCTATGGTTCTGATGATGCGATCCTCTCAAAATTTTGTATGAACATTCAGTATATCAGTTTCGATTACAAAAATAAATTTCACTTGAATCGGATATCCTGTTATGGAAATATAAAGATTTTTCTTTTCGATATTCCAATTGCATTTTCTATTGTTCTGTTACCACTATGTTCACAAAATTCTGCATGAACATTCAGTGTATCAATCTTCATTCCGTAATAATAAATTTCATCCGAATCGGATATTCTTTTATTGAAATATGAAGTTTCTTCTTTTCAATATTCCAATTAAATTTTCTATGGTTCTGTTCACACTATGGGCATCAAACTTTGCATTAAGTTTATTATGTCGAGCATCTTGCATATGGCCGCAATATTTCATTTCGATGGTTTTGTTTTGTCTGAGATATTGAGGAACAAAAATTTTATGGAATACCCTGTACGATTTGGCTGGTTAATGAAACTTAACCGAGGCATTTGGGAACCGAACTTACCCTGAAAATTTCAAGTCTCTAGGACAATCCCTTCGAAAGCTATTGTGCTAACAGCCGGAATGCTCCACGAAAAGAATTGAATTTGATTACGAAACATGGAGACCCGGAGATGATCGATCCGCTAGTTGAAATATTCGACGAATCATTTTGAACAACAAATTTTTAAAACGAAAAAAAAAACACTAAACAAACATTTTATCAAGTAAATGTACGCGAACATTAAGCTAATATGTACTAGCTGCCTTGCCAACGTCTCATCCTAGTGCTTTATATTTGCCCTGCACTTAGGATCAAGTCATCCAGAATTCCTCCCTCGCAACTTGCATGGAAAGACGATCCCAATTCAATTTCGAGTCTATGCTAGGAGATATGCAAGCGAGCTTTCAGATCTTTTGTATTATTCAGATATAATATTTATCCACGACTATTGTAAAATTCGTCTAATGTACGTCTCTGTGCTCGGCCTTAATAATACCCATTAATCACAAGGGAATAATGAGATTATAATTCAATGCTGTTAGATGCTTCATAGATTTAGTTTTGATATTATATTCTTTAAATTGGTCATTCTTCAGTATTCTAAAGTACTCCAACTAACAAATATTGGCATACCTTGTCAATCGAGTGCCAAATCTACTTTAAATATATCGATTATAGCTTTTTTTTATTACAAAATATACAATGATTCTCCTAAATTTTTCTCATGCGTCAACTAGACTTTTTCCAGGCTTGTCATTGAAGAGTCTTGTCGTGGTCGCCAAATGTTAAAATCTCAAAGAAATATATACAGTAGCCGTGGATAATGTAAAGTATGCTACTCCCGCATAATGGCTATTATTCGCTCGGTGATTTGAGAACTCGCCTACGGTTCGTGCCCTAAACTTCACCTCGCAAATAATAGCTATCATTATACGCTCGTTGCATAATATACTATTTTTTCATGAAAAAACTTTTGATTAAATTGAAATCGAGTTTGAGAATGCAAATGGCGAAGTGAATGATCATTTAAAAGGATTATAAAATCAGAACCTTAGAATGCTGATATGTTAAGTTATCGATTTCTCAAATATTCAATTTTTTCAATGATTTCCAGAATACAATTCCGAACGTGCTGAGATTTTGTATTCATATATCTAGTGATCAACCCATGGCCATCTTTTGTATAAAAAAATATTAATTAGTATTTTTTTCCTGATATACTCTTTTTCCAATGAAATTTACATTCGTTATGAAAAATAAACGGATTCTAAATATTATTTTTCAAAAGAGATTGAAACAGTAGCTTGAACCCCAAAAGTTTCAAAGCTTAGCATCCGGAAATCGTCCATCCACCACTGACCCTCCATAAAATTTTCGTCTAACCACTTTGTACAACAAATTTTTAAAACGAAAAAAATGACACTAAACAAACATTTCAGCAAGTAAAGGTACGCGAACATTAAGCTAATATGTACTAGCTGCCTTGCCAACGTATCATCCTAGTGCTTTATATTTGTCCTGCACTTAGGATCAAGTCATCCAAAATTCCTCCCCCGCAACTTGCATGGAAAGACGATCCCAATTCAATTTCGAGTCTATGCTAGGAGATATGCAAGCAAGCGTTCAGATCTTTCATTTAGAAGAAAAACGACAAATCAACTGCCAGTCGTCCAAAACTGAATTTATCGATCACACGTGTATCAAAATGTAAAACAAGCGATTATAAAAAAACTTTCAATATAGACACTTAATGAAAAAGCCGAATGGATATGTGGTTGTGAAATCAGTTACAGTCTTCAATGTTTTCCTTGTTTGTTTGTTGATGAAGATCAAACAGAATGGACCAGATCCGGTATCAAGAATTGAATCCATTAGAAAACAAATTGAAAAACATCAATGTTTCAAGAAACACCTCTCTGAAAGATTGAACGATGAAAGATTAGGTTTTATACCAAGATAAGGCGAAAGAAAGTAACATACTGATCTATTATGCGAGTATGGAGGTGAGTTTTCAAAAATTTGCCTCCCTCATTTGTTATAAAAAATTTCAAGAAAAGCCCTGAGCAGGAGCTTTTGAACGCTCGTTCTTTGGTGGAGCAATAAGACTATTGACTTAAAATTTTGTATGGGAATTAAGATTGATACCAAATATATCAATGCAGAATCTAAGCACAATCGGAATAATATTCTGGAAATTATTAAAAAATGAAATATGATAAAAAAATAAAAAACTACAAAAAATAAATTCTATGGTTCTGATGATGCGATCCTCTCAAAATTTTGTATGAACATTCAGTATATCAGTTTCGATTAAAAAAATAAATTTCACTTGAATCGGATTTCTTGTTATGGAAATATAAAGATTTTTTTTTCGATATTCCAATTGCAATTTCTATTGTTCTGTTACCACTATGTTCACAAAATTCTGCATGAACATTCAGTGTATCAATCTTCATTCCGTAATAAATTTCATCCGAATCTGATATTCTCTTATTGAAATATGAAATTTCTTCTTTTCAATATTCCAATTGAATTTTCTATGGTTCTGTTCACACTATGGGCATCAAATTTTGCATGAAGCTTATTATGAGCATCTCGCATATGGCCGCAATATTTCATTTCGATGGTTTTGTTTTGTCTGAGATATTGAGGAACAAAAATTTTATGGAATACCCTGTACGATTTGGCTGGTTAATGAAACTTAACCGAGGCATTTGGGAACCGAACTTACCCTGAAAATTTCAAGTCTCTAGGACAATCCCTTCGAAAGTTATTGTGCTAACAGCCGGACGGCTCCACGAAAAGAATTGAATTTGAATACGAATTCGTCATCAGGAAATCGAACCCTATCGTTTGAGACCATTTTCTGCTCAAAATTCGAAAATTACAGACATTTCGGCAAATCGATACAGCACTCGTTTGAGGAGAACGAGCACTCAAAAACCGAATTCTGATTGGAATTCATTTCAAAGGATGTTAGAATGTTTTAAAACATGGAGACCCGGAGATGATCGATCCGCTAGTTGAAATATTCGACGAATCATTTTGAACAACAAATTTTTAAAACGAAAAAAAAGACACTAAACAACATTTTATCAAGTCAAGGTACGCGAACATTAAGCTAATACTAATAATAAGTGTCTCCCAATAAGCTTGATAGAACTTTGAAATTGAATAAAACAACAACAAATTAACCGATTTTGGTTCTCAAACATTTATTCGAAAGATATGGTGTATAAGTTATGATTTAAACAAGATATCGTTCAAATGGCCTCCACGAGCTCGTTTGCAGACCTTAATTTGTTTGACCCAATTTTCCATGACTCGGCCTAGCATTTCCTGTGGTATGGCCTCGATACACCTCGTAATGTTCTCCTCAAGGTCTTGAATTGTCGCTGGAGAGTTGCTGTACACTTGTGATTTCACATATCCCCATAAAAAGTCCAAGGGCGTTAAATCACACGATCTTGGCGGCCAGGCGATGGGGCCGTTTCTCGAAATTAATGAGTCGCCGAACTTATCGCGCAATAAAGTCATGTTGTCGTTCGAAATGTGTGGGGGGGCGCCGTCCTGTTGGAAATAAAGATCGTCGTCACCAATTTCATCAAATTTCGGGAAGAGAAATTCACGCAGCAAGTCGCTCTAGCGCTGGCCGTTCACAGTAACGGCTTGTCCGGCGTAATTTCGGAAAAAATACGGCCCGATGATGCCACCACTCCACAATCCACACCAAACTGTGATCTTTTGTGGATGCAAAGGTCTTTCTTGCACCACTTGTGGATTAGAATCGCTCCAATATCGGCAATTCTGCTTGTTAACGAAGCCGTTCAGCCAGAAATGAAACTTTCTTCGCGTGGCCACCGGCGAACGCGAATTTGCGTAATAAATTTGGACGATTTCCAAACGTTGTGTGAGCGTGAAACTTTTCATGGTAAAACTTTGAACCTTTCTGAATAAAATGACACTTCGAACGTCAAAATTGATAAACAAATATGGCCGCCAAAACCTTACAAAGTTCTACAACCTTATTGGGAAACACTATATGTACTACCTGCCTTGCCAACGTCTCATCCTAGTGCTTTATATTTGCCCTGCACTTAGGATCAAGTCATCCAGAATTCCTCCCCCGCAACTTGCATGGAAAGACGATCCGAATTCAATTTCGAGTCTATGCTAGGAGATATGCAAGCAAGCGTTCAGATCTGTCTGTCTTATTGAGATGTTGTATTCTTCCAGACTGGATAAATATTTGTGGAAATGTGGATTTATTATTTCGCTCTGGGAAATGGAAAGGGTCCGTTAGGGTGGGAAGTTAACGACCTTTTCTGACATTGATACATCTGAAATAATATTTAGTTATTTAGCCAATTTTTTTTGGAGGCTGATAATCTACTACTCTAATATGGCTGGGGAGATTTCCATTATACTGTGCAAGGAAATTTCAAAGGGTAATTTAAATCAATGGGCATTTCCAGTGGTTTCCAGAAATAAAGGATCCTCAAAAAATTATAGCTATTATCCGTTTTTGAGCGCTCGTTTTATGTAAAGGAGTGCTAAATTGTTTTGCCCAAATGTCTGTACCTAATTTTCCAATTCTGAGAAGAAAATGATCTCAAACGATAGGGTTCGACTCCCTGATGACGAATTCCTGGTCAAATTTAATTCGGTCTGTGAGAATGTCCTAGAGACTTGAGATTTTCAGGGTTCCCAAACGCCGCGTTTGAGTTCGTTAACCAGACAAATTTTACAGGGTGTTCCATAAAATATATTCATTCAAAATTTGTGTTCCTCAATATATCAGACAAAACGAAAATAATCGAGATGAACTTTTGTAGCAACATGTAAGATGCTCATAATAAGCCTCTGTGAAATTTTGTGGCCTATAGAAAATTCAATTGGAATATTGAAAAGAACAAACTTGACGCTTTTTTAATTGCTGGCGTTCTTGAGAGAAGGGTAGAAGCTATAATGATTGACACCTTAAGTGCATGGATACTTTCAGTAGGAGAATTGGGTTCCCAATTTTACTGTAACAGTATGGTTATTATTACCGAGCTTTGGTTGCATGTTGATATTTTGGTATTACCTCTAAACTTTCAATGAATATTTTTTTAATATTCGAGGAGACCCCAATTTTGTCGAAGTTATATATTTGATAGTTATTGACATACTTTGATAGTAATTGACACCCAGTATGATAGTCATTGACATCATTTCATCTCTCCCTTGCATCAATTTGGGGCAGTGTAGCAGCCAGGATTTTATTTTGGGGGGGGCTGAACTGAAAAATTTTTGATGATACAGTGAATAACGAAAGTTGCAAAAAATAAAGAAGAAAGAAATAACGAAGAAATCAATCTTTGGGGGGGCTGCAGCCCCAAGGCCCCCCCCCCTGGCTGCGCCAGTGATTTGGGGTATGATATTATCCTACTTTCTCTCACTCATACATCTTCATTTTAGGGGTCGAGGAGACATCCATATTAAAAATAGTAGAGAAATAAGAAGGTGGACAGAAAAATTCTCTGTCTGATGCATCGTTTATCGTATATTTTCTATGTGATTTTCCAAACCTATATACAAATCATAGAGTACTATACCTGTACCTTAAAAATACTTTATTTCAAACATTACGCTCAGTCATTGAGTAAACAGTATATTTAAACTCAATGGCTCTGTGCAAATCAGCTGCAAATTAATCGAGCTGCAGAGAGCTGCCTGAGAAAACTTCGCAGACACCCTGTATAAACATATGCGGGCGTCAGCTCCGATATTTATCGCGACAGTCTTAGCTAGAGTGTCCCAAGGTTTAGCTGCGTCTCGTGTACAGGGTATCGCATTTTGGGCACTTTTACGGGATATTTTATCTCCGTTATTTTTAACGCTAGCGGGTTGCGGTTCTCGCGACAGTGTGCTACTTTTTTGTGAAACTAAAGATGGCGCAATCAGTTTCTGCATAGCCCTTTTAGTTTTTGCTATACAGACTGGAAATGAAAAGTATCACTTTTTAATCCATTCCTATAGATTTTTCCAGTGGCCTAGTCAGTTTTTCAATTAAACTTTCCGTTTTTAAGTTATAGAGCATACATATGTTTTTTCGAATTGGACACCCTGTATATTATTTTTTATTCCTATTAAGCACAATCTCAGCTTTTCAAAACAATATTATTTTATGCATTTATTTTCAAAACCAAGCTCAGAATTCAAGATTTTGTAGTTCAATTGTCAATAACTAAGTAGTAGGCTATGACTGTTTATTAAAAACAAAAAAGAATTGTCAAGATTTCGTTAGAAATCGAAAAAATGTTAACATAATATCTATCACAAACAAGCATGTCATATTTCTCGTAATTTTCGTAAGCAGCCGTAATGAGAAAAACTTAAAACTGAATCATTAATATTATATAATAAATTATAAAAACTGAGAGAACTGTAAACTTTTGAACCAACCGACAAAGCTTTGACATTTTTTTTTGTTTTTAATAAACAGTCATAGAGCCTACTACTTGGTTATTGACAATTGAATTAGAAAATCTTGAATTCTGAGCTTGGTTTTGAAAATAAATGCATAAATAATATGTTTCTGAAAAGCTGAGATTGTGCTCAATAAGAATAAAAAATAATATACAGGGTGTCCAATTTAGAAAAACATATGTTTGCTCAATAACTCAAAAACGGAAATTTAAATCGAAAAACTGAATACGCCACTGGATTCTACGGAAAAAAATCTATAGGAATGCGTTTCAAACATTTCTCCAAGTTTAAGCACAACTGAGATACGGGGGGTGATTAAAAAGTTATACTTTCCATTTCCGCCCTGTATAGCAAAAACTAAGAGAGCTATGCAAAAACTGATTGTGCCATCTTTAGTTTCACAAAAAAGTTAGTACACTGTCGCGAAAACCGCATCCCGCTAACGTTAAAAATAACGGAGATATCCGTAAAAGTGCCCAAAATGGGATACCCTGTACACGAGACGCAGCTAAACCTTCGGACACTCTAGCTAAGACTGTCGCGATAAATATCGGAGCTGACGCCAGCATATGTTTATACAGGGTGTCTGTAAACTAATGCGAGGGACTTTGGGAATGATTCCTCAATGAAAATATAGCAGGTAGAACAAAACTGATAACACATTACGCGGCTCTTTTTCCTAACTAATCCAGATATGAAAACAGATCCAGACGATCTTTCATAGGATATGAAGTATGAATGAAAATTGAGAAATTGTCACTTTCATTGAAGCTGAATAACTCGCTTGTTTGAACTCGTATTCGAAATCTTTTTGCTATATTTTACAGGTACTTTTTTAAGGTAATTCTATATACAGGGTGTCCCAAAACTCGAAATATAAAAAAAATCTAAATTGCATGATTTTGAAATAATGAGTATTTAAAAAAACACGCAAAATTCCACACCCTGTGACAGTCTTTTCGCTCCTGTTGCCACAAATATCAACTTTTTCCAACTTTTTTATTGCTGTGTACCTTGAATAATGCTTTTCTAAACTGTAATCAAAATTTGGATACCAGCTGCTCTATGTTTCATAAAAATAGGGCTGCTTCTCAGAAAAAAAATTCAAAATAAAATTGCCTAGTTCAACAACTTACTGTATTGAAAAAAAATGTACTACGCTAGTTTGGCATGTTTTGTCAAAAGTTGGCGCATGTAGTAAGGATTCCAAAATGGTATAATACTTGTTAAACTGTAGCTGCTGTAGTTCAAATTTATTTTCGATTGCCTCTGAATACACTTTTTCTTCACTGCTTCCCAGTAAAAAAGTCCAATGGATTCAAGTCCGGTGAACGGTCCGGCCACCAGATCGAACCAGAACGTCCGATCTATCTTCCGGGAAAAAATGTTACCAGAAAAAAAAATTTCCAGAGAAAATAGTTTTTCCAGAAAAAATTTTTCCTGAGAAATTTCTCTGGAAATTTTTTTTTCTGGACTTTTTTAGTGGGAAGCAGTTTAAAAAAAAGTGTATTCAAAGGCAAATGGTATTATACCATTTTGGAATCCTTACTACATGCGCCAACTTTTGACAAAACATGCCAAACTAGCGTAGTACATTTTTTTTCAATACAGTCAGTTGAAACTAGGCAATTGTTTATTTTGAATTTTTTTTCTGAGAAGCAAGCCCTATTTTCATGAAACCTAGAGCAGCTAGTATCCAAATTTTGATTACAGTTTAGACAAACATTATTCAAGGTTACACAGCAAAAAAAAAGTTGGAAAAAGTTGATATTTGTGGCAACAGAAGCGAAAAGACTGTCACAGGGTGTGGAATTTTGCGTGTTTTTTAAATGCCCATTATTTTAAAATCATGCATTTTTTTATATTTTTCTGACAACCAGCATTACTTTCTTTTCACCCGGTTCCGCGTTGACGTCGAGTTTTGGGACACCCTGTATAATACAATACCCTTGAAAAGTGCTTATAAAATGTAACAACAGGTTACGAATACTACACCATTTCCAAGTGTATTTCAGAAAGCGTCAATTGTATTTCAGAAAGCGTCAATTGTATTTCAGAATAGTCAATTGTATTTCAGAAAGCGTCAATTGTATTTCAGAATAATCAATTGTATTTCAGAAAGCGTCAATTGTATTTCAGATTAGTCAATTGTATATCAGAAATCGTCAATTGTATTTCAGAAACTATCACTGAATTACAAATGACGGGTTCTGAAATACATATGATATAATCTGAAATACAATTGACGCTTTCTGAAATACAATTGACTAATCTGAAATACAAGTGACGCTTTCTGAAATACAATTGACTAATCTGAAATACAATTGACGCTTTCTGAAATACAATTGACTATTCTGAAATACAATTGACGCTTTCTGAAATACAATTGACTAATCTGAAATACAAGTGACGCTTTCTGAAATACAATTGACTAATCTGAAATACAATTGACGCTTTCTGAAATACAATTGACTATTCTGAAATACAATTGACGCTTTCTGAAATACACTTGGAAATGGTGTAGTTCAAACAAGAGAGTTATTCAGCATTATTGAAGTGACAATTTCTCAATTTTCATTAAAGACTCAGAACCTATGAAAGATCGGATGCTATAGTTCTCGAGATCCCCAAATTCGACAAAAATTCGCCCTATTTGACACTGTAGGTAGGTCATCAAACCTGAGTTTTACATCTAAGTTGAAACCAAAATGGCTATTTACCAATACAGTTCAAAACGTACTATATACTAAACTTCAAACCTGTCAATAATGTAAAATATCCCTATGTTTGTATTGTACATAAAAACCTCTGTTTATAATTCCTTTCATGTTTCCATTTGTTTGTGCTGTTTTCTCTAACCTCTGTTTGTGGTTGTCTTGTGTTTGTTGAGCCTATATGCCTCAAGCCTCTATCCTTTCTATTCCTAACCTCTGTTTATAAAATCTTTCTGGGAAGCTCTGTACGAAAAACTCAAAAACATATAATAATCATACTTCTGTTAGATTTGTCACAACTACAGGGTGTCTCATTTAAAAGTGTCCACCCTCAATAACTAAACAACGAATCAGAATTTGATTTTTTTATGATAGGAGGACATGATCTGGGTTACTAGCAACTTCTGGAGAGGAATTTGAAAAGAGAAGGTTGGTGGTTTTGTAGCACAAATGTATGCATGTTTGTGTTCTTTAAAGTGAATGTTTCATTTAGTTTTATCGGTACCATAATTCCATGAAAAACATTCTGTTACTTTGTGAATATTCAATTCATACAAAATTTTTTTCAATAAGAGGTTTTATTTTGATATTCGAAGAAAAATTCCATTTCTGAATATAAATGATCGGATGTTTATTTCATTATAAAGAAGAAGCTAGGCTGTTAATAGTGGGAAACAACATCAGGCAAATGACCACCACGACCACGCTTACAGGACCATATCCTTTTAATGAAATTTTCCATAAAAATCGCAAAGTGGCTGCCCTATGTTCTCGATAGCCTCACGAATTCCATCTTTGAAATCTTGAATCGACGAAGGGCTATTGGCGTAGACCTTCTTTTTTACGTGGCTCCAAAGGAAGAAGTCGCAAGGTGTTAAATCACAAGATCTTGGTGGCCAATTGTGATCACCTCTTCGAGAGATAACACGGTCCGAAAACTTTTTCCGCAAAAGATCAATGATTTCGTTGCTTGTGTGAACGTGAAAGTAAACGTTGTCCAGATCGATACTATCTATAAAAAATCATTAATCATCTCTCGATAGCGCAATCCATTCACCATAACTGTTCCTCCACTTTCGGCTACAGCAGCAATATTTTCGGCTGTTCTTGAGCGACGTGCACGCGTTTTATTCTTCACATCAGTCACTTCCTAACAGCTCAAATTTTTCCACCAATTTCTTTAATGCGGTTCGAAATGGTGCTTCACGACGACCTAAAAAAATTGTTCGAGCTTTACGAACTGTCTCTGCCAAATTTTCACAAATTTTTATAGTTAATTTTAATAATTTCATTGCGTTCTCATTTTTATGGATGTCGTAGTTTCTACTTGTCAAATGTCAAAAAATGGCAGCTTCAAACGTAACATCTACCGAAATAGCGGGCTATTCAAAATAACACCTCTCATTGGAAAACCCTTCAGAACACAAACTGCAGGTTCATGCTGAATCCATGCATTCATTTGTGCTACAAAACTACCCACTTTCCCTATTCAAATTCCTGATGGGGTCGCAGCCCTGTCTAGAGGGTTGGTTAGAGAAACAAACTTTGTATCCCAGATCATGTCCCCTACTCATGATAAATCGACCTGTCTGAGTGTTTCCACAAATTCTAATTCGTCATTGCGTTATTGAGGGTGGACACTCTTAAATTGGACATCCTGTATAAAGTTTGATAAACTGAAAAACAAAATCATCCAAAGCTGAAAAAAGCAACCATAGGTTTAACGGCATGGCAACATTCCAGGTTATTTTCCTGTTAATTTTTCATGCAGAGCAGTTCAAATCCTCGGGTTGGTATTGGTGAGGATTCCCAAACGCCTGTGGCCATACGCTTTTCTTTTAAACACTTGAAAACGTGAAATTTTCCTTTACAGCCCCGTAATCATCATTGCCGAGTTCAAGGAGCAAGAGTATCGTGGAGGCATGGTACCAGTATGCCACACCATGGCGAACGCTGTTTGGTCCATTGCGTACTTCTTGGGCATCATAACATTTTTCTTTCTCGTACCTCTGTTCATTTTAATTGCTTTATACTGTATCATCGCTAAAAATCTCATGACCAAAAATACTGGTCTCACTACAAATAAACATATTGACAATTACTCAATCAGAGCAAGGAAACAAGTCATACTGATGTTGGGTTCGGTGGTCGCAAGCTTCTTCATTTGTCTCATACCATTTCGGGTCTTTACTATTTGGATCATACTGGTACCACCGGAAAACATGCTTCATTTCGGCATGTATAACTACTACAACTTGCTATACTTCTGCAGGATCTTAGTTTATCTCAATTCCGCAATGAACCCAGTGTTATACAATCTGATGAGTTCAAAGTTCCGAAATGGTTTCAAGATCTGCTCTAGGTCGAAAAGGAAGTTCAGAAGAGCCAGAAATGGCACATTTAGTACCACGATAAACTCGTGCAGGAGCAGCACACTCAGAAGCAGTAATGATTACAGAGTGTCCTATAGACCTTCCAGAAATAACTCTCTCTTGATAAAAAGTAACAGCGAATCACCTGAGTCAGTGAAAAGCACGGATTCGCCAAGTAATTTCAGGGAACATATTTTGAGAAACGATATCTTGAGATCGAATGATGATTGCATTGATGAGGAATGTGAAACTGATAATTCTGAGTGTACAAGAAAAGACAGTCTGAACTTGAACGTATTCACTGAGGAAGTTATTATTTATGACGAACCTCCTAACAAGAGAAGAATCTTTCAGCCATTCGGAGAACATCAAAGGACAGAAATTCAAAGTATTTGAGCTCTAAAAGGATTCTTACAATATAGAGAAACAATATAATGATAGGAAGAAGCCGTTAACTTGAACCATCTTCATTCGCAATAGTGATGTATCTCAATCGACGATACCAAATCCAATGATGTGTTCAATCATTTCCCATGATGAATTTTGATAGGAGAATCCATAGGATGTTTTTCAATATGATTCAGCATAAATTAAAGTGCACCAGAATGGCCCATTTCACAAAAGTTATGTAATATCAACAATAGTATATAGTTTGCCGGGTAGGAAAAGCTTCAGTCAAGGTTTGTGTTAGAAATGAGAATTTTGGTACGAGGTAAACATACTATTTTTCCTCAAATCCTTTAGAGTTCAACAGATATTAATTAATTAGAAAAAATCGTGATTATTATTCACAAATGACTAGTGCTCTGAAATTCGCGATAAAATTACTTGGGTTAAAATGAAAACGAATTAAGGTTGAATTGTCAAATTTGACGCTTTTTTAATTCCTGGCGTTCTCGTAAGTATAATGATGAGAGATATTGAAATTTCCTTTCCCGAGACTGCTTCAGAGGTAGTTAAGACTTCATTGGGTACGGTATCTAAAGAAATATCCATTTTTCACAGTAAGGAAGTTTGGACTCTTTCTTCAAGAAATTTTGCCAGGAATGTTGAATTTTCTTATCAATTTGGGAAAAATTATATTGATATCCAATTTTTCAAAAAACTACCCTATTCTCTATTCTGATTGGAATAGTTTGTAGTGGTTGATAACTCAGTGATTGATTATTACTCTACTAGATAAGTAAGTAACCGAAATCTTGTACCTTTCGTAGGGTGTCGATCTGAGAATGGTAGTTTCAAAATAACCAAAACTATTTTATAATCACTTAATCTTTTCTTCAGTTCAGAACAACTAGTAACTGGAAATGATACAAATTTTAAACATTCTTAATAATCGTAATTCAAAAAATTGCATAGCTTTTTTGTGAAATGGTTCATATTGATGAGTTCAATGATCATTTGAAAATGAAGAATCGCCTGAAAGAATAGTGTTCACGAGAAGCTTGCTCGGATATGAAAATGGCTAAGCAATTTCAACTATTTTGTTCTTAAAGATTGAAGCATTTTTTTGTCTTTATAAGTTCTCATAACAGAGAAAGTACTAGTATATAACACGCTTATTGACGCCAATATTATTTGATGATTGGGATATACGCTAAAATACTATATTTATGTTTGTCAGGTACCAAAGATTTAGATGTTAGTTGTAATAATAAAACAGCATTGTAAATTTTGTTTGATTTAATCCCACCTTTTTTGCCTGTGCAAGTTTGAAACAGGTAGCTAACTCGAAAATGTTATGATATAAATGTAAGGACCTTTATGATCATGACTTATTCGAAATTATCAATAAACTATTTTATACTTTCTGGTGAAGTAAGAAATTACCAATATATTAGCTCCATCAACACTATCATCATCAAATATCTGAATAAAAATATTATTGAAAGAAAAGAGTAATAGCATATTTTTCGAGAGTAACAAATGAGAATGAAAAAATCAACCCAAATTTGCTTACTTTTATTTAGGAATATTTTATGATTTGTTTTGATAAAACTGCATCACTTCAAGCCGAGGAAGTTCACTTTAAATATCGAAACTAGGAATTCATTTTTCTGTTGGTAATGAAAATTCGTGAAATGTCATTGAATTTTCCTTGATTATAATGTAAATTCCCCTCATTTCGGTCTCAAAAATTGTTGAATAAATTTTGCGCCTCTAATTATGATAGTTTGGTACTTGTATTCCTTATTTGATATGCATGAAAAAGTTATGTTTGTTTGGGTTAATAACAATACAGGGTGGTTCATAATAGTATGCCACCACTTGAGGGGATGAATCTACGTATAATTTCAAGAAAGAAAGGGTGTTTTCTTTTTCGGACTTATGTCCCTTTTTTCCCACTCAAACTGTTTTTCGGTACGCCACTGATCAGCGTAAAATCAATTTTTGATATCTGCGTTCAATTTAAAAACTTTTTGACTATCTCTAACCGTTTTCGAATAAAAAATTATTGAACGATTTCATGGTATTCGCTAAATAAAAAAAAAACAATAAAAATACTCGATAGGTATGCCGAAATTTTGCTTTTTTTGATAGCTCGTCATATGAGACTCAACTTAAGCTTATCCAACATCAACATACAATCGTTCAATAATTGTTTACTCAAAAACGCTTAAAGATACGGAAAAATTACAGGAGTCAAAAAAGTTTTTAAATTGAACGAAAATATCAAAAATTGATTTTACACTGATCAGTGGCGTAACGCAAAAAAGTTTAAGGGGGGAAAATGGGACATTGCTCTGGAATAGAAAACACCCTGCAGATTCGAGTTAAGATTCAGGACGTGTAATGATGGAGACTGATTATAATAGCTCGCATTTCAAATTTGGACTGAATATCTCCAAAACTGCAGGAGTTATGAAGAAAAAAACATTTTTTTTAGGAATTTCAACACCCTGTAGGTCCGTCACGAAGCTTTTACGGACCCATCTTTATCTGGACTTTTTTCTTAAAAATACATGTAGATGCACCCCCTCAAGTTGTGACATACTATTATGTGTAACACCATGTATAGGAGGAAAGTCGAGAATTTTAAACGAAAACTACTGTAGTTGAAGGTTTGCGTTTACTCCGAGCGCTATTTCCCCAAATTGATTTCAAATGCAGGTCAAGATTAAAAACCATGCACGAGTAGAAAGTATACGATTCAAACTTAGCACATGTTGTTACTGTCAATGCACTAGAAAGCACCATAAAAATATAAAAGATAGAAACAAAATGTATTAACATTATTTTATTTTGCAGCCCAGTGTTATCCATCACAAAATACACTAAAGAGCCATATTTCGACGGTACACCAGTCTACGTGTGCTTCAGCTCCGCTTTGGATCTCTGGCCTTGCATCTTCTTCGGAAGCTGCATAGTAATCTTCTTCCTAATCCCTTTAGTCATACTCATATGTGTATACGTAATGATAGCCAAAACCCTTATAATCCATCCCACCTCAATAGCATCCATGAAAATGTCCTCAACATCCAACCAAAACGTTCTAAAATACAGGAAGCAAGTCATTCTGATGCTTGGGACCGTTGTTCTATCTTTTTTTCTGTGTTTAATGCCATTTAGAGCCTTGACTCTCTGGATCATACTAGGTCCTGAAGGGTCAACTTTGAAATTGGGCATTGAGAACTACTATAATATCCTTTATTTTTCACGTATCATGTTTCATTTGAACTCAGCGATCAACCCAATCCTCTACAACATCATGAGCTCGAAGTTCCGAGGTGGTTTCTTCAGAGTATGTGGTTTGAAACATTTCCGGAAAAGGTTCAAGAAGAAGCCGGAAATTTTAAGGAAGAGCACCACGAGTTCTTCCGCTCATACGTCTTCACAGCAGACATCCGAGAGTTTCTTGAGCAGCAGTGGCAGGCGCAAGCGAAAATTTTCAAGCAGTCTGAAGGAGGTTAAAGAAGGTCCAACAACAGATGGTTCTGAGAAGACTTCAGAGAAAGAAACGAAGACCACGAGTAGTTGTAAGGATTGTTATATACGTGCACCACTGTACGAATTAAATGGTGAAAGAATGCCATGTAATGAGATATTTGTGTGAGGGTTGGATAATTGAAGATATGCGTAGATTTTTGTAAATGAATTTCAAACATTGGCAATGAAGCAAATGATGTGTCTACGGTCAACTGCGTGAATGTTCAGAAGAATGTTTATATTGTATGTGTTTAGGAAAGAAACGTTATTTGAAGTTTGAAAATTAATTTCATATTTAAGCGAAACAACAATGCAACAACACTGTACAGTGCATCCCATTTGGGTGAGACAGCCAGGTTTCTAGCTGGCTATTTAAGATAGAGCCTTGCCGTTTTCACGTTCCTCTCCTACTCTTTCGTGAAACTAAAGTTCGTCAAAACAGATTTTGCATAACTGTATCCGTTCAAGAAACAGAGAAAGAGATTTTGTAAATTGATACTTTTGGGACCCCTCCTTTATCTCCGAAGTTATCAGATATAATGCTGAGATGAAAACTTCGTCTCAATTCTCAAAACTCATTTTTTTTTGGTATGGTTTTGAAGATTCAACACAAACCTATTTTCTTCAATGGAGCACCCTGTATATAATTACTTCGTTGAGTTCGTTATTTTTTCCCTTCAAAATGATGTGGTAACTATAAAGGTAGGATGTTCAGATATGTTAAAAAAACACTAAAATATCAAATAATGATGATTTTCTGTAAATGGGCAATGGATTCCCCAAGTTTTAGTAAGAGGATTGTTATTTTGATTTTTAAAAGTAGTAGGTCATTGATGATACAAACACTATGGCTATTATGCATTTGGGAGCATTGTTTTATCAAGTAGGCATTAGAGAGAAAAAAATCAATCTGATCTATCTGTCGAGGTCACCTGATCTGTCTATATTAGACTTTTTCTTTTGGGCTATTTTAAAAATGAAATATACAGTGAAAGACACAACAGTCCCGAAGAATTTCGTGCATCAACAGAGGCAGTTTTCCAGGATTCACAAAACCGCCCTTTTATAATATTAAATGCACTCAGGCGTATTGAAAAGGTTTGTCATTTTGTCAAATATGTATTAGGGAAAATGGACAGTAATCTGAACAGTTTAGTCAGTAAGATGTTATGCAGTGTTTATGATTATGCATGTATTATTTATTGGTTTCTATTAGGTAGGTACCACAGAACATATAATAAAAGAAATGCGAAGTCCCCACTATTCTGTGGAAACAAATTGGCGGCCATTTTGAGTGGCCAACTACTGGTAGCGACATCTGGGACCACATTAGGAACTAATATCTGTCAGATTATTTCGTTATGGCGGTAAAATTCAAATTAATAGAAAATCTTAATAGGTCGCGTTTTTATTTTCATCACTTCCTTCGATGAATTCAATCGGAGAGAAAGATGAAGTATTGTTTTCATCTTCCTCCACGATTGAATTCATCGCAAACTTTTGAAAATAAAAACATGACCTATCACACATTTCAGACGTTGCTAAAGTCGAAAAGGTTACATTTGTAAACAAGGAGGTGTAATTAATATTTTAATAAGTATTCAGAACAATATGACCAGTAATATAATAAATTACATTAAATTTGTTGATGAACAAGATTCATGATTTATGTACATAGCATCAATATCAATCGCCAGCGACACTATGGAATGCAAATCCTATGAAGCAGAACCAGTGATGACCCAGAGCAGTGGATGACCTAGAATAAGAGAATATGAAGATAATTTATTGCAATAATCCAATGCCAGGTTCTATATTCTACCTTTGTACCCAAATCATACAAGACATGCCTATATTCTTCGCTCGTGTCTTTCATAAAACAATTCACAACTTAAAGCTATCTCATCGAAGAGCACAAAAAAGATAAAGCTCGTTCGTATATCTATTCTGAACTTTTCAGATGTTTTAATGAAACGGATACCAAAATTTATTGGAGGAACCTGGGTTGAACGAAATGTTGGAGGTATGTAGTTGAATTACTTCCTACTCTTAAATATGGACGTTGAGATATTTCATGCCTTCTGCTTATGGAATAAGTTGGTTTTAAATTTTTGGGAACTCTGAAGAATAGCCTTCTGAATTATAGGAATAGGTACAAGGGAAAAATTATATGAAGTTTCATTAAAACATGTTGGATGAAGAAGGATATGATGAATGGGATTAAATAGTGAGTTAGCAATTCTTGTCAGTATTGAATAGACATAATAGAGTAAAATTTACCTAATAAATTCAAAAGCAATCCGTTGAAAAAATTCACTGATTACCACTTCCGACTTCGCACATTTTCTAACAAAACTGAATTGTCAAATTGATGCGTCAAAGTCAAACGTCAAAACATCCATTCCATTTAGAGTGAGACAACAAACATCATCTTCCATCTCCCTCAATCTTGAGTGGCCACCATAGAGTATTTTGTTTCCAACCTAGCACTAGCAGTTTCACCCCCCTGGTAGGTACCTACGTTTTTTTCTATGTTAGTGATGAATGTATTATCTTTGTTTGCCTATTCTTCTATAAATAAAAATCACAAATGAATATTATCCAATAGATTTCCTTTTTATATGGGAAATCCATTGCCCATTAACAAACAATCATAATTATTTGATGTTTCTGAACATCCTACCCACATAGTATCCAACATCATTTTGAAGGGAAAAAATAACGAATTCAACGAAGTAATGATAAACAGGGTGTTCATTTGAAAAATATAGGTTTGTGTTGACTCTTCAGAACCATACCGCGAAAAAAAATTGAGTACTCCACTGGATTCTACGCAGAATTCTGATTCAGACGTAGTTTTTAGATCAGCATTATTTCTAATAACTTCGGAGATGAAGGAGGCGTCCGAAAAGTATCAATTTCCAAAATCGCCCTGTATCTCTTGAACAGAAACAGTTATGCAAAATCTGATTAGACCAACTTAAGTTTCACGAAAAAGTAGGATAGGAACGTGAAAACCACAAGGCTTTATCTTATATAACAAGCGAGAAACCTGACTGTCTCACCCAAAATGGGATGCACTGTATACTCTAGAAATGTTATCCTAGATTCAATACCATTGAAGTCGTCTGACAATTGCATAAAATGTTTGTAATGATTCGAGAACAAGAAGAGAAATTCGCCAAATAAAACATTCACAGTACCACTTGTAGTAGGAGAGCTGGCACGAATTTTTGGGCAGGTATTTGAGATAAGCTGATAACTTATCAGATTACTCTCCTATTATATCCCAACTCGGGATTGCAGACCTGGCTGGTGAGTAGCGCGGCTAAATCAACCCCTACATTTTTAAAAATATTTATTTTTTTTCAGATAGAAAGCCCTACCGAAATGATCTGTCTTTTCGGGAATCTTATTTTTCAGTTATAAATAACACTCCATTAAAATTTCAAGCTGCCTCAAAAACATTTTTTGCAAAATATTTTTGCACGCGTCTGGCAATGTTGAAACCCCGATTAAATTATCTAGCTTATTTTTTTTAGTATTTATAAAGCATTACACTGCAACATATATAAATTGCGTATTGCCTCAAATATATTTTTGGGAAAAAATAAATAAATATTTTTTTTAAAAATGTAGGGGTTGATTTAGCCCCGCTACTCACCAGCCAGGTCTGCAATCCCGAGTTGGGATATAATAGGAGAGGTATCTGACAAGTTTTCAGCTTGCCTCAAATACCTACCCTAAAATTCGTGCCAGCTCTCGGACTATTGAGACTGATCACTATGAACATTTTTGCTATGTTTTATGATGCTCGCTTCCTCTTTTTAAAAACAACTCCAAAACGCCTTGTGTTCGTTTATAGTCTACATTTTAGAGTTTCAGTTGCATTTGCATACTCGTTGTTAAGTATATAAAAGCGAATAAACCTCACATTCAATGATTTTTTTCATATATCAATATGTTCCACCCATTTTCTTCTTTCTTCTAACAGACCGTTCACCTATTGTAACAGACTTTTATTGATTTGCTGAATGCTATCTGTATATTTTTTCTAAGAAAATTGGCAGCTTAAAACTCTTCTATATTTTTAACTATTCATCCAAACATATTATATACAATATGTGAATCATATAAAAAATATGTTGTTTTGAAGCATTTTCCCGTTTTCTTTATTTGCTAAAATTCAATAATTTCAATGGTGAACTTAAATTATTTATCTAGGAAAATAAAGAAATCTAATCAATAAAAATTTCAATGTTAACTTGAACAAGAGGATATCAAAACCAATGTTGCAACATTCGAAAAATTGAAGAAACCTACATGTTCTATGAATGATAACCTTCAAGCTAATAAAAATAGATATAAAAAAATATATTTTATTAAGGGACAATAAGTAAAAAATAATTCCTAATATCAAATATATCAATTCAGTTTCAATAAACGATCAGTGATATTTTTTTAATTCCTAAACAAACGAATTGGTTGAAAATTGACTGATTAGCAATATTGTTGAAGAAGCGGCCAAAAGACAGACATCGCAATTATTTATATAATAAAGAATCATAATATTTGTAAGACATGTGATAATCAAAAATAGTCAACAATGATCAAAGACAGAATCAAATGTTATTCAGTGTGTATATTTTAATTCAAATGACTACCACTGTTAGTGACAGTTATGTCTTCTAGTCATCAATATGTACCTTTTTATACCTCATTTATGTAAAATATGGATTTTGATCAATGTTTAATAAAAAATCTGATAAAACCTGAACCTATTTTCAATTGATGTGTAATTGTGTATACTCTCAAGAAGCAACATCAGAATATACAGGGTGTTCCTAAATTGAACGTACAAACGAAAAGTGGAGATTCCTTAAGTGAGTTTAAGAAAAAAAAAAGTCCCATAAACATGGGGTCGCTAACGTTTCATTTTCGAGATACAGAGTGTTGAAGTTTAAATTTTTTTCAAGTTTTTTTCTCATAGTATCTACACTTCACAAGATATTCAACTGAAATTTGGCATAGATATTACATTTGAGAGTTCTCACCACGTGACATGGCAATTTCGATAGAAGATCTACAGGGTGATATTTTTTCTGGAACACTGCCACCTGTTGTTCTGCAGAACTTTTTTTTTAATGAGAAACTGTTAATTTGAAAAAATGTAAAAAAAGCTTTGTTTTTATACTAAACTTTTCGGTCTCTGTAGTTTTGTCGTATCTACCAACGATTTCGAGAAAAAAAATTTTGAACGATTCTCTCGAAATCCTCGTGAAAATCCAAATTATGATGAGAAGGCCACTTTGTAAGCTGTGGTGAATGAATTCAGTGTCAGTTTATGGAAATTTTCCTGATCTGTAGCGATGATTCATAAAGAGATTCGATAAAACTGTATAATCAACACATGTTTTTGATTGAAACTTTAACACCCTGTATCCTCGAAAACGAAACGTTTACGACCCCATGTTTATGGGACTTTTTTTCTTGATCTCACCTAAGGAATCTCCCCTTTTCGTTTGTACGTTCAATTCAGGAACATCCTATATATTCATACAGGACGTTTCATCGGTAAAAGTCGATGATGGATGAAGCACTTCCAAATGGTCCCGAATATCCGATATAGTCTTAACAAGTTCTATATTCGTTCATCAATTTAGCTGATTTCTTTGACAGACCATAACTTACGAACCACTTAGTATATTTTCATGATATTAGGTAGGTATAGTCCTTGCCATGGAGGTAGTCGGAGCTGGTGTTTATGGTCCCTCAACCCAATTAGCCACACCAATGGTTCTCTGACCTTCGGTTTTTCAGGCAGAAACACTTGCTATAAGGGAGTGCGTTGCGCTAGGTGCGGAACGCAACAACCAAAGAAAGGAAATATACAGGGTGATTTTTTTAAGTGTTTCATTAGACGTTTTCGAGGAAGGAATTGTAATACAAATTCAAGATTTTGGATTTTCGTTTTAGAGTACATGAACTTTAATTGTAAAATATTTTCAAGAGGAATCTACTTCCGGTTTCACCGGAAACGAATGTAACTTCGTTATTTCAAATGCAACACCCTGTATATTTATACATATTCGAATTCTTCGTTCAATTTTACACTGATTTGCGGTTCTTGAATTATAGCCTGATTATCAAATTTTTTGAAAAAAAGGTTGTCACAAATTAGTGTCTATATCTTCAAAATCCCTCATTACAAGAATTTCTTTTTGCGAAAGTGGAACAAAAGAAAGTACGCGGATGCTGTTTCTTGTATAACTTATGAGGAAATATTATACAGGGTGTCTGAAAAAGGGCCCCAAAGTGAGTCTCAATAAAACTATGAAATCTCACTTTTTTCGAATGGCAATCCTATAATTTTGTAATTCCAATCGATTGCTCGTCAAAAATCAGTTATGGTGTCCCGAACATTTCATGCCTCTAAAATCAGTAATTTTGCCGTTATTCAATAAAATTCGAATTTCACGATTAAAGACAGGTTTCGCACAGTTTGTAAGCTTGCATTTTGAAGTAGGCTATGTTAGGAACTGTCATTCTTACTTTTTCTTATAACAGATCAAGCACTAAGCAAAACAAGCAATAATAATTTCACTGGAATGATATATCAAAGGTATGTTCTTTATTCGCGGCAAATGTAAACAAATTCCTAGAAAAGGTAATTAGAAATTCAACGAACGAAATTCACATTTACTGACTTTAACGAAATCAAAGTTCAGGAGGTATCAAAATAATTTTCTCCGTACTGGAAGCCTAATCCTAAACGGACTCGAGTGAATACAGTAATAGATAATGAATGATCTCTTAGTTTAAAACTATCACAAAAATTTATTCACAACAGTAAACTAATACTACAATAACATGTGGATTTCTTTCATTAAAAGTTCTGACTGTCCCTTCTAATATTTTGTTACATTCACCATAAATGAAGAACATATTCAATACATCACTGTTACTGTAATTCATATTTTGCATAGTGCCCGATTAATCAAAAAAGTATAAATGACAGTTCTCTAAAATGCATTATAAATCAACAGACATAGCCTTCTTGAAAACTTCTATCCTAATAAATCTATGGTTAGACTAAGAAACCTTGATTCAATCCTGAAATTCGAATTTTATTCAACAACGGCAAAACTACTGATTTTAGAGGCATGAAATGTTCGGGACACCCTAACTGGTTTTTGACGGTCCATCGATTGGAATTACAAAATTATAGGGTTGCCATTTGAAAAAAGTGAGATTTTATAGTTTATTGAGGCTCACTTTGGGGCCTTTTTCAGACACCCGTGTATAATATTTCCTCATAAGTTATACAAGAAACAGTATCAGTGTACTTTCTTTTATTCCACTTTCGCCAAAAAAAATCTTGTGATGAGGGATTTTGAAGATATAGACACTAATTTGTGACAACTTTTTTCAAAAAAATTTGATAATCAGGCTATAATTCAAGACCGCTTGAGTGGTTGCACATATCATACATCAAATCAGTGTAGAATGAAGGAAGAATTCGAATATTTATAAATATACAGGGTGTTGCATTTGAAATAACGAAGTTACATTCGTTTCCGGTGAAACCGGAAGTAGATTCCTCTTGAAAATATTTTACAATTAAAGTTCATGTACACTAAAACGAAAATCCAAAATCTTGAATCTGTATTACAATTCCTTCCTCGAAAACGTCTAATGAAACACTTAAAAAAATCACCCTGTATACAGCATCTGACAGCAGAGCAGCCCTGCTAGTGCTTGACTCTCCACAAGTGAAATCAAAGTTTGTCTGGGAATGCAAAACGTCACTTAACCTACTCGGAGAAAAGAACCAGGTCAATCTCATCTGGGTGCCTGGTCACTCCGGGATTCAGGGCAACGAAGCGGCAGACCAACTAGCCAGGGAAGGGGGGACAACCCCCTTCACTGGACCAGAACCGTTTTGCGGCTTCCCAGCCAGCCATCAGGCAATGGCTATTAAGGACTGGGAACAAAAGAGGAAGCTTATGTCCTGGCGTACGACCAATGGTCAAAGGCAAGCTAGATCACTCTCTCTCACTCGACGAGCTGGACCGAGAAAGTCCTCTCACTCAGCAAATTGGAACTGAGGAAACTGACGGGCGCTCTCACTGGGCACTGTCCCGTGAGGTTTCACTTAAAAAAGGGGGAAAAGGGGGAAAGGCACCCGATAGTACATGTCGCTTCTGTCAGGAAGCCACCGAGACAGCAAGACACCTGCTATGTTAGTGTGAAGCTGTTCACCAGAAACGGTTACGGCATCTTGACTAACTGGTTCCTAAAGCCTGAACAAGTAATGGATGTGGCCCCCAGAAAGGTGTTCATTGAAACTTTGCTGCCTGACTGGTAAACAGCGCGGGGATGCACGATAGATCTTAAGGTCAAGGTGATCGCAAGGTCAGTTTTGATCTGTCGTCCTTCCTCTAATCAAATCTAATCTAATCTAGCCATGGAGGTAAAGGAAGTGGAGGGAGCCTAACGTTTGACAAGTGTTAAAAAAACGAAATAACACAAAACAAAGAAGGGACACACCAATATGGCCGACTTCGAACTTTTTAAACGTTGAATTTTATTATTTGTGCCTCATTTCTTGTTCATTTTCTCTACAGTTTGTTGCAGAAAGATATTAAGTGTTAGTTAAAAAGGTTTCTTATTCAGTGAATGGGTGCTTTAATTAATCCAAAAAATTCCTGCCACAAAGTTGCCCATACAAATATGGCCGTTTCATGTGACACTTTTGCATCTAGGGAAATATAGGATATGCTCCCTTCCCTTCCTTTACCTCCATGGTCCTAGCGGTCATCGCCAATTCTTGAAGAATACTGCATTTTTTGATACCAAGGTGCCACTTGGTACAGTTGTTCTTGAGACCAATCTAGATCAGAATAGAAGAAGGTAAGCACAGAACATACGGGAAGGCTCAATAGGAGCAGTGGTTCTTGTCCATGAAACCAAATATTGAATAGAGAGTTGAAGTGCGCGCAGCACGTAAGCACGAACGTGGACGTAGACGTGAGAAAAACAGTCAAATATAAACGTTTACGTCTTGAAGTAAAAATAGAGTTGAAGTGCTGCCATACGTACGTACGGCAGACCATTATAGATAAAGCCTACCTATTATTTCTTTTTGTTGTATTCTGACAGAAAGTTCTGATATTAGCGATTCAGATTGTCTGTTTCCTATAAACAAATTGATGAAGTGAAACATATTTTGTAGGATTCCTTCATTACATTCGAATTTCAAAATGAATAATAATGAAAATAATTTTTTATAACTTGAATTCTTGCCGAAACCAGGAATTTTAGAGGAAATCATCACAAATGAGTTGCTTGTATGTAAATATCACTCTCATTTGAAAGGAAAATTCCACATTTGTAACTTATCGAAATAAGATATTAATCTTGGTACTTATTTGCAATCTCGTAACAGAAGTATTGCATTGCCAAAAATTCAACACTTCTCAGAAAAATGCAAAATCACAGTTTATAAATAATAAGGAAGATATTAAGTAAAAAAGTTGATTAATCGTGTTCTCAAAACAAAGTTCAGCTACTAGATTATTTTTTAATTTTTAAGGTTAGAAGCAATTCATTTCAAAATTCCAGCATTCGCCCTTCACCGGTCGGATTCGTTCAACTTTCGGTTACGTACGTACGTACGTAACAGGACGCTAGTTTACGTCGCATGTAAAGCCGGCCACAAGCGTTGAACGTAAAGCAGCGTCCACACTATGCCGGGGAGTATGCCGGGCGAGGCCGGGCGGGCTGACCCGGGCGGCCCAAGCCGGGCGGGTTCGTTCGGGCCGGCACGACGTCCACACCGAAAACGAGGCCGCCCGGGGTATTATTACCTATATTCGACCAATTCAATTGTAACTAAAGCCGCCCGGTGCCGCTCGGCACGTCCCCACTACATATTTTCGTTCGGCTCGGGCCGGCATCCTTTGATCTGTACCTACTTTCTGCGGGTTGGGATCGGCTCGGCTCGGGCCGGCTTTTAAGCCGCCCGGGGCGTCCACACCAACCCGGCTTAGGCCGCCCGGGTCAGCCCGCTCGGCCTCGCCCGGCATAGTGTGGACGCTGCTTAAGAAACTGACGAGTGCGCATGAGCACATGTCAATTGTTACGTTTACGTCTACGTCTTAGCAGCACTTCAACTCTCTAATAACTCGTCGTCCGTAAACGTCTGATTCTAGTGCAGGCATGGGCAACCTTTTTTCGTAAGAAGCCAAATAAAAAATGTTTCGTAGACCACGGGCCGAAATAAAATTTCTAACAGTAACAAAACGAATTCAACGAAATTTAATTAAACCCTATATTATGTTCCTCACAATGGAAGAGATGAAAAAACTTAAACTGATATAATTCAACAAAAAAACTCTGTGGCTCATCATTCAGAAGTTCTTAACAAATTTGACACCTAAGATGTATTTTTTTCGCAAGAGCATCATATATAAGGTTGGCTTTAGCGCAACAAGTCTTCTGTAATTTTGAACGACTGAGCGAATGAAGATTGCTAACTGTGTTGTATCATTAATTTCAGTGCTTTCATCCAATGCTTTGGAAAAAGCATTAGATGTTTCCACCATTTTTCCAAAAGCGGCTTTTTTACAGCTACTGCATCTTATGCCCGTACTCATAGTCGATGCTCCGTCGATCTCAATCTCATACTCAAGCCGTTCTCGGCGGAGACGAGCTCGCATGCTTAGCGACGATCGTATTTCATAAACAAACCTTCGGCAAAACTCGGCGGAGAATTCGAACATCGTCGGAATCTGGTTATTTTCATTTTTTTCTGTGGTATCACTGCTGAGTTGCCATGGAGATTCGCCATTTACATTGAAATTTGAATATGACAATTTTATGACAGTTCGACATCCGAGCACGTGCTCAAGGTTGGTCCGGTAGCGTAGAGCATCGACGAAGTATTGCTTGAGTACTATGAGATGAAAAGGAATGCTTGAGAAACTGCTTGAGTACGAGAACTGACGGAGCATCGACTATGAGTACGGGCATAAGTATTTGTCTTTCGACTATTCTTCTTGATAGACTTACTTCTGCAAACGTTTTCTTCCATCTGGATACAGAGTATCCGCGAGTTCTATCAAGCACTCTTCCATAACATTTTTGTTATATACGATATAACTCACCCGAACGATATCTTCAGTTTCTTCTTTACTTTTTACAAAGATATTCTGCTGACCAATTAACCAAGTTCTTCTTCAACTTCTCTATTCTTTCATTTCTAAGTTGTCCAGTCAAAATTTTTCAAACGTTTGGTAGTATAATGTCTTCTTAAATTATATTCTTTCGGTCTCGTTACATATTCAAAGAGCTAATTCGGAGGCTTGTCGTGTGTGAAAAAATTTATTGGCGGGCCAAGAAAATTCTATCACGCGCCTGCATAACAGCATGTGGCCTGCTGGCAGTAGGTTGCCCATGCCTGGTCTAGGGTAACATTATACGTGGGACACTACCCAGTCTGCTGGATAGTGTTTTTTGCCACGCCAATGGTACCGGCCTTCAAAATTGTTTAATTATATTCCTGTGAAATTGCTGGAGATAACATTCTAAACGATATTTCATATCAGTATGGGGATTCTCAGCTTAGCATTTATTATTAGTACAAAATGTAAATGAACCTAATTGCCTGTTTCCACAATGGCTCACGAGTTGAAAGACAACCAAGGTGAATGTGAGTTGTTAAATTCCCTCTAAAATATTCCCGAACAAAATGTTTAATTCGTGTCGACGTTCAACGGTTTCAGTTAGAAACAGTCATAAGATAATGTCACGGGATGTTTTGAATCTGTAAAGTATGTTTGTTCGTAAGCAAGTGATAAATTCAAAGTGATTTATGATGAAATGCGCCAGTTAAGAACGTTCCTGACTCAGAGGAGGCGCGCGAAGTGTTTTGTTTAACTTAAGGAATATCGTTCGGAATAATGAGTACCACAGCAGAAAAATTGAAAATTGTGGGGGTTGACGTTCAAGACATAAGATTTCCAACGTCCCTGCATGCCCATGGATCTGATGCTATGGTGAGTTAAATTTACATTTCATTTGATCAGTCAAATTCTGAACTTCCTGAACGTTATCGGATTTCATTGTATTGATTCAAGAACATCTGAGAGTAAAAACATCTTCCAAAACAGGCGTATTATTCGAACAGAAGAGTTGAATCAAATCATAGAATAAAATCAAAACCTTCCAGGATATTCTGATTTAAATCGTTTCCCAACATAAACAATATTTTCCGTAGATTTCAAAATGAAAGGTGATTTTAATGTGTACGAAATCAATCATTAATGGTCTATTTTGATGCTCAATTTCTGCTTTTTAATGTGCAACATCCTCATGGCAACTGTCCACAAAGTATTCAGAGGCACAAAGAGAAATGTCGAACTCTACTGGAACATAGATAGAACATAGAAATTTTATTATGTCAAATGTAAGTCTCGTACGAAATGAGAATGTATTTCAGTCAAGAATTCATAAAAAAAATCATATCTCAATCAAGTTTTCAAATATCTATAAGTCACGAGAAATCCTAACTATACTCCGTTCACGAAAGGTTGAGCATATAGTAGGCGTTTCTTTATTTATCTGAAGTTGGCAGTATTTGCTGTCATAACGTAAAATAAATTCAATGTTGCCGAATGTACCCGGCCTCGTCCGACGAGCTTGCGAGTTATCAGACAACTCTATGCAATATTGACAACATTGCGTATCAATCTGACAAGAAAATAAACATCATAACCTAAAATTTTAATATACACGTTGGAATATGTCAAATTATCATAGCCAACCGACGGCTCAACCTTTCGTGAACGGACTATACATTTAATTCAATAAGAAGAACGGATTATAAATCGTTACCACAGATAACTTGCTTTCATCCATCTATTCTATAGATATTAGATGATAATCTAAAGTCATTCTGACAATAGGTCAAGGGCGTAGCCAGGGGGGGGGGTTGGCTGTTCAAACTCCCCCCCCCCCGAAATGTTTCAGAGTTATTTTTTGTTGCAAAAATAATCTTTCATTTTGCACTTAAACCAAGTTATCTCCGAAAATCTAGTTAAAATTATCAATTCATATCAGCAATATGGATGATATTAAAGTTTAATTCCATTTTTAGAACATACTATCCAACAATGAACTGATAGATTTTCTAAACACCGAAAATTAATATCAGCCTTATCTGGTCTGCTACCCCAGAATTTTAACAGAGAATATGAATTGGAAGACGCATTATCGATGTATTCTTCACTACTGCCAGAAAAAAATAAAAACGTAATTAAAGCAGAATTTGAAATATGGAAAATGTCAATGAACTCCATTTCAAAATTGGCATTAGAATGCTTAGATGAGTGCAATCAGAATATGTATCCGAACATTTACATCCTACTACAAATTTCAGCTACGATTCCAGTATCTACTGCTACTCCAGAAAGAAGTTTTTCCAGCTTGAGGAGAAAAAAAAATTACTTGCGCAATTCTTCTAGCGAAACTAGATTGAATTCATTATGGTGTGAACATTGATGAAAATGAAGTGGTTGACCAATTTGCTAGAAAAAAAGACGGATAGACTTTAACTGAAGGAATTCACCATGAAAAATATTGTTTGTGTTTTCTCACTGTTTCATTTTTAATACCTATTCATATGTTGTTGGCACTATTTTGGAGTAAAACATTAAAAAACTCTATTTAGTTTCAATAAAAGCACACATCCACACTAATTTCATATTGATTCATCCTGAAAGTATTGTTTGGGAAATAAATATAGTTTTTAAGTTTTTGTTTGAGTGAATAAAAATAAAATTCTGAAGCATATTTGAAAAATAGGTTTACCTAACCTAACCAGGAATATCTAGGTTGAATATTGTTTCCGAAGTAGGAAACGGATTGTTGAATTCTTAAAAACAACAAATACTTGCTACAGAAAGCTACCCTCATAATTCCCGGCACCTACAAAGTCAATTGCCAAAATGTCAAAACCCCTCCCGAAATTAATTCCTGGCTACGCCCTTGCAATAGGTGGTAGGTTCTTGATAATAAGCAATTGAAATTTCGTGATGAAAACCTGCAAATAAGCATTGGGTACATGGGCGTATGTACGGGGGGTGTACTGGGGGTAATTAACCCCCCCCCTCAGAAGAAAATTTGCAATACCACTCCTAGAAGAACACTCGCTAAAACTTAACACTACCCCCCCCCCAGACACGCTCGCTGGATACGCCCCTGATTGAGTATATACAAAACACGAATAAGTACAATATCATCTCTTTTCGACGGGAATTTTAAAACTCACATCTTTGGATTACCTATAATCGAAAAAGAGATGCCAGCAGTTATAAGTCTAATCTTAACTTGACATTTCATAAAGTTCTTTTTCGCACAATATAAAATAGTTTTTGACATCTCAGATTTTTTATTATATAAAATGATAACCATCCAAAGCATAGGGTACGTTCAGATGATGAGCGCTCAACGCTCGTTTTGCTAACGCGCGTTTACAACTACATGTATATGTTGCATAGAAACGCGCGTTAGCATGTGTACTCCGAGAACAAAATACATGTACATAGTTGTAAACCTTAGACTAGGTATAGTCTAAGTAGACTAAGTATAGTCTAAGTTGTAAACGCGCGTTGGCAAAACGCTCGTTGAGCGCTCATCATCTGAACGTACCCTAACAGTCAGTATTCACCCAACAATTGAATAGGTATTGTTGACAATTTTTTTATGATTATTACGATTATTTATTTCAATTCTTCACACCTTGAATTATACGAAATAATTTTCGTCGTTCATCGTTCTTTATGAATGGAAGAATGAATACCTGCAATTAATTCAATAAATTTTGCAAATGCTTTTTATTACGTTCAAACTATAAATAACTCCGTATTCATAAAAACACATTCAAGCATATGCTGTATGGCATTAATGAATACAATAATCAAATTCAAGCGAATGACCAGTAATGACTGTGGTCATTGTTGGTCCTGCCCTTGGTCTTGGCACTTGAGGAATGACCGCGAATGACCAGCTTCCGCTCAAATGCAGTTCTGGTCATCTTCGCCATTTTCGTTAATGTAGGTTAGGAGAATGAAAACAAACACATAACCAACGATTTTCTGAATTAGAGTTTCGTTTCAGTAAAAATGCAATGGGACTGAATATTGTTTGTTTTGTAAATTACCATTACATAGTTATATTTGATGAGAACCTAGAAAATCCCCAAAACATACTGTATTACTCCCTGAACAAAAATTTGAATAATATTTTCCATACCACATCCGTACAACCACATAAGTTAATTAAATGATTTATTCTTATTTTTGCTAGCTGAATGTTGTTCAACATCTTATTTCAGATTTAAAGGACCCACTCACTAAGAGGGAAGCGCGAAGACTTGAATGCGCGTTGTACGGGGTACAGTTAAAACAGTGTGTGTATGGCGTAAATTTGGAATGCGCAATCATTTCCGTCGTGTGGCGTGTGCATTCTTCACCGTACGTGGAAGAATGACCAAAAACGACTGTGTATGGGCAACAAGTCTCTGCACGTTTCATATGTTTGCAACACAGTGTCGGGTTCGATATTTATACCTTGGACATTTTTCCTTAATAACAACACACGCCACTGCCATTAACATCAGATCTTTTTTCGACGTCATCTCACGCTTGTCGCACATCCAAACCAACACGCAAAAGTGTATATGTGTGGGAAATATGAATGCACACGTTTGCGTTACAGCAAACGTGCAGATACTTAACTGCGCATTCTTCCTTCTTAGTGAGTGGGCCCCTATACGCTACAATTGAGTCATGTCCAGTTCAGAAGATTTCATAGCATCTGTTGTAATTGCAAGTGAATGTTTATTTGAATCTGACATTCATGTGTTATCATAAGATATAAACATAGAATTTAACCTTATTTCTCTAATGACCAGAAGCTTGACTCGGCTCTCGAGTATGTTCATCTTAGGTCATCTGCGGTCTTAATCGATGATGTTGAAGGGCAATTCATGACGTCATATGATAAAGACCAGCAATGACCAAAAGCGCTTAAATGCAGTTGGTCATTGTTGGTCTTGACCAATGATGACCAGGTCATCCGCTTGAATTCGATTAATAATTCTTAATTCAGAGAGGTCGTAAACATTTCAGAATGCTTTATCTATTCACATAGGTGGAAACAATCAACTTTGTCACAATGGTCATATCGAGTTATTTCCAGAAAAAAATCATTTTAGAAATATAATGGACCTTTTTTTGTTCGGTTGTCGGGTTTTCCAGAAAAAGTAATAAAATCACTGAAGTAAGCTAGCGAATTCAGAAGATCAGAATTGGCGGTTGATTGTGACGTACCTGTCAGCATTCACATCATTGGTTTAATGTTGAATCACACACTTCAGAACGATGCCAACTGGCCACTCTGTTGTGAATCGTCTTCCCCACTAATTATGCTTGCTCGTACGTCATAATGTCTACACTTGAGAAACTCACTTTTAGGAAAGCTTTGCATATTTAAAATGATGAGCATCTGTGATTCAGCAATTAAATGGACCACTATGTTATATACTGATGGACAAAATTAGCGCACCACCTAAAATTTCGTTAAATTTTAACAATTGATATCTTCCTAATCTTTAGTCGGATTTCAACGTTTTTTTCTTTCAGTAGTAGCTCTGTTATTGTCAAATTCCCTCTATTGAACAGAAGTCCAAAAAATAAAATCTTCATGTTGTACAGGGCGTTTAAATAATGTCATGTTTTATAGTCAAATTTTAACGTCTTCTGTGGGCAATGCCAGGTTGCTGAGGCATATAAAAACAATAAAGCTTTGTAGCCTAGTATCTCTTGAGTATTTTGTTTTTTTAAAATCATTTATCTTGAAGTCGTCCAGAGATATTCAACTTTTTATCAACTCTTGTATTTTATGCATTAGCCATGAATATCTTCGCAACCATTTGTCCGATTTGAATGTTTTTTTTAGTTGTAGCTCTTTTATTGGCGAATATCATACTACAATGAGATGTTCAAAAAAAATAAATGCATCATGCTGTACAGGGCGTTTAAATTTTCGGTTTTTTTTTCATTACAGTTTAACGCCTTCTGTGGGCAATACCAGATATATGAGGCTTCCTAAAACTATACAGTGATGCAGCCTGATGTTTCCTGAGTATTTTGCATTTTTAAAAAGCAATTTCACTTGTACCCTTCCAGAGCTATTCACATTTTCATAACATCATACTTTTTTCTGTTTTTCTTAATTTCTTTTCGTTTATTTTTGTGTTGAAAGTTAATTCGAATTTATTTTTCTTTGGTCGTTGTCTCCGTAGACTTATGGAAAGTAAAGAAAACTTTAGAAATTTACACAATTATTAATTTCGAATGAATTTTATGAATTAGAGAAAATTATGACAACTGTAAACCACAGTATCGCTCGACTGAAAATATTCATTGTCAATATATTGTATGAAATGCAAGATGTTATAAAAATGTGTATATCTCTGGAAGGGTACAAGTTAAATTGCCTTTTAAAAAAGCAAAATACTCAGGAAACATCAGGTTGCATCATTGTATAGTTTTTAGAAGCCTCATATATCTGGTATTGCCCACAGAAGGCGTTAAACTGTAATGAAAAAAACCGAAAATTTAAACGCCCTGTACAGCATGATGCATTTATTTTTTTGAACACCTCATTGTAGTATGATATTCGCCAATAAAAGAGCTACAACTAAAAAAAAACATTCAAATCGGACAATTGACTATAAAACATGATTATTAAACGTCGTACAACGGTTCTATTTTTTCTGGACTTCTGTTCAATGGAGGAAATTCGACCATAACAGAGCTACAATTGAAAGAAAAAAACGTTAAAATCCGACTGAAGATTGGGAAGATACCAATTGTTAAAATTTAACGAAATTTTAGGTGGTGCGCAAATTATGTCCATCAGTATATAAAGGGTTTTCCAATAAGAGGTGTTGATGAAATTTTTTATAACCAAATCGCGAAGTGGCTGCCCTATGTCCTCGATAGCCTCACGAGTTCCATCTTTGGGGTCTTGAATCGACGCTGGGCTATCGGCGTAGACTTTCCCTTTCACGTGGCCCCAAAGGAAGAAGTCGCAAGGTGTTAAATCACAAGATCTCGGTGGCCAATTGTGATCACCTCTTCGAAAGATAACACGGTTCAGAAGCTTTTCCCGCAGAAGATCAATGGTTTTGTTGCTTGTGTCGCACGTAGCGCCGTCTTGTTGGAAATAAACGTTGTCCAGATCAATACTATCCAATTTCGGCCATGAAAAATCATTAATCATCTCTCGATAGCCGCAATCCAATCACCTGGGTTTTCTTCAACACTTTCGGCTACAGCAGCAATATTCACGGCTGTTCTTGAGCGACGTGCACGGGTTTTATTAATCACATCACTAACTTATCCCAACAGCTCGAATTTTTTGACCAATTTCTTCATTGCAGTCTGACAAGTTTCTTCAGGACGACCCAAAAATGTTCGAGTTTTACGAACCGGGTCTGCCAAATTTCACCATTTTTAAAGTGAATTGTAATAATTTCAATGCATTCTTGAAGCGTGTATCGTTCGATTTTCATTAATGGCGTAGTTTTTATTTGTCAAATGTCGAAAAATTACAGCTTCAAACGTGACTCCTACCGAAATAGCGGGCTATTAAAAAAAACCTCTTATCGGAAAACCCTTCAGAAATATAGAATCCCAATGGATATATTAGATGCCGGGTATAGACACAATTGAAAAAAAATCCTCTCCTCAATTTTTTTGTGTAACGCCTAAGACGTACCAACAAATCATTGAATTATCTGCTCATTGATATTTCCAGCATACGGACCCAGATTATTCAGCAGTGTACGTAACCATAAAACTCAGGAATGGTATGGAAGGTAACGGTATGACCTTCACCTTGGGTCGAGGAAACGAAATTGTTGTAGCAGCTGTAGAATCTTTGAAAGACATCGTATTGGGTCAGGTCGTCACAGACATCTACAAGGACTTTGGCAGTTTTTGGAGAGCTCTTACAAGCGACAGCCAACTGAGATGGGTGAGTATCAAGATCATCTACCAATCAATTGATCTATATTTGGTTGAAAGATTATTTGGGCTGTTTCCATTATCTTGGATTGTTCTATCCAACGTTTAGGCAAGCATTCGCTAGTCGTCCTCAGGGTAATCGCAAAATTGAACTTAAAATTCAGCAAAATTAATGCTACCAGCTTCTGACATTAGCTGTCAGAAAATTGAATTTTTAAAATTCTGTGTCGGAGGTCACTGACATGATTTCTCAACTAAGATGATATGTGAAGTAGTTAAATTAGGTTGGTACTTCCCTGATTCGAGTTCATCCACGTCTTCGAACATCCTTTATTTCAATGGAGGGCGCACTGATCGGGTTGGCAGTTATATACTCAGTTGCAGGAACGTCCATTAAAATTTAAAGCTCCATTAAACCCTTAATCCTCCATTAGTTCCTTGTAATAATGGAGGATTAAGAGTTTAATGGACCTTTAAATTTTAATGGACGTTCCTGCAACTGACAGATAGTCAATGAAGGCTGCTTCCTTCAAATTCCTCCTTTTCCATCTTTCTTCCTTTGATATTATGGAAGTTTCGTTCCATTTGATATTGTGGTCTTCGTTCATATCATGTTGGACTAGTTTGGATTTTTCGGTTTCTCCAAGTTGAGCCAATCTCTGGTCCTCTTTGATTCTAATCTTGAAAGGGCGTTTAGTTTCCCCAATGTAGGATCTGCCACATTCACAGAGTATTTCATAAATACATTCCTTGGTAATTTGATTTTCGTTGAAAGGTTTCACTTTCGTAAGTTTTCCCCTGATTGTGTCTTTGGTCTTGAATGCTGTTCTCACATTGTATTTGTTGCCAATCCTTCTAATATTTTCAGACACATCGTTTACATATGGTATGATAGAGGTAATTGTTTCTGTAGTCATTGTCTATTCGTTGGGCTGTGTTCTTGTTTTCCTTGGTTCTCTGGCAACAAATACAATGTGGAAACAGCAGTCAAGACAAAAGACACAATCAGGGAAAAAATTACGAAAGTGAAACCTTTCAACGAAAATCAAATTACCAAATAATGTATTTTTGAAATATCCATTGGGGAAACTAAACGCCCCCTCAAGATTCAAATCAAAGAACACCAGAAATTGGCTCAACTGGGAGAAACCGAAAAATCCAAACTAGTCCAACATGCTATGAACGAAGACCACAATATCAGATGGAACGAGGCTTCCAAAATATCAAAGGAGGAAGATGGAAAAGTAGGTAATTGAAGGAAGCAGCCTTCATGACTATAACTGCCAACCCGATCAGTGTGCACTCCATTGAAATGAAGGATATTCGGAGTCCAATAACGTTCTGAATTGAGGAGGACGAACTCGAATCAGGGAAGTACCAACCTAAGTTACCTACTACTCATATCATCTTAGTTGAGAAATCATGACAGTGACCTCTGATACAGAGTTTGTAAAAAGTCATTAATTTTGCTGAATTTTTAGTTCAATTTTGAGATTACCCTGAGGACGGCTGGCGAATGCTTGCCGAAACGTTGGATAGAACAATCAAAGATAATGGAAACAGCCCAAATAACCCTTTCAACCAATGAACCATTATCAAGAATTTCCCGTTCACAAATGATCTATATTTGTATCAAAACCCAAATAGGTAGGACCAGAAAAAGGTGTCATCCATTTGGCAACAGCAGCTCTAGTAAATGGACTATGGGATCTTTGGGCGAAGTTGCTCAATAAACCTCTATGGCGTCTTTTAGCAGACCTGGAACCTGAGCAACTAGTATCTTGCATTGACTTCAGGTATTTGTCAAACGTTTTAACCAAAAACGAAGCCATAGAACTGCTGAAAAGAGGTAGAGAAGGTATGGAAACCAGAATTGAAGAACTGGAAGCTAAAGGATATCCTGCTTATACTACACAAGCAGGTATGTTATGTGCTTATCGAATCAGAGAAAATTTTGGTATCAAGTCGAAAGTTTCGTTTTATTCGAAACCGCTTGACCAAAGTTCATGCAGAATAAAAAAGAAACGTTATAAACTGAAACAGATTATTTTTTTAAAAAGAATAGGCCTCTTCAGTAAAGGGGCATTGAAAGTATTCCAATAATACTTCTGATTCTTTCAGAAGAACTCTATAGTTGATATACAATCAGAATTATTCACTTAAGGCTTCAGTAGCGTTCCAATGTTAGGAAAGGAAATCAAAGTAAAATTCGAAATGAGTATTATTTCAGCATTTTTGTTGCGATTTGCTCATCAATATTCAGAAATAAGTTGTTCACTTTGTATCTTGTCCCCTGGAATCACAGGGGGCCAGGGATCTTTGCTGACCTAGGATTGCACCATAAAGCAACTGGCGGGAGACAATAGAGTAACTATAATATAGGTGCCAGCACATTGTCATGTTGGAATTAATGAAAAAGCCGATGAACTTGCAAAAAGTGCATCAAGTTACCACCTGCTGGACATGAGCCTTTCTGTGGGTTTGGAAAAGACCAGCACCATTGCTTCTCCAGAGGGTCATTCAACACATGGGTGTTGAAAAACAGAATGACCCTCTTGAGAAACACTTCTGGATTGAATCAGGCCAAAACATTTGTGGTTATTCAACCTTCCTATATCGGAAAGCTCCGGAAGCTGTCACTAGCTGAGTTTCGGGTGATGGTGGGACCTCTGATTGCGCACTGTCTAAAGCAGATGAGATTTAGCAGGCTCTGTAGATCAGAAGCAGATAAAGCCGAACACCTGGTATGCAAGTGTCTAGAGCTGGCTGGCCTAAGAACATTTTATATGGGAAAACCTGTCCTGGTTAGCCAAAGGATAACTAAGGAGATCTTCGATTTTAACGACGCCATTGATAATCTCCTTGGGCTGAATGAGAAGGGTAGAGAACAAAAGATATAAAAGGTCTCAGTCCCCGGAAGGTTAATCTACCCAAACGATTCCAGTTCTTATAATTATAATATCATTGTTCCTAACACCCCAATTACACTCAGCACACTTCCACGGCAGGGAGCAGGGAATTGAGCAGGGAAGTGGGCAGCGCTAGAATGTAATCACCACACTTCCCTGCTGCGTTCCGCTGCTCCTCGTGCTGTCTCATGCTGCCTAAATTGGCGGTTTTTCGGACGGAAGTCAAAGGACCAGCAGTACAAGTGGCAATGAGTGATTACGTTAAGCTAGGTTACTGTGTCTGCGCTGCCAACCGAAGCGCCGAACGATCTTAGGAAATTTATGATATTTGCAAAAATATTGTTATTATTATTGACGAAAAAATGTCCACGACGAAGTGGAGTGAAACTTCGTTTTTGAAAATAATTTTTCAGTATTTTGCCTTTTAATTCCTATCCCAAAACAGGTAACTTCACAACTAACAATTCTGACGAATGTTTACATTTTCCATCAGTACTGAGACCAAAATTATTGCAAAAATCACACGAGCTAAAGTTATTTCACAGGAATTTCAATTAAAATTCTATTTTTACCATAAAAGTAATTAAAACAGGTAAAATAACTTTTATCAGGATTCGATGATTTTAGGCCCATCCGTCTTCCAAGACCGATTACAACAAAAAAAGTCGAATCAAGTACCTTTTTTTTCAATGACTTTTGCAGCTCAGGACTCCGCGAAGTTTTCAAATGTAGCTAAAAGCTACAAAGACACCTTTTTGTATTTCTAAACCTAAAATGAATGTTTGTGTACATCCTACTGAAAACTGAATTTCTAGCTTTCAAGTTTTTTTGGGTAATTTGCGGATACGTCAGGAATTGAATGTTTTTTATCATTGAATCGAAATTCAGAACGATCATGTTCAAAAGATAAAACTGCAAAATACATTTAAAAAACACTAAAAGATTCATAACTCGAGAACTCAAAAAATCTCATAATATACATGGGGTATTTTTGGATAGCCGGTCTGAGGAATCTAAAAAAATTTATTGTCGTCAATCTCCTGGACAACCTGTATGAATCAACGAGACAAAGCGCTGAGGCTTATCACGTGTAGCGAAAGAAAAAGAGGCTTAAGCGCCAAGGGCGGATTTACGGGGGGGCGGTAATGGGGGTAATTGAATGAAAAAAGCTATATCCGCCCTTGCTTAAGCCTCTTTTTCCCCCAAATAGGCGAAATTTCGCCTAATTGGGGTCCAAATTTTCAATGAAAATGTACCTATGGAGTAATGAACAGAGTTCAGTTGTACTGAAAATTCTCTAATTTAGGATCAAAATTCGAAAATAACATGCTTGCAGACCAGAATATAGTGCTGCACTTACTTGAAATAAGCTCTCAGAAAATATATCTAGTATTTTTTGTTGTCCATATACAGTAGAACCCCTCTAATCCGCCCTCGGCTGGTCCGTCATTCCGGTTAGTCCGACCAGGCGCCGTCCTAACGTTTCTTTCTGACTTTTACCATTGTATAATCCTTATACAATGTTTTTACTAAGTTTTATAAGTTCTGTTTCTTTATTCTTCTTTCATTACTTTTATTTATTACTTATTAAGTATCTACTTCTTGATTTGTACAGTTGAAACAATGTTTTACAACATTTTTCAAAGATCAAAGATCACTTATTTCACTGTAAAACATGTCTGTATATGTTTTAATGTAATAAATAGTGGATTTTTGGATAATCCGACCTTTTTTGCGTTCCGACCATACCCCCAGTCCCGTAGGTGACGGATTAGAGGGGTTCTACTGTAGTTCACGATGATTTTGCAGGTTGGATTGGTTTCACTGACCACCAGATGAACGAAGCGGCAAATAAATACTTAAATTTAGGATTCACAGCATTCAAAGTGAAAGTAGGAAGAAATCTTTACGAAGATGTTAAACGTCTGGAGAAAATGAGGGCACTTATTGGATGGGACAAAACTTTGGTACGACCTCGGTGGTCCAAATAATAAAACAACATAATTCTGTGTACATTTTTAGATGGTTGATGCTAATCAAATTTGGGAGGTACAAGAAGCGATCGACTGGATGACACAACTAGCTGTCTACAAGCCTCTTTGGATAGAAGAACCGACTTCTCCAGATGACGTTCTTGGTCATGCAGCCATAGCTACAGCTCTGAAACCGTTGGGTATTGCAGTGGCAACTGGGGAGATGTGTTGCAACAGGGTGCTTTTCAAGCAGTTTTTGCAGAGTGGCGGTATGGAATATTGCCAAATCGATTCGGCAAGAATAGGAGGAATCAACGAAATACTTTCAGTCTATCTAATGGCCTGTAAGATGAATGGTAAATAAAATTTCACGGGGTAAACCATCGGTTTAGGCATGTAAGATGGCGGCGGTTTGTTGACAACGGAATGATTGTGCAAAAGCCATATATTTTGAAAAGAAATTATGAAATTAGTTTTGACCATTGTCTATTCATTACTGAAGGGAAAATTTAAGAAGGAAATAAACACGACCAGTTGTATTCAAAAATTAATAAATTAAAATCTTTACTTTTTACAACTGGATTACAAACAATTCAAAAGTGAAATATAATCAAGCCACATTCTGAATATAATGTAACATTGCACTATATACAGGGTGTCCCATTACTCGACGTCAACCCGGAACCGGGTGAAAAGGCAAGTAATGCTGGTTGTCAGAAAAATATAAAAAAAAATCTAAGTTGCATGATTTTAAAACAATGCGCATTTAAAAAAACACGCAAAATTCCACACCCTGTGACAGTCTTTTCGCTCCTGTTGCCACAAATATCAACTTTTTCCAACTTTCTTCTTTGCTGTGTAACTTTGAATAATGCTTGTCTAAACTGTAATCAAAATTTTGATACCAGCTGCTCTAGGTTTCATAAAAATAGGGCTTACTTCTCAGAAAAAAAATTCGAAATAAACAATTGCCTAGTTTCAACTGACTGTATTGAAAAAAAATGTACTACGTAGGTTTGGCATATTTTTTCAAAAGTTGGCGCATTTAGTAAGGATTCCATAATGGTATAAAACTTGTTTAATTGTAGCTGCCGTAGTTCAAATTTATTTTCGATTGCCTTTGAATACACTTTTTCGTTAACTGCTTCCCAGTAATAAAGTCCAATGGATTCAAGTCCGGTGAACGGGCCGGCCACGAGATTGGACCAGAACGTCCGATCCATCTTCCGGGAAAAAATGTTACCGGAAAAAAAAATTTTCAGAGAAATTTCTCCGGAAAAAATTTTTCTGGAAAAATTATTTCTCTGGAAAATTTTTTTTTCTGATAACATTTTTTCCCGGAAGATGGATCGGATTTTCTGGTCCAATCTCGTGGCCGGCCCGTTCACTGGACTTGAATCCATTGGACTCTATTACTGGGAAGCAGTTAACTAAATAGTGTATTCGAAGGCAATCGAAAATAAATTTGAACTACGGCAGCTACAATTGAACAAGTATTATACCATTTTGGAATCCTCACTAAATGCGCCAACTTTTGAAAAAACATGCCAAACCTACGTAGTACATTTTTTTTTCAATACAGTCAGTTGAAACTAGGCAATTGTTTATTTCGATTTTTTTTTCTGAGAAGTAAGCCCTATTTTTATGAAACCTAGACCAGCTGGTATCAAAATTTTGATTACAGTTTAGACAAGCATTATTCAAGGTTACACAGCAAAGAAAAAAGTTGGAAAAAGTGATATTTGTGGCAACAGGAGCGAAAAGACTGTCACAGGGTGTGGAATTTTGCGTGTTTTTTAAATGCGCATTATTTTAAAGTCATGCAACTTAGATTTTTTTTAATATTTTTCTGACAACCAGCATTACTTGCTTTTCACCCGGTTCCGGGTTGACGTCGAGTTGGGACACCCTGTATGACGGGTGTATACTATTTGGATTATGGATATTTATATTCTGATGTAAACTTAAATTTAAACAAACGATACTGTGAGTTTGAGCTGGTGATTACGAAAGAAATTGAATAATGTGATTGGAATTAGAAAATTGTGGAGAATTTTTAAGAAAAGTTGAGTTGAAAAATTTCCAAAACAACCTACGATGTTAGATTCATTTATAGAGACCCCGTATTTTATTCTTCACATAGGTGATAGAGAAATTAATAAATGTAATCTTTTCATTTAGAATTTACAGGATATATTCGCTATATGGAAAGAAATTAAACAAATCAATGGATTTATTTTTGAATTGCTTAGTTCCGAAGTGCTAAGCACAGAATACACAACTAAGTAAACCCTATCTCACGCGACTATTTAAACAAATATATACAATCACATTTTTGTCCGACAAAAAGTTATAGCAAGCATTTCACTTGTATTGATTGTAAAAATTGATTTGAATTGTTTAGTGGAATCTCGATATAACGAATCGAAAGGAAATCCAATCGATTCTTCAAATACAAGAATAATCGTCAACGTTGCTGTCACTTGGCGGACCGCCGCCATCTTACATGCTTAAACCGATGGATTACCTTTCACGGTCTTTAGGAGTTGAACTGATCAAGTTTTCATTTTAGTCAAAGTTTGTCCGCACGCAGGAGGTGTTGGGCTTTGTGAGATGGTACAACACTTACAAATGTGGGATTATATAGCACTTTCTGGTAGTAAAGAAGGAAAGATGATAGAGTATGTGGATGAACACCATGAACACTTCGAGAATCCATTGGTTATCAGAGATGCTTGTTATATGCCTCCAAAAGTAAGACAATTGAATCATTTTCAATACGCCTAAGTGGTAACATTTCATTAAGATTTGATCATTTACCGTGAGAATACTTTCACTATGTCCAAATGTTTATTATTTCAAAACTTCTTTGATATAAACAATGGAAGCAGAGAATAATATTATAATTGATTAATCAACCAATATTGAACTCATACTTCGGAACTAATCCCGTCAACGCACAAAGAACATGCATGGTGGTAATATAAACCAGAGCATCCATAGATAGCTATTTCGCCCTATTTGGGGCTCTTCAGTGGCGAATTTTGGCGAGCTGTGGTTACAGCTTACCACAGTTACATAGTTACGTGAGTTGACAGAAAATATGTGTATTAATACACATTAATCACACGTAACTATGATAAGCTGAGGTTACATGGCCAAAATTCGCCACAGTATGGAGGAGGTCTGACTGAAAGGCATTCTAGGTTCCCTTATTTGAAGAAATGTTGTTTATTTCTGAGTACTAATATTATATATTATAATTAATATTACATTACACTCAGAAATAACCGACATTTCTTCAAATAAGGGAACTGTCAATCACACGTGACCATGTAACTATGGTAAGCTGAGGTTACATCGCCAAAATTCGCCTCAGTATGGAGGAGCTTTGCCTGAAAGGCATTCTAGATTCCCTTATTTGAAGAAATTTCGCTTATTTCTGAATATAAATATTACATATTAATATAACATTATGCTCAGAAATAAGCGGCATTTCTTCAAATAAGGGAACCTAGAATGCCCTTCAAGCAGAGCTCCTCCATACCATTGTTTCACCTTAAACAATATCCATACTGAGGCGAATTTTGGCGATGTAACCACAGTTTACCATAGTTACGTGTGATTGACATTTAATACACATATTTTCTGTCAACTTACCTATGTAACTGTGGTAAGCTGAACCATTTCTTCAAATAAAGGCTTTTGTAAAATATTTCGAATAATTTCTGGTGTGCCCTTCCATGTTCAATGTTATTTTTGAGAACCTATGTTAAAGAAGTAGAGAATCTATTTTTTCAGTTCCAGTTTATTTACTGAGTGTCTCTAGCTTTGCTTGGATGTATTGGCTTGTGGAATCTTTCTTATAATTTCTGATGTGCCCTCGCATGTTCAATGTTATCTGTGAGTACCTATATTGAAGAAGTAAAGAAGGCTTCAGCTTTAACGCAGAAAGATCTGCATACGAAGTTAGGAGGAAGTTGTTTCGCATTATTTTCTCGCTCGTGGAACCACACATTTCACACTGAGCCAAATTCTTTTCTCTTTTCATAATTTTTAGGAATAGAATATATGAAATTACTAAGAAAAGAGTAGAAGACTAATTCCCGCATCATCATCATTTTTATGTTTTCAGGCACCAGGATATAGCACCACTTTGAAACAAGAAGCAGTTTTGAAGTATGCCTACCCTAATGGAACTGAATGGTTGGAAATGTTTCAAAAAGGCTTGTTTCCAAAAGCAAAGAAATAGATTAGTTAGTAATAGAAAAATATATTTACAACTTTAAAATACAAGGCACTTCGAAAATAAAATGTATTATGTATTAAAGATAGCGTACCAGAAATCAATGATAATAAATAAAACACTAAATTCTAGTTTCTTCTATTTTTTTCCAAACATAAAACGATCCAATTTTCTCTGCTTAGTTTTCTGATTTTCAGTTTCAGATTCAGGCTGTTTTCTCTTTTCGGCACCCTGAAGAATATTAAACGATTCAAAAAAACTGATATCACATTATTTCAGTTAACTAACCTCCTCCTTTTTACCATTCAATTTTTGTGCAGTGAAAGTCACTCCTGCATTACTATCCAAAAGACTCAAAGGATTTTGATCGGCTGGCTTGGTTTTTTTCAAACTTTTCAAAAATGGGTTTCTTGGGACCTCTTGCAGTAATGAATCTTGTGAGTTCAGAACCACAGAAGAAGAATTCATTGAATCATCCATTGGTTTTGAAAATGATTCCTGATGAAAAAGGAAGGTTGATATTTGAATTTCGTGACCAGCACTATATCACCAGATTTTGGTGTCATTGTATTCATTGAGTCTTCCTGAACAACATAAGCGAAACAACCAACAGGAGGCGGTGTCTTAGTTTAGAAAATATGAGCCCCAAATTTCCAAAATGTTCCATCTTCACGTCACTCATTTCGCTAAAAAAACAAACGAATTCACTGCCCAATTTAATCCATAAGTCACCTTCGAAGTTTCGAACATTCAAATAACTATTCGATTAGATTCATTTCAGGTATATTCAATAATAAATGCAGAAACATCGAATTCTAGGCGCCACTTATCCATTTCAAGGTAGATTGGCACTGCCGCAGATTTTTTCGGCGTGAATGTGATACACATGTGCTTTCCTGTAATTCCCGCCAACATTTGATATGTCTCTTGCCGAAGGACGGAGCAGTGTTGCCAAACTTACATGAACGGCGGGCTTTCCTTAGAATTAATTATTGAATTTACCTGAAATAAAACTAATCGAATAGTCATTTGAATTTCAAGGGTGCTTTATAGACCAAATTGGAGCAGGGAGTTTGTATTTTTATAGAGAAAAAATTGACGTGAAGATGGAACATTTTTGGAACTTTGGGGGCCCATATTTTTAAACCAAGACAGACCGCCACCTGTTGGTTTCACTAATGTTGTTTTGTAAATTCAATGAATACTAGTGTTGGGAATAATCGAGTACTTTCAATAACCGAGTACTCGATGATCGAGCGATCCAAATAACCGAGCGATAATCGAGCGATTTTTCGCTTGATACCCACCGAGCGATTTTTCGCCTGATCCCCACCCTCGATTATATTCGTAATCGGCCGAGTTGCAAGCGAATAAGCGATCATGCATTGCTAACCGCTCACCGCTCATTCAGCGCTGTACGGCCTCTACATCCATTGCGTTGTGACTTGCGATTTTGTTTTAAATTCTGTCCTCGAAATTGAAGCTCGCGTCACGCGTGTATCGTATTGATAATTATTAATTATCATGGGATCAAAACAGAAGTCCGCTGTATGGAATTATTTCCATAAAAATAATGATACAAAATTTGCGACTCGCAATATTTGTAAAAAAGTTTTGTCTTATTATGGCAGTACCACAAATTTGAAGCAGCATTTCCGTTATTAGATATGATGATTAGATGTTTTTCAGTAAAAATTTTAATTTTGTTGATTTTTTCAGTTTTATAAACGAATACCTTAAAACATCTCTACATTTTATTGAGTTCAACAATACTCGACAACCTCACATTCCCCAGTCATCACCCATTCACCAACTTATTTCTGTCTAATAAGAACTATCGGATGAGAATTCACTCAAAGATCGCGATTATATATGGTTAAAGCCGGGCGAAAACACCGAATATCAGGCTTGTACTCAACCATTCAAATAACCGACACAGTCCGATTATCAAGATATCACTCGTCGCTCGAGAAATCGGATTGAATAACACATGACTCATATCGATTTCGAGTGACGAGCGGTTTTTTTGATAATCGAGTAGTGTCGATTATTTGAATATCGAGTACTCGAGTGATTTCTACTCGAGTGGTCCCAACACTAATGAATACAATGACAACAAAATCTGGTTTATATCTGCTGGTCACTAAAACTCAAATATTATCAAAAAAAGAAGATAAACCATTTCATGAAAAAGTGTGTACTGAGTACTTACCGAGAAATGGGAATTCTGTGATTCTTCACTCACTGAAACCTAATGAACATAAGTATTAAACCAAATATTAGTATACTTCCTCAACTTACCTCTTCAATTCGATTAACAGTCTTTTTTCTTCTCATTTCTAAAGTCAGTCTTTCAGGCCTCATTGTTTCAGAAACTTCATCAACCTACAATTTAGATAATTTATACATACATTGTTTTAATAAGCTTAGGCCGTAGTTCACCTTGACTGTGCCATTCTCACATTCCTGATCAGCCAATCTTGCAGCAAGATCTGTTAATTTTTCCACCAAACGTTTTTTATCCAATTTTGAAGCATACTTGATTCCTAAATTGATAATTGCTGGGTTGGATAAAATCTCCATAATTTCTTGAGCTCTCTGATCTAAATTAGTTTTGCAGGCCAACTGGAAATTTAAATGAGGTATTTCAAAATCAGCATGAAAATCACAGAAGTTCATAATTAACGAGCGAACCCTACAGATGTTATCCTGCATTATGATATTTCAATCATAAACGAAACTTTATATTCAAGTCGATCCAGCCGTTTGGTTGCAGTATAGATAAATAATTTAGATATCGACCGCAGCGCCATCTATCTAAACCATCTAGGCTGTCGCCCAAACGCATACAAGAAAATTCATTTATAAATCGGTTCAACACATACAAACGTAAAGCAGTATTTCCTTTATAAAAATGTGGGAAATCTCTCGGACTCAGATAGAACATAAAAAAATAAGATGACAAGTTCCCATAATTTTTTTCCTAGCGGCCATCCCTACGAAGATACGACTTCCTAAATGACGCCACTGAAAATTTTCAGTGGAATAATAGTATATTATTCAATGAACGGTAATGCAGGTCAAAACACATGCAGATGAATTTTGCACCACGAGCCGTCAGGCGAGTGGTGTAATTCATCAAGTGTGTTTTGAGCATTACCGCGAATTGAATACTATACTTTATCCACGACTTCTTCAGTGAAATTCGAATTAATCTGCATTTAAAAAATTTTGAACAGTTGTCAAAAGCGTTGACAACATTTCGTCCAACCGTCAAACCTCTGTACTCTGTGGTCGGGAATCAAATCAGAGTCTATAACTAATCAAATCAAGTACTTTCGCAACTTCAAAAATGTACGTTTTCCAAAAAATGAATGTTGAGTGAATCGCTAGAACGTTATCTTGATGGCTGAAATAGATTTCCGGATCGATCCTACTTTTTTTAAATTTTTTTTTGTAAGCAATTTCATTCTTCCTAGGTATTTTTATTAGCGGGTGTTATGTGCGGGTGTTATTATAACACTCGCTTTTCGGTTCATAGACATGTCTACGGTTGTGTTATGACTACCATTACACATAGAAATTAGTTTAATGGAGTGGATAAATTTCAATTACTTCCTCATTATTTTTTTTCGAAAACGGTTCATTTTATCGACACTGAACAAGAGTTCCTTTTCTTTACCTTAATGTTCATGGTATCCAAATTTGTTTTTTTACCACCTTATCATACAAGGTGTTAAAAATGTAAGGATTAAAATGTACAACCCAGTCTGCCTCTGGTAACCTGAACAAGCTAATTGAAATTTGAGTGCAGTGATTTAACAGGTCCTTAATACTATTAATCATATCAAATTTTCATCAAATTATATCGAGTAGTTTGAAACTTATTCCACTAAAATGGATTTCCAGTGGCGTCATTTAGGATGTCGTATCTTCGTAGAGAGGAAAAAAAATAATTGAACTTGTCATCTTCATTTTTTATGTTCTGAATCCGAGAGATTTCCCACATTTTCCAGGACACCCTCTATATAAAGATTCGTTTACATTTCAACATCAAATTATTCAACTGCATTCTTGAAACTGAATGATGTAACCTATAGCCCTTCTTTTTCATATACCCAATCCATTAGAAAAGAAATTCACCAGTTGCTGCAGGATCAACAATTAGCAGTGGTGAAGAGCATAGTAACAATATGTTATTATTTATTTGGTTTAAAACATCCTACGACGTTGTCTGATACCCAAAATTCAAATGATTATCCTTCTCAGAGTAAGAAGTGAACATAGAGATACCCCTTCGTGTGAATAGTACTGCATTAGTGCATTATAATCAACCAATCTCTAGAGTGCGATGGAACGCACTTGCCTGCCGAACTGGGGTGAGGTAAACAATAGGTTAGAATTTCATTTCTACAATTTCTGAATATAATATAACATTTTCGTAATATTGCCACAGCTATAATTACCGGAATACCCTTAAGCAACAAGAAACTGCCACCATTTCAGTAAAATAATTGAGTCTATGAACGTCATAATTTAACAGAAACAGAGCGATATTGCCAATACCAGACTCTAGCTGTTAGTACCATAGTACCATAGGCTAATTATCCCAATACGGAATAAAGATACGGCACACGTTCACAACGCCGAATGTTGTTCGGACATAGATAAAAATTTGTTACGAGTAATCTCCAATAGATATTTATCATCTCACCGCAAATGTTTTCAAAGCTGTTTCCTTCAACTTCTTTTCTGTATTAGGAATTTGTAGTGTAGACCATGTAAACATACTGCTCTCCATCTGGCTCTTTTCAGTTATCATTTCTGCGAATGGCGCCTCCAGGGGTATTTCACACATACTTGGTCTTGGTGTTACTGCTGGATACATCGTTCCCCTGCATTTGATACCGCATAAGGTCTGGTTAGATTCCAATATGGACGTAACGAAGAACTCATCGGACATGCCTTTTTTCTGGAGGATACAAAGGACAAATAGATTAACTAAAATTAAGGATTACATGATGCATTTACCTACATGTTTGTTGGTGTTGCAGAAAGGTATCCATGTATTACAGTTAAGAGGATACATGTGTAGCATCCCACATGAGTCTAGTACTCCAGGTGTGCCAGAATCTGAGAATCCTAGCCATTGTAAGGTACTCTTTGGTCCTAAGGTGGTTCCTAAGTCCTGTCCTTGGAAATTCATTCCTTGAAAAAATAAAGCAGAAATAAGACCATTACACTTTAGTACATCAACTGAAAATACGAAATTTGAGCAAGATTTTATCAGAAATATCATTGATTGATTTGACAGATAGTAAATTAGTAGTACAGGAATCGAATCATTTAAAATTATCAATACTCAATTCAAGTACTTTGGGTTGCCAACCAACCTGCTTGAATTAGGCCACTCCTCAGAGTAAGAAATAAACATAGAGATGCCCCTACGCGCGAATAGTACTGCATTAGAACTTTTCTATTTGACTGATTAACTGAAGAAATCACTTCACATCGACCGAATCGACCAATAGGAACGCTGCGTTACTGATTTTGCATCAGTTTGGAAGTGATACAGCGTCAAATAGAAAATTCCAATTGTAATCAACCAAGCATTAGAGTGAGATGGAAAGCATTTCACTGCCAAACTGGGGTGAAGTAAACAATTGGTTACATTTTCATTTCTTCAATTCCTCAAAAAAATAGAACATAATTTTTCCATAACTCTAATAATCGCAATACTCTTAAGTAACAATAAACTGCCACCAATCAGTAAAATAATTCAGTTCCTGAACGTCAAATCGAAATGAAAATGTAAACACACCGCATCAAGAAATTAAACACTAACAGACAATGTTGCCAAACTGACAGAATTGTCTTTAACAGACGCAAGCCGTTAGTATCAGAGTAGGGGAGCAGTAGACCAATTATTATCCTAATATCCCAAATGCCGTATAAACATACGGCACGAGTTCGCAACGCCGGAATATTGTTCGCGTGCATAAACAGATTCTACTTGGCATGCATGAGGGCACCCTTAGGTTTACTCTTGACTCCTAGGGCCACTCCCAATGATAAGAGAGAGACAGCACTCCATTATTTGCAATTGGTCACTTATTCAGTCAGTAACTTAGCACGTAAATCTCCCGAACATACAAATGTTCAACTATAGTCTATTTCACGAGAGTATGAAGTGAAGTAAACCTCTTAGCCCATCCTATCGCTATGACTTCTCTATTTATCTATTAGGAACGGGGCAGAGTAGGCATCTATTCCTCTTTACTATAGTCCAATCAACCACCGGCACATTCTGGTAGCTCTCGGATATGAACAACTATCAAATGTTCTATGGTGGAGGAGGGAATAAAGTTTTACTTCATAATCTCGTAAAATAGTATAGACGGCAATATCCCCTCTCTGATTGAATATCATGTGTTTCCGATGTGAATTTCCATACCAGTATAATTATAATACTCGAACAAGACCAAAACTATTGCAGTCTTACCTTCTAATCTAATTAATTTAAAACTAATGGATTGGTCGCCATTTCTGATTGGTGCAGAATGATAAGCCACTAAAATATCATCTCTGAACGCAGACATGCACACTATTGGTCCTGGAACAGAAAATATGGCCCTTGGGTTCCAAAAGGTGAGCACACCCTTATCATATAATTGGCCAGTCCAATACAAACTAATTGTTCTGAGGCAGCTACAGCTACTATTCCTCTGTGTCCTCCATTGTGAGGGTCCATTCTTTATTCCGAGAAGCAAGTGGTATGACATTGATCTGACTGAAAATAATGAAGATTTCAGAAAAGGAAAAATCAAAGATGGTATATTTATTCATTTAACATCATTTAAGGCTGCAAACAGTATAAGTACCAGTGACAACAATATAAATGAATCAATATTTTTTGTTTATCCCAAAATAAAAGCTGATTTTAACGTTCACGATATTGATCAAAAACTTCAACAATTTGATCAATAATGTCCAATTTTATTGAGTGATTTCTCCTATATCCATCTCAGAAACCCGATGAGCTACCACAAAATGAGTGGCACATTTTCAGGCTTGCTTTTTGAGAGAATTCATTTGGTGAAAACCACAACCTTCTAAAACATACCGTTTTAGAGCTATTAGAGATAATTGGAAAATGGCGTCAAATAAAAAGGTCTCATAACTCCTTTATTACTGAAGTTATAAATATGAAACTAAAACATTATACAGGCACTTTTTTCAGTAGAATTCATTGAAGTAATCAATTTTCTTTATTACATTTTGTTCTAGCTCATCGGGTTTCTGAGATCCCCACACAAGACAACCAATTTAGGACACCCGGTACATACTTTCAACAACCTAACAGATGATCAAAAAATGAAATAAGTATTCTTAAGTCATGCTTACTTTATATTTGCCACGACTAACGCAGACGTACTCAACGAACCCATGTTGTAATTTTGATAATTTTGCATCATCATGCTGCTGTGGAAGGTAGAATCATGGAAGTCAACCTCTAGACTTGGAACTGCTTTCATCATCTTCCAGGATACCCCCATAACATCTCACAATTCCTACCTCATTCCAACAAAGATACCTAGGATCTAAGTGAACTGGTGTAGACGATGGCATGAAAGCTTCTTGTAGAGGTATTTCAGGTGTTCTAGGTCTGGGAGTAGAACATTTCGATACCACTGAAATAATAGTTTGAAAGATAAGAAATTTTATTCTAAGTTAAAGGAACAGAAGGACATAATCAAACAATACCATGAGGACGGAATAAACAAATCTTCAAGAAAACATCCAACACAAACTCTTTTGAAAATGTTAAATTCTAATTAATTAATAGTACAATATAAATGTATACATTAGAAATTATATAAAAAAAAATTATTTAAAAGGCTGAAGGACCCTTGGTCGATAGCCATTTGTATTACTGCAATAAAACACAGTTACTACTAGTTTGAAAGATTGATTCAACTTTATAATAACAGCAATAGGGGTAAATAATACCACCAAAGAATAACTTTCTTTGATCTAGATCAATATATTACTAAAGCATGGTTAAAAAAATCACAAATGAAATATTTAAGAAAAGCCCTTCATTGGTGGAGCAATAATGCTATCACCTCAAAATTTTATAAAGGACTTGAGATTTATTCGACTATTTAAATGCACAATCGGAATTATATTCTGGAAATTATTCAGAAAATATTATATTCTATGATTCAGATGATGAGATCGTCTTGAAACTTCGCATGAACATTCTGCATGTATATTCACAAAATAAATTTCACTCGAATCAGATATCTTGTTATGGAAATACATATATCGCACCCCGGTGCGACAATGTCACTTATGCAAAAAATGCAAAATTGAGTTAAATATGTATTAGTTGTCCTAAAGCACCTCTTTACTTGGTGCAATAACGTTACCTCTGTAGTACGCATAGTTTCCTAAGAGGGCTACAGTGTCTTTGTGGTTTTGGCGCGAAACACGGTTACGCTGGGAGCTACACTGTTACTAAGGTAATTGTGTCATAATATTTTCTCGATTCTGGAGCAATAGTGACCCAAGATGCAGTAGTTGTGACATTATTTCTCCAATATTTAAATATTTTTGAACTACATCAATGAAAAACTGTTAAAAAGTTTATGTTCATTTCGAAGAGTTTTTTTTTGATTATTTTATTAACAACTGTGCATTATTTGATTTGAAATAAAAATCAGTAAACATTTTGTACTCGTTTTTTCATAACTCAGTGTGACACAACTACAGTTATAATTTTTCGATAGTGCCAAAACGTCACTTTTGAGAGGGTTGAAATGTTTAAATAATCGTATAGTAAATTTTTTACGGTATTTAGTGATCATTATTCAACGAAAAGTGAAGTTAAAAGTTGGCATTGTAGTAAAAGCTATTTGTCTCATCTCTATCTTCTATAGTTATTGTTTTGTGACGTGTCAAAGTTTAAAAAGCTTCTCCTGAGAAACTACATTTCTGCATAAGTGACAGTGTCGCACCGGGGGTGCGATATGTATAAAGTTTCTTCCTTTCAATATTCTAATTGAATTTTCTATGGTTTTGTAAATACTATGGCCACAAAATTTCATTTGTATTCGTTTCGTTTTGTCTGAGATATTGAATAAAGAAAATTTTGAATGGCCATATTTCATGGAACACCCTGTACTATTTGGCTGTTTAACGACCGCAGCATTTGGGAACCGAACCCACCCTGAAAATCAAAAGAGTCTAGGACAATCCCTTCAAGAGTAATCGTGTTTATGGCTGGACGGATAGCACCACGGACAGAATTGAATTGACCACAGATTCATTACTAGGGAGTCAAACCCAATCGTTTGGGACCATTTTTGGCTCAAAATCAGAAAATTTCAGACATTTGGGCAAAATGATGTAGCACTCGTTAGAGTAGAACGAGCGCTCAAAAATGGAATAGCAGCACTTCTTTTATATTATATAAAGAATAGCTTTACCACAACACGGTTGATATTCACTTAAATCTCAATATAGTATAAATATGTGGATTTTCATCTCATAAATAGTCTGCTTTGTTTTTGATGTTAATGAAGAAAATAAATATTCACCTGACTGTAGCTCTGGTTCAACATCATCAGCATATTGCTTCTTTAGCTTCTCTAATGAAACAGCATTTTCATTATCTTCATCATCATCTTCTAACTCGTAGTCTCCAAAATCAACATCATCATTTTCATTTTCTACGATATCTGTTTCTTTTGGTTCTTCTTTAGAAGAATTATCTCCCTTATTGATGCAATCTGACATAACACCTAACTGACCATCTATATCAGTATAAACTATTTGATTTTGCCCTATTATAAATAGAAAATATTAATGTACTATATTCAAAAAATCATATATAATTCATTCGATTGAAAGAAATGTAATGTATTACCAGATGGGTTCCACATAAATCCAGATATTCTTGTACCATTTGGGTGTTTACTAAAATTATTCACAGTTTCTTCAGCAACGTCCCAAATGACGATATCTCCATCTACAGATGATGCAGCCACATATTTTCCACAGGGTGAATATTGAACAATGGAATACGGTTTTATAACATCAGAACAGTTTAGAGTGCATATTTCAGACCAGTCTGAAGTATCTAAAATAACAACCGAAGACCCATCTGGATAACTGAGTTGACTACCATTCTTTGGATTGAAATCAATTCTACCTATAAAAAAATATCTCTGGATAATATTGTGTTAATTCAATTATAGATATGTTAATAATTTAGGACTTACAAAGAGCTGTTGAATTAGCAAAGCTATTCACTTTAGGAAAACAACTTATTTCCTTCACAAGAGATTTATCTGAAACGCTCCAAACCCTAAGCTTGCCATCTCCACTTGAAGCAGCTAGGAATTTAGAATTAGGGCAAATAGCAACACTTAAATATGGAGCAGAACCCTCGAAACTAGAAATATTCTTTTGGCCCTCTTCAAATTGTATGAGTTTTACTTCCATCTGTTCTGCTGCCAATGCTATGAGCTATAAAATGTTTTGTCAGGAATTTCTATCGCCCACAACACAACTCACCTACATCTCCATTTTTCGATATAGCAATATTATTAATGGGGGCCACAAATCTGTCCAGTACACCTTCCCTATCACCATCTGGAAACGTGGTAATTTGAACATCGTTGTTGCTAGTGGCAATATACAGTTTACTCCCCTTTTGCCGAACTGCCAGTGCCCATTCTCCAACCACAATTGTGTACTGGATCTTCATACAGATCTTGGGACCATATCCGAATATCTCCATCAGAGCCACAAGTTATATATTTTCTGTAGACATTTTCATACATTATGGGGGATATGGAAATTATGGGGTAAGTTTTATTCATAAATATATTCGAATACTCACTGGCCATCATCAGAAAAACAAATATCAGTATGTCCCTCGTTATGTGCATATCTTAAAGGTACGTGAGAAATCGGCATTTTTATAATGTACTAAAATATTTCTACAAGATGGATAATTATTTCTGTTTGAATTATACTAGGCAGAATTTAAACTTTATTGAATCCTCGAACAAATTGAATTCATCGCTCCATAACAATTTTGAAATTGACAGGATGTTGACTTTGGCGGGAAATTATGAGTTTCAGTTGTCATTTCGTAAGTCATAAAATTCTGTGTAAATTTCGAATGAAAAGTTGCAATTAAGTATATAAATCTCATTAAAAATAAGTATTTATTCCAAATAAAATTCGTAAATCATAATGCAGAAGCTTTATATCAAAGTTATCATTAGAATAAAATCTAGTATTCTGCATTTAACCCATTACTTTCAGATTTTACATCACAGATGACGCTAGCATAGCTGACAAAATTTCAAATAAATTTTTCATCTTTATTAATTTGTAACATTTGTAACAAATAAAATCTGAACTCTACTGACTGGCGACGAAACTTTTTTTTTCATAGAAAACATTCATTCAGTATTCCTTAAACAATATTCGTATAAAATTCGAAAGAAAAAAATTAAATAATTGATCTTTTTACGACGTTTTGAAAGACGAAATTGAATAAGTTTCCCAATAAAAATACCTATTAGATTGATAAAAATAATGAGGATCATTTCGAAGAGATTTCATTTAAACAATTCACGTAATAATGAGGAACAATAAAAAGTAATTAAATATCAGTGAAAGTTTTCAAGATTTGAATATGCGCGTAGAGGCGTGGTTAATTACACGTCACTTTACAAATGTTTAACAGTATTCTACTTCGCTTCGACTTTTGTCAACAATTTTGAATGTGGTAACTTTTCAAGCCGATGGTGGGGGAAAGCGCCGTCTCTAGACCGAACACGGACAAGCGAAAACAGCAAACGGTATACACAAACCAGTGCCGCGCCGCCATCTTGGAGTGAAATGAGTGGGGGCTACAGCTTAGTGAGCACCTAGCGTTGTACAAGAAATTACGAAAGTGGCCTATAAGACTGTAAATTTAAGAAATTAGTGTTTACAAATTGAAAAAATACCTCATTGTGTCATATGATTAACGAAACGTGTTTTAGTTTGTGTGTTTTTCCTTTGGCGGACTTTGCAGACCTGAAAAATTAACAGCGTGGCTACACTCTACAGCTTGTCTTTGTTTCTGTTATTAAGGTAAGCTTCTTCCAAACTTTCACATTCTAATTCTGGTGGATATCATGGAATCGACCAAATTTCATGTCTTTTCAACATCAAACACGATGCATCCTTCGAAAATAACCTTTCATTTAGAGCATCCCGACTTGCCTAATTGAATATGCGAATCATGTTTTTTTACCGGCTTTCTACATTCAACTATAAATAACTCACAAGAACTCCAAGGGAGTAGTAATTTCTCATAAGGTATTTAGTCATTTTCTAAATTGAACGTTAACAGAAGAATCTCCCACCTATTACGAAAATAGGTTATATTGTCCATTCTAGAAATTGATTCAATTAATAACATGGCTGCTTGTTACTTGATAGGTTCACGCATAATTCCATTACGCTATTGACACTGACCGATTTTCCTGTTTATCGTCGTGTGACTGACGAAAATTACATTCACCTCGATTGGTTCTTTCGCTTTCTCCAATCCTTCATCATAATTTTTTTCCATTTGATTTCACTTTTTCCTTCTGTGTTCACTCCGAAGCAAAGTACCGAAAATCATTAGCCCAATTTTTCCGACTTGACCTTGATTTCTCATTCAAATTGTTTTCGACAATAATTTCTATGGTCATGTGTAGTTGGCATTTCGAAAAATGCAAGCTCGACTTTTGATTACTTTGCATATTGTGTCAGTAGGTAGGGTTTATAGTGAATTGTTTTTGCAAGGTCTCAAGGTCATTTTGATGAAATCTTGCGAGGAGACGGATGTATTGCGATTGATTAACACCACGAACCAGCTATTTTATTTTTATCATTACGTATTTATTATCATACTCCGCGAATAATGCATCAATCATTTTTTCAGAGAATTGGAGCAATCGATGTGTAAACATTCTTTGATTGTTCGCATTCTTTCAAGGATAGGAACCAGTTTCAGTTAGCATCTAATAATGAATAATTACTTGATTGCTTTATGACAAACTTATTTTTATGCGGTTGACGTAGATTCCCTCATCGGATGAAATCCTTAATTAACGTTGAAAACTATAATATTAGAAGCGAAGAATTGAGATGTTCAGATTCGTGAGTGTCGAACTAAGGTTTATTCAATTTATTGAACGTGCATTTTTTACCAGCTTGATCCATATGTTTTATTGTTTGATTATAATTCATTAATCATATTGTTTTTATGCTTTCACTACACATGCAATGTTGGCGTTCAAATATCAGTTCATTTTATTAATTACACATTTGGTTATGTAATGTCTTTTTTCAATCAAGCTTTTTATCAAATATTCCTACTTCTATGTGAAGATGACCATTCACAAGTTCACAAAGTATTCAGATGAGATAGATAGATAGATAAATAGAAATTTTATTATGTCAAATGTAAGTCTTGTGCAAAATGAGAATTCATACACAATTAATTTTGAGATCGCCTAAAAATCTTGTAATCAAATCGGTTATTGATCTAGCGACTAATGGTCTCGAACTATTAACGCGTTAAAATATCTTGACCACTAGTCGCTGTCTTTAATAACCTAGCTCTAATCATATCCGTGATCACTTTGTAAAGTATTGTGGACATTTTTAGTCATTCATGCCACTGGGAATTGTAAGAATATTTAAGGAGAGTGAAAAATCCATAATGAAGAAAACTTCCCCTGCGAATATTCTTCTGACTGAATCCCAAACTCCAATAATTCAAATTCGGGAGGGGCGGCGATAGGCGTTCGGTAAAACTGGCGTCGGAAGATCCGAAATGCATTTTTAATGATTCCTTACCCTTTTTCTGGTCCCGAAAAACAATTAAACTTTTTTCGTGCGAGCACCAGTCAGGACGGGGAAAACTTGTGGATTTATAACTTTGTTCATACTGCCGGTATAAATTTTTAACGAATTAAAACTTTTCGCATGGAACACAATTTAAAGTTCGTAACTGTCCCACTCGGTTGAGCCGGTGACGTTTCGGTTAATCTCGAAGTTCGCCGGTAATGAGTATTTGGAAAAGTTCGCGGCAAGTAGAAGGCAGATCGAGCTCATCAGTTATGCCGGGTCCACACGGGTGTAATGTAACGCGTAATGCTGAGTCCTGACGAGTGTAATTTAGAGAGTAACTTGTGGACGGTTCAAGATTTCACGGCGAATCTTCAATCCAAATCATTGTTCGTCAGCTGTTTCACTTGTGGTAAGAATATGCCGATTCGAAGATTGTTTGTCATACGCCGGATTAGTTTGACGTCAAAAGCTGTCACTGGGTTCCAAACAAACATTGGAATTTGAACTACCGATTGTTCTATGTACGAATTTGTCGTGTTGGAACCATATACTTATAAACTTACTATTACTTACTTATTTATAAGTATATGGTTGGAACCTTCCTAAGATGAAAAAAGGCTTATTTTGTGGATTATCGGTCCATTATTAAAACTACAAAATCAACGTCAAAATCTAAACATAACCTCAACTTGACTTGATTTCCCTCTTTTTAATTGCTAAATAAGCTTATTTTCAAGTTAAAAACGTCTTCAACACGACGAAATCGTACATAGAACAATGGCTAGTTCAAATTCCATTGTAAATGAGGTTTGTTCGATAACCAAGTGTGCGAATAGCCGTCCAAACGATAACCGCGAGCTCCTTTGAGTTGGTCAGAAAGACCGACACCCTGATGAATCGGGGGGTCAATTCTCGGGATCACTCGTTCGACGAACGTATGCGTTCGTGGAATTTTGAGCGTAGATTTTTGGAAATTCTAACAAATATTTGGGTTCGAAATGAACTTACATTTTCGTCGGAACGATTAGATGACGATATGCTCGAGAATATCAGATATATTGCAATTTCCAAAAATCTACGCTTCAAATATCACAAACGAATACGTTCGTCGAACGAAGAATTCGAATTACTTCATGCCGGGTCCACACAGGTTTAATGTAATGCGTAATGCCGGGTCCACAATGTTTTAATGTAACACGTAATGCAAGGCGAATTCTTCGTTTGAACGGCTTAAAGCCGGCAATAGACATCGTTATTTTTCACCCGTTCGTATCGCTGCGTTGAGAACCTCCGGCAAAATCGCCAAAAACCGATGTGTGTGGCAAAAAACCGTCTGTACGATGCTTGATTTTGTCACGACGGTCCATCGGTTGTCGTGCCATACTGTGTGTGGGGATTTCGTCGAGAATCGGCGGTTATTTGTCATCAGCGTCGTATTAGTCTCGTTTCTTTTTTACTTAGAACCGAAACTGCGGCCGCCACTGCTAAGAGATGTTTCATCTTCATGATGCTAATTCGCGAACGACAGCAAAATAACTAGTACAATTTACCGAAGTGTGTAGGCAAAATAGTTCGGCGATACGACTCGGCGGTTCGAATCGCGGCCATAGATATCGTTATTTTTCATCAGTTTTTCTCGCTGCGGTTCGAACCGCCGAGTCATATCGCGGAACTGTTTAGTGTTTTGCCCACATACTTCGGTAAATTCTACCAGTTATTTCGATGTCGTTCGCGAATAAGCACGTCATGAAGATGAAAAATCTCTTAGCAGTGGCGGCCGCAGTTTCGGTGCTGAGTAAAGAGAATCGAGACTTGTACTATGCTAATGGAAAATAACCGCCGATTCTCGACGAAATCCCCACACACAGTCGGTATGGCACGACAACCGATGGACCGTCGTTTCAAAAATCAAGCATCGGCAGATATTTGGACCGACGATACGTACCGACGGTTTTTCGCCACACAGATCGGTTTTCGGCGCTTTTGTCGGGACGGTTCTTATCGCCGCGATACGAACGGATGAAAAATAACTATGTCTATGGCCGGCTTAACGCTCGTCCCAACGTTCGATCCGATCCATCGGCATGTCGCTCTTTCTGGCGAACTCAAAGTAGTCCAGTCAATTTGTGCTCAAAAGAACCCCTAGCAGGAAAGTTCTGGGGTAGTTTTGATTTTTTCGATTTTTTATGTTTTTTGGGGTGCTGAATCCGAACCTGAGGTTTGCTAACAAAATTTCGTGAGGGAACATTGAAAAAAATACAGAAAAAGAGAAGAAATCTCATTCTTTGGCAGTTTTCTGCTTATAACTCGGAAACTATCAACTTTCCGTGAAAAACCTCTCAATACAAAATGAAAGTACATAAAATTTCCTACAAATTGTACTACCACAGCTTGTTCTGCGACCACCTGTTCTGGCTCAAATTATAGTTTTAAATGAGGTATTTTCTATGACTCAATAAATAAAAAAAACTTAGATTCTATGGTTCCGATGATGCGATTCTCTTGAAATTTTGCATGAACATTCAGCATATCAGTCTCGATTCATAAAAAAAATTCACTTGAATCAGATATCTTGTTATGCAAATATAAAGATTCTTCATTTCAATATTCCAATCGAATTTTCTATGGTTCTGCTCACACTATGGTCACACAATTTTGCATGAAGCTTATTATGACCATCTTGCATATTGCCGCAACATTTCATTTCGACTGGTTTCATTTTGTCTGAGATATTGAGAAACAAACATTTGAATGCCGTATTTTGTTTCATAAAACAAGGCCATTCTAAATTTTTGTTCCTCAATATCTCAGACAAAACGAGACCAATCGAAATGAAATGTTGCGGCCAAATGCAAGATGCTCATAATAAGCCTTATGCAAAATTGTGTGGCCATAGTGTGAACAGGACCATAGAAAATTCAATTGGAATATTGAAAAGAAGAATCTTTATATTTCCATAACAAAATGCCCGATTCGATTAAATTTTTTTTGTGAATCGCGACTGATATACTGAATGTTCATGCATATTTCAAGAGGATCGCATCATCGGAACCATAGAATTAATTTTTTTTCATTTATTGGGTCATAGAAATACCTCATTTTCAACTATTATTTGAACCAGAACGGTTTGTCGCAAAACAAGCTGTGGTAGTACAATTTGTAGGAAATTTTATGTACTTTCATTTTGAATGGAAAGGTATTTTAGGAAAAGTTGATAGTGTCAGAGTTATATGCAAAAAACTGACCAAGAATGAGATTTTCATTCTTTTTTCGTATTTTTTTTCTATGTTCCGTCTAGAAATTTTGTTAGCAAACCTCAAATTCGGATTCAGCACCCCAAAAAACATAAAAAATGAAAGAAATCTAAACTACCCCAAAACTTTCCTGCTAAAAGCACTGTTCGACTGGATTAAAGGCGCTCGCGGTTATCGTGTGGATACTGGATACTCGCACAGTTGGTTATCAAAATTGGAATAACGAACAATCTCCTATTTGTCATATTCGTAGCGACTGAGTGGAACAGCTGACGAACAAGGATTCGGATATTTGCCTGTGAATTCGCGTGACGCCCAAACGTTGCACTTCAAACTACGCGTAATATTACATTACGTTACACCCGTCTTTACCCGGCATTTATGGTTCTTCGACGACGACGACAAAAGTAAAATAGATGGCCTCTGGTCTGCCTGGTATTGATTAGCCGGTCGTGTTCGGAGACTGGAGGATCGGCGTGCTGGCCGTTCAGCCGGAATTTACGGTGCGGGTCACTCATACGAAAAGTCAGTCATTAGAAGGGTCAGTCGTCCGAAAATGCATTCGCCCGAAGAGTCATTCCTCCGAAAGACCACGCCCCTCTATCGTGATTGGCCGACTGGTCTCAGCGCAATTATCTTTCATCTTTATTTAGCACTTTGAGAATTTACAGATGACTACGCCAAGTTGATAATCATATAGTGTTTATATTTCTAGTTTCGCTCGGCGATAACAGATGGAAATGGGTTAAGTTGGTTATGCGATTCTATGTATGTTTATTTCTTAACACATAACCTTATTTTTCAGTTTGAATTTCTGTAATTCATCTTCGATTTGAAATAAATATAATCATAATGACGAATGTGATGAAACTAATGATATATGAAATGATTGAATGATGAAATGCATTGGGAGTTCTTCAAGTTTTTGTCAAACATAATGTATTTTCGATAAGATTAGGTAGGTATTCTAAGAATTTTACAAACACACTGTTAGGTACAAAGCGAATTTATTTTTTTTCCAGAAAATGTTAGAAGATGAATATACTCGAAAACCAGCTGTGTTTTTTTATCTGTGCATAAAATTATAATAAGGCAAGAAAACTTCAGTTGTCTATACCTACAATGAATATTATACTACCTAAATGAGACATGTAATGTTTAGGTACCTACATCTAGCATTGTTGATATAAACATGGATTTGATACAAGTCAATTGATTTTACTGATGGAGTACCTAATTTGAGCATATGCTACATTTGTCACACTTCTTACATCTCAGGGTATTGATCGAATGATTAATTTCACCTAACTTAACAACTGATATGGATCACACTTATCACAGGAATGAAGTACAAGAGCTTTTATAACTTTACTACTTCAATATCACCATGAAGTACCACTGTAGCGAAAAATTCACCATTTTGCATATCCACTCTTATGAAACTCAAAGAGATGTTCACCCTGCCAAAAGTACAAGAGTATTTTGGACAGCGCTCATTCTCCTACATTGCCCCAAGGCTGCATAATTCTATCCCTCGTGTGATTCAGCTTGTAACTGGGTTGACACGGTTCAAGAAGCAGTTGAGGTCTTTTATTATGAGCCTACATCGTAAGGTAGCTGCTGATCTGGTTACTAGGTGTGTGAAGCGTTAAAGTCATTTTGGAATGTTTGCTTAGTTTATGTTTCTTATTGTTCTTTTTTATACATCTCGAAACATGTGTTTCTACACTTATCGAGAACCTATTGTTTATTTTTTATATGATGTTTCTGTAATGTACCTTTATTTGCTCAAATAAACCTTATTGGTTGATATTTTCAGATAATTCTATTTAAAAATTTCACTTAAGACTAGAATTTAAGGAAGTAGGTAATAGGTGTGTGTTGAAATAATACCAATTCAATCAAGGAAAATGTCGAGTATAAGGTGAATTGTTGATAAATTTGAAATATATTCTTAACGATGACAATTTTTCTGAAAAATGAGGATACCTATTAAATATTTTTGGTTTTCAAATTATTGAATAGTTCAAAATTCCTTATGGAATTTTATATCTCTGCATTTCTGAAGTATTATGTAGATGTATGCATATTTTTTTTCGACCTCGACTTCATTAGGAGATTGAAAATAACTCCATTGATTTTTCTTCAATTATTAATCTTATGAAGAATGTTGGAAGGGTGATAAATTTCCAGGAATAAAATTGTATTAAGCTCAAGTAAGTATATCTATACACTGGTAAAATATATAAGATTTATATGTATCCTATAACTACTTATCATGGTTTTTTTGCATTATTATAGCCACTACCTTTTATATGTTGACTCCCATGGGGATAATAAAAATTATTATATATAAAACTATATATTTACAACACAAAATATCTTATTCGAGTGTAATTTATTTTGAGGATCAAGGTACTTATATTCCTCTTGAATCACTCTATCTATTAAAAAAACGCATCAAAATCCGTTGCGTAGTTTCAAAGATTCAAGCATACAAAGGGACATAAGGACAGAGAAAGCGACTTTGTTTTATAATATGTAGTGAAGTATCATCTCAAGTCCCTCTACAAAATTTTGAGGTAGGTACACAAATGAACGAGCGCTTTAAAGCACCTGCTCAGGGCTTTCTTATTTTTTGTTTTTGAACTGATTGATCTCCTTGTTTTATACAAAGTATTTAGAGATGTTATTGTTTGGTTTTTCTAAAGCCATTCAATGTTTTGAATTCCTTCTCATCTTACAAACTATTTTTGTATTCAACTAAACAATCTTTTTCATATCTCAACTAATAACATTTCTCAATTTGAATTTCTTACTTTCAATTTGAACGGGTCCTGTCTGTACTGAGAGTTCTCTTGATTCACGGTTTCCACTTTGACTTTCTGCTTTTTGCTCGCAGTATACTTATGTCAACTTATACAATACTTGAGTCCTTTGAATTGAAGCGTTTACACTGAAAAAAATTTGAATATAGCAAATATAGAAATTTCGACTAGCCATAAGCACAAAAAACTATTTTCATTTGCGATAAGTAGAGGTGTTTCCTGACAAAAAGTAAAGTAAAGCGAAGTTATAACTTTGCTTACTCATGATGAGATCAATAATATAAGATGCAAGTATACTCTTGCTAATCGTTTTTTATTTTTAATCAGAATAACTGACTTTTCTTTTAATAAAAAAGTACATTCTAGGAAATACAGAAAACACGGCAACTTGACAATAGTGTTTCACACCGTTGTTTGACAACCGTCAACCCCAATCCTCAGAACATATACATCGCATTCTTTATGCTATGATTCATGACTGTCTCATTTCATGAAAATAAAAATGATACACTAATGTGAAAATTTAACTCAATATATGTATACTAATAGAGGTGATGTAACAATGTTCTATTTTCCTTCAGGTTTTTGAATGCATAAAAGTAAAAAAACAATTTTTCTCCAAGAAAATTATGCGACCGTTAATTTCATCTAAGAGGCGGGAATAAATTCACAATATCTCGTCGACTTTGCTGTAGCAAAGGTCGATTAAATTTTTACGGGAAAACATCATCAAATCATTCGAATCTTTTGAGTTTATTTTATCGACAATATTGTCATGAGTTTAACTACCTTCAAATAATAATGGCAACAGAGCAAGTTCATACGGAATTCGACGGTTTGCACGAATGGCAAAGTCGTCAATGTTATGTTGGCATGTGTACCGATTTTCCTAGAGTAGACTGATTTATTCAATTTCAACCATTCGACGGAAAATTTCGAAGTGTTTTTTGAATATTGACAGGAGTCAGGACTAATACAGCACATTTTTTTCACATTTTCGGGAGAGAAAAACATAATTTCTGGAATATTTTTTTTTGATTTGAATATATTCTTACAACTCAGAGGAACTTTCGAGAAAATTCGAAAGCCCCAACTCAAAACATTTAGACCATAATCCATTTCAACTGTTGGAAACCTGCAATTTTTCGCAAAATGCTAGGCTGATTCGCACTTAACATTCTGTTGAATATCTCACAAACTGAATGAAATAAAAGACAATTTGCAACGGCATAAAGCAGCACACACCTAGCACAATTCAGCACAACAAATTTTTTTTCGAAAATCAAAAAGTGCTGGGCCAACTTCACTTACCTACACTGTTGCCTGGTATAATGGTTTTTTCCTCTATCCTACGGATTTTTTTATTTTCTTTCAGATAAAAGAAAACGGATGATTTTTCTGTGACTATGACCAGCACAAATTGGCACAAATAGAATACAATCATATAAAACAATTTTAGTCGAAAAAAAAATGAAAGTGCTGGGCTAGCTTTTTTCTAATTTCTTTATGTTTGGGTGAATTAGCGCGATATTCGCGAAGATAACAACGGCACAACTTTGCCTGAGAGTAGCACAATCTTTTGAGCATGTTTCCTCTGAAAAAAAACAAAAGTGCTGGGCGATGCTTTTTTTTATTTTCGTAGTTTGCAGGAAAACACGAAAGATTTTGGTGAAAATATTTACGGCACAAAGCAGCACAAATGTAGCTCAAATCTTTTCATTCGTTTGTGAGAAAAAAACGTGCTGGGCTATACCTTTTTTCATAAATCTCGATTTTTCAGGAAATGAGAAAGACTTTCGAGAAAATTCGAATGGCACAACTCAGTACATCTGTAGCACAATTATCAATTATTTAAATACCATTTTTCAAAAAATGCAGGACTGGCCCTTTTTTTCGTTTTTGAAATACAGTGGAACTTCCCTATAACGAACGTCTGTATAAAGAAGTTCTCTGTTCAACGAATTTCGTACAAGACATTGCGCCTTGAATACAAATTCCATGTTAAAAACACCCTCTAAAACGAAGTATTCAAATAACATCACTCTTTGAATGGATATTGGTAAGAAAGTGTATAATGTAGGTTTTTTCCGAACGAACGTAATAAATCTCGACCTTAAATTAAATCAATACGGCGGGCAGAGGGATCCTTCTGAAACATTTTAAATACAGCCCTGGCCCCAGCAAACACAAAATACAGCAACTGTACAGATACTGCGTTACAAGTGCCACCTGAATGCAGCACATAAATTGTTGTATTAAAACTGCACAGTTTCTGTATTGATAATAATGCATTTCAAAGAATTCAGTATTTGAAGTACAGTTGCTGTACAGTTTTTGCGCAACAAAAATTAAGTGACTCGTGCGCAACCAGTGAAGTTCAGTAAATGTGCAGTAACTGTGATGTAATAACTGCAAAAAGTTCAAATGCTTGTTACCAGGTACGGCATCGTACGGACTCCGACCAATCACAACATGTCCCCATCGTGGGGTAGGTCGGAGTCCTTGCTATTCGGTACGCGGTGTGTTTACGTTAGGTTTAGGTGCCACCATTTTTTGTTTAGCAAAGTGTAATAGTTGGAAGGTTGCGTAAATAAGATTGTGGAAAGTGATATAATATTGGTTTTAGCGCCTTATAAAATTATTAATTATTGCTCCGTAACATTTCAATTGAACGTTTTATTGTTCGGTTTTGAAAGTGTGCAGTGTGCAATGATGCAGTCCTATCAAGATGAAACAAGGTAGAATTATTTTTTCTAACCTCATATTCCTCCTATTTTAGAGGCCATACGTAGGAACAAAAGCTGTGGAAATGCCACGCAGACTGATGTTGAAACAACAATAAAAGCATGGTTGAGAAAACCTGTATGAGGAGTGAGGGAGCAGCCAAACCCAAAATGTATAAACCTTCGAAGAAATTAATTTTGTTTATATTATATTTTTTATTATATATACATATTTTATTCTATATTTTGTATGAATATTCCTGTTTCAGTTATATATTTTTTTTGTTTAATATATAATTTCTTTTCAAACTAATTTTTCATTCACACCAAAACCGGAAATAATAAGATCAAGATTATTAAATTTTCAGTTTGTTTCAAAACTTTTACATATTGAATTCCGTAATCAAATTTAAAGTTGCTGAACACTACAAACTGCGTTTGGTGTGCAACCATTGTATAGCGTTGGTGCATTTCAAATGCAGCAAGGCTGAACAATTTTTGTACAGTTACCTACTACACAACCTCTTTTCAAATGAATTGCAGCAACCTGCACAATGGCTGTATATGAATGCAGTTTGTACTGTACAGTGACTGTACAATTCAGCGGGACATATACGGTCCGTTTCGATATAGTTACTGCATTACCATCGCTGCAGTGACGTGCAGCAACGCTGTACAAATTTTGTACATTTCCTGCGTTTCAGTGTTTGCTGGGGCTGTTTAGTTTCAATATTACCATTACGCTAGTGTGAAAAGTTGTGCGAAAATGCCTGAAAGGAAGTGCTTAAGTTCGAATGATAAACTTAAATTTATCAGTGAAGTCGACCGCGACATTGCCGATTATAGAAACAAATTTTCTGTATAACAATTTTTTTTGCGGATTTTGCGCGTTCGTTATGGAGAAGTTCCACTTTATCTCGAAAACCACTTGGAATTTGAAAAAAAATTATCGACACAAAGCAGCACAAACTTAGCACAATTCAGCACAACAAAAATTTTTTAGAAAATCAAAAAGTGCTGGGTCAACTTCACACACATCAAGTATCTACCCGAAGTCAATGTTCAAACGTAGCTAATAACTCTGTTATTCATAGCTAATAAAAAATATACTTGAAAAGTGGCTCGTAATGAGATGAATCAAGTTGAACTAACAAAAAAAGTCACTTCCAACTATTGAAATTCTTAGATGAACGTCTTATTTGTTCACGATAAATGAATTATTATCTGTAGCCAATGAATTTGGAACTATCGAGAATAAAAATTCATTTAGCTCAAGTAAAAAAAAGTTACTTGTACTTTTTTTCTCAGTGTATGAAGGGTCATAAATTAAGTTATACCCCTTCCAGGTATTCACTCGCTGCATTGACGAATGAATATCTCAACCTTTGTCTAAGATCTCAACATATTTCGTTTCGATAGTTTTCTTTCATAATACTTCTGTAGTTTATATCCATATGCCCTTTCAAACTTTTTGAGGACCTTTTGATGCCCTTGATATTTAAACATTCCATCTCAAATATACTTATACCCGAAATCTAAAAAGTTCACTTAGGACCTTTTATAAGCACTGATCACAAATATGTTAAACTCAGACTTCTGAGCTATCTTTGGACGATATGCATGGAATAGCTGAGGTCTGAGTTTAATAGGTATTTGTTGATTTTATCGACGACTATAATTCTCTGCTCAATTGTTCCTGTTCATAAACATTTTCATTTGATCGGTTTTGTTTGAGATATTATTGAGAAACAAAAATTTTTAATTACCATATTTTAGGGGACACACTGAACTATATTCTGCTGATTAACAAACTTAACCATCTCTGGGGCAATTCTTCCTACAGTTATCGTGTCTAAGACTTTACGGATGGCCCCAAGAAATCGTTATCAGTTAGTCGAACCTTATCTTTTGAGACTAGCATTCGAAAATTACTTACATTTGAGCAGAAGGATGTAGCACTCGTTTTAGTTGAACTAGCGCACAAAAATTACACCATGTCCCAAAGCATAATGATTAAATTTTAAAATAGTTTATATTTTTGAGTAAAAAAATAAAGGACAAAATTTTTAAGTCAAGCTTGGATTGCATACACCTACATAAAACTTCAGAAATACAGAGTTATAAAATCTATATACCTATTTTGGACTATTCAACAATTTGAAGACCATCAAAAGGTTTCCTTTAAGAGCTGTGTCATGGGAGGGACATTTGTTTCAGAAGAACTATATGATCTGCCCTTACTTAATAATTCCACCGAGAAAAAATGCCTACAAGCTTTACTCATTCACCAACTTTTTTCCATAAGAAACTTTTTATTGGTCCTAAGAAATAATTTTTTCGTTCACTTATTCATCAATTCAGGTGTCCAGACAACTCAAGCCATTGAGACAAATTACTGAGGATTCAAAATAATATCGTGAAAAAGGTATACTACATATAATGAATCTGAATTGGTTCAAACATCGAGTTTTCCATTAGTGTAATTTCAAATTAATAATTTAGTTTCTTTTTCTATTCCAGTTATGTCAAATTTAGGTCATTTTCATGTTACGGCTAGTCTATGAAATGCTAACTGTTTGGTAGCACTTTGAGGTGCTCAGAAGTTCTTTACAGATTATCAAGCACTAAGCCCTCCTAACAAATTCCCGAAGCACTAAGAACCAGTTCACTAAAGTACTTTGAGTGCTTTCACTAGCACTAAGGACAAGGCTTCGGCACTCAATATAAGTACCTTGATCCTCAAAATAAATTACACTCGAATAAGATATTTTTTTGTGTAAATATATAGTTTATATATATATATTTTTTATTATCCCCATGGGAGTCAACATATTAAAGGTAGTAGCTACATATAATAATGCAGAAAAAAACCATGATAAGTAGTTATAGGATACATATAAATCTTATATATTTTACCAGTGTATAGATATATTAACTTGAGCTTAATACAATTTTGTTCCTGGAAATTTATCACCTTCCAAGATTTCTCATATGATTAATTATTGAAGAAAAATTAATGGAGTTATTTTCAATCCTCTAATGAAGTCACGGTAAAAAAAAAATATGCATACATCTACATAGTACTTCAGAAATGCAGAGTTATAAAATTCCATATAGGTATTTAGAACTATTCAATGATTTGAAAACCAAAAAATATTCAATAGGTATCCTCATTTTTCAGAAAAATTGTCATCGTTAAGAATATATTTTAAGTAGTAGTAACTGTGTTTTATTGCAGCAATACAAATGGCTATCGACCAAGGGTCCTTCAGCCTATATTTTAAATTTATCAACAATTCACCTTATACTCGACATTTTCCTTGATTGAATTGGTATTATTTCAACACCTATTACCTACTTCCTTAAATTCTAGTCTTAAGTGAAATTTTCAAAAAGAATTTTCTGAAAATATCAATCAATAAGGTTTATTTGGGCAAATATAGGTACATTACAGAAACATCATATAAAAAATAAACAATAGGTTCTCGATAAGTGTAGAAACACATGTTTCGAGATGTATAAAAAAGAACAATAAGACACATAAATTAAGCAAATATTCCAAAATGACTTTAACGATTCACACACCTAGTAACATATCAGCTCTGTATTTCAACCAGATCAGCAGCTACCTTACGATGTAGGCTCATAATAAAAGACCTCAACTGCTTCTTGAACCGTGTCAACCCAGTTACAAGTTGAATCACACGAGGGATAGAATTATACAGCCTTGGGGCAATGTAGGAGAATGAGCGCTGTCCAAAATACTCTTGTACTTTTGGCAGGGTGAACATCTCTTTGAGTTTCATAAGAGTGGATATGCAAAAAGGTGAATTTTTCGCTACAGTGGTACTTCATGGTGATATTGAAGTAGTAAAGTTATAAAAGCTCTTCGTACTTCATTCCTGTGATAAGTGTGATCCATATCAGTTGTTAAGTTAGGTGAAATTAATCATTCGATCAATACCCTGAGATGTAAGAAGTGTGACAAATGTAGCATATGCTCAAATTAGGTACTCCATCAGTAAAATCAATTGACTTGTATCAAATCCATGTTTATATCAACAATGCTAGATGTAGGTACCTAAACATTACATGTCTCATTTAGGTAGTATAATATTCATTGTAGGTATAGACAACTGAAGTTTTCTTGCCTTATTATAATTTTATGCACAGATAAAAAAACACAGCTGGTTTTCGAGTATATTCATCTTCTAACATTTTCTGGAAAAAAATTAAATTCGCTTTGTACCTAACAGTTTGTTTTGTAAAATTCTTAGAATACCTACCTAATCTTATCGAAAATACATTATGTTTGACAAAAACTTGAAGAACTCCCAATGCATTTCATCATTCAATCATTTTCATATTATCATTAGTTTCCTCACATTCGTCATTATGATTATATTTATTTCAAATCGAAGATGAATTACAGAAATTCAAACTGAAAAATAAGGTTATGTGTTAAGAAATAAACATACATAGAATCGCATAACCAACTTAACCCATTTCCATCTGTTATCGCCGAGCGAAACTAGAAATATAAACACTATATGATTATCAACTTGGGGTAGTCATCTGTAACTTCTCAAAGTGCTAAATAAAGATGAAAGATAATTGCGCTAGGACCAGTCGGCCAATCACGATAGAGGGGCGTGGTCTTTCGGAGGAATGACTCTTCGGGCGAATGCATTTTCGGACGACTGACCCTTCTAATGACTGACTTTTCGGACGACCGATACCTACTCGGAATTTACATAATTCAATTGTGGCAACCGGTCTCTGCCGATAGTATCGACTGTAGAAATGGCGCTAAAATCTCCCTGACGAGTCGAGTGGGGTCAGCTGCCTTCGGCCAAGCCGATGAGGATGAGTTCGTCAATTGTGGTCTTAATTGTGAAAGCGTTGTTTTCTATGATTATCACCACTAGAGACCGGATTATATGCAACATGAAAACGTTGTTATATGTATTAAATATGCACGAAAATAGGCAAATATGCTGGATATGCAATATTGAATAAGGAATTTTAGAAACTTATAAAAAAGGAAAGTATTTTTATTTCAAAATCAACTCTCAATAACAATATGGTACTAAAATTTAATTTTCCGTCGCGACATCAAAATAATGTGTACGAAATTGATCATTATTGACCCATTTTAATGCTCAATTCATGCTATTTTGATGTGCAATCCTCGTAGCAAACACGAAGTATTCAGGAACACTACGAGAAATGTCAAAAGTCGACTGGAACATAGAATCATAGAAACTACATATATTGTGTCAAATGTATGTCTTGCACAAAATGAAAATGATTTCAATCAAGAATTTATACACAATTCATATTGACCTCGTCGGAAAAGTCTTGTAATCAACTCGGTCATTAATCTAGCGACTAATGATCTCGAACTATTAACGCGTGAGCGGAGCGGAGCTAATATCTTAACCATTAGTCGCTGTCTTTAATAACTTAGTTGATTAAATAATTATTAGTGTTTTTGTAAACGTCTACATTTAAATATTGTTCCAAATGTACAATTGTTAAATTTTGCTTTTGATCATTTTGAATATTTTTGTGTGTGGAAAAGGTTCGCTCTACATCCACGGACGTAACTGGGGAGGATTTGAACCTTGATTCTATGTTCTCCACTATAGTTTCAGGTGAAACTTCTGCTGTCCCCTTAATTAAACGTTCGATAAGAGACAAATCCTTTAAACCTAGATTTCATTTCAATATCTATTCAAGCTTTTCTTGTTTATTTGAAAATGCCTATGGCAACGTGGAGTTCATTTGGCGTATTTTACTCATTATTTGGATACTTTCATAGCGCGCAGCTACTAATACTGCGCTGTGGAATGCGATAAAAATGATTCGCAAATCTGACAAAAGTCATAATTATTAGTATTATTACTCAATAGACCTCATATTTTGTGGAATTTGGTCGGATTAATCACTTTCATCGCATTTCGGAACGCAAGGAAGAAAATATGTACCGAAAATATGCATCATAACTGGATCTTAGTAAAATATGCAAATACTGAAATAAATGAAGAATTGGAGGTCAAAAACAATTTTGCTTTTGACGACCGAAATCACTATACCTAACTTTCGAACGAAAGGAGCTACTAGGGACTGGATATTTTCTGGCTAATTGTGGAGTCGGAATTGCTTGGTTAAGATCATTGAAATAATTTTTCTTATTTCCATATTATATGATTCGAATCAAAATAAAGAAATTCGAAAAAATCCATAATATGCTGAGAATTCTGATCTATGAATGGCTTCTAACGCTCGAAATTTATAGTGATTTAGTTTATGTCAATGGCATGAAAATATTGATTTCCTTCTGTTATGTACTTACTAACTGTAAGTACATAAACCCAAAGAATATATACTACATAATCTTTGCATAAACCTAATCAAACTCCATTTCAAACTTGTATGATGACTGGTGTATTGTGACTGGTGTCACAAAATGACATTTTGTGACACCAGTTTGATTATTCTGAAAGCCATCGGTTTCATCCTATTCATAGACTAAGAGCCGTATTCATAGTTGGCCCTTGAGGGTGAGTGTGAGTTTTATGGTCCTTATGAATACTAGACATAAAGGTGACATTAACTGTCACTCAGCTCAAGGGCGAACTATGAATACGGCTCTAACTAAACGGAGAATAGATGAGACACTAGTAGAACAAGCTTCAACGACATCTTTTTTTGTACAACATTACTAATTCGTGAAAAAAGCTCAATTGAAAAAGGAATCTGTATCGTAAAGCTGCCTCAAAAAGAATTCTGTAGTGCACCTTTTGAATAGGTAGGTTCACCCATATACAAGGTGCAAAAAGTTTTTTGAAATTCAATTTCCAAAAGGAAATCAGAAATGGATTCGTGCAAGTTATCGCTGAGTGAGGAAATTTATTTTCATGAAAATAATACCTGCAACGAACTTTCATCTGATTTTCTTTTGGAATCGAGAAGTGAGGATAAATAATCAAATTCTGGATAGAATAAAAATTTATTAACTGAAATAGATATCACCAATTGAAAATACAGATTCATTTCATAAATATCTAATCAATAAACTAATAATTGCATTGAAAACATTCTCAAAAACTAACAATAATGAATTCAATAATACAAAATATGAGTATTTACCTTCTAAACTTATTCAATACATGAGAAACTTTTTTGAAAACTATCTTAATTCTTATAGGTAACAGAATATATAATATATATTTTGAAATTACCATTTTGCATCTCGATTTTCACATCCAATAACACAACACATCTTCACTCTTGCAGGCATATCGAAATTCATGATATTTCAAAAGAACGTGTCAAACCACTCCTTGTGTCAGTTGACAATTCAAAGGTTTTTTGATAATAACGATTTTACATACTTACTATTTTCTCGATAGGATTTCCATGAATGCAACGACATCTAACTATCAAATTGAGAATAATTTTTTCGTGTATTAGTATCCTCCTCCGACAGGTGGCGCGACATATACGAGTGGCTCATCTATTTTATTAGTTTGTCTATGATCTCACTGAGATAAATAAACTATTTATCTAGATTCGGTTCAATGTCTCTTCAAGCTTTTCTTGAAGTTTATTTGAAAATGCCAATGGCAACTTGGCGTATTTCACTCATTATTTGGATACTTTCGTAGCGCTCGAAAAAATTTTCAGGGTAGCTCTAAAATTTGAATAGAAAAGTTTATGAATGAGTATAATCTAAAGTATTGTTTTCCCAATATGCACATACGAGCTGAAGCTTTCAACTCCATGCCAGCGGTTTCTTAATTTATTATGTTTGTCATTCAACAATAAACTACACGAACACATAACCTCTGTTTATTTTCATCTTCAGATAGGAATTTTTAGGTTGACGTAAAATCCTCAATGAACAGCACACCTCAATGAGAATTACTGAAAGTTGCAATGTTTGACGTGAGTAAACATGAGATATAAATCTTCAAAAATGTGTCTATTCCTAGTCCCAAGTTCAAAGCTTGCACAATTTTGAACGTCGTCGTTTCAAACTTCAAGATATATAAACAAACATATTCATGGAAATTTCCCACGTTATAACTACGTGCTATAAATATAAAAATTAAAATCGAGGTCGTAGTAATATTCGGTTTACACATTTCCTCAGATAATTCGAAGAAAAATTAATTTACAATTCTACCTTTAAGTACGTGTTGCAACAAGAAATGAAGTTATCGCACCCACTACTACTGCAGGCTTTCTTAATCAAATATTCGAGATATGGTTTCATTTTTTCACTCGTAACAACATTTTCTGTTGAAATTATATGCGTCATAGGAAGTCTCGACCTGTAGCGATTATTTGTATTTGATCAGGAAATAGTTTTTCGTAGTTGGTCGATTTCATTATGTAACAGGAAACAGTCATGTTATTCAAATAATCGAAATATTTGCGATATTGAATGAGAACAGTGTTGCCATGTTAAAAAAAACCGTCCTCATAGTACTTTACAGTCTCACTCCACTTATGAATGATTGCTAAAACCTCCCTGGTTAGGTATTTTCACCTGTTGAGATTAATTTTTTAATTTCAATCGTATACGCGTTTTTCCGAGTTAATTACAGTCTAGATCTCGATATGAAAACAGAAGAGAACTCTCAGATTGTATATGTGAAGGGTTTCCAATAAGAGGTGTTATTTTGAATAGCACGCCATTTCGGTAGATGTCACGTTTGAAGCTGTCATTTTTTTGACATATCACAAGTGGAAACTACGCCATTGATAAAAATGGGACGATTGAAAATATTGAAATTATCAAAATTCACTATATAAATAGTGAAAATTTGGCAGAAACGGTTCGTTAAACTCGAACATTTTTGGGGTCGTCGTGAAGCACCTTGTCGGACCGCAATATTGAAATTGGTGAAAAAATTCGAGCTGTTGGGACAAGTTAGTGATGTCCATTCATCGTCGTTCTTTGCAATTAGGCCGAAATTGGATAGTATTGATCTGGACAACGTTTACTTTCAACAAGACGGCGCTACGTGCCACACAAGCAACGAAACCATTGATCTTTCGCGGGAAAAGTTTCCGGACCGTGTTATCTCTCAAAATTGGCCACCGAAATCTTGTGATTTAACACCTTGCGACTTCTTCCTTTGGGGCCACGTGAAAGAGAAGGTATAGGCCAATAGCCCAGCGTCGATTCAAGACCTCAAAGATGGAATTCGTGAGGCTATCGGGAACATAGGGCAGCCATTTTGCGATTTGGTTATGGAAAATTTCATTAAAAGGATATGGTCCTGTAAGCGTGGTCGTGGTGGTCATTTGCCTGATGTTATTTTCCACTATTAACGGCATAGCTTCTTCTGTATAATGAAATAAACATCCGATCATTTATATTGAAATTTTTTCTTCGAATATCAAGATAACACCTCTTATTGGAAAACCCTTTATATGCTGGGGGCTTTTCGTAACAATTTGAATTACAGAAAGAATAATATAGTAGGAGGGAATCAAATGTTAGTGTTGAGCCCTTTTGTGTGAAAACAATGTTGCCAAAGGTTAGATATCTGGTAATAATCAATTTCCTGCAAACTCCCATTTGGCTCAAACACTCAGTTCCATTTTCCAATTCGTAAAATCGGAAGTTCAGAGGTTATGTGTGAAACTTCCAGAAAACGCCGTTTTCTTGGCGATATCTTGCGAAAATCGTGTCGTGCCAAAAGACTTGCATTCAGGCTTAGTGCTCCCAAAACGACAGAGCAGTAACGCAACCCCCGTTGCATAACTTCGGTGAAAACGGCCAACTAAGCGCTGGCAACGGTAGCGGCGTAAGTTTCTGCTGACTACGCTTTTGTTTATCACCCAATTATTCCGCGAAAAAACCCCATCGCAATTTTATAGGTTCGACGTTTTTCATCTCATCCCTCCGAGGACTCAGCAGTTTACGCTCTCGTAGACCGAATGAGCTGTCGTTGCTCTACAAGTGATGGCCGCTGTCACGGGTTTTCCCCTCCCACGACACTGGCGTCACAGAGCCTATTCGGGACACAAAATTTGATTGGTGTGCTCTTCTGTGAAGGAAAACAAATTTCCATCAAGCTGATTACTGATTTATATTCGACAACATCGTGTGAATTCTATGGATTTCCGTTCGTGGTATGATCTATGTTCGAACCGTTTTGAGGTTAGACTTGTCAGTGTTGACAACTGTTTGAATTTTTACTCATTTCGAACTACTGTGAAATTTCTATGGTTTTGGGGGAATTCGATGTTTCAGTATGTATATTCTATGGTGAAGAATTAGGGAACCTCATTCAGTTCTCTACCGTTCCTCCTCTGGTTGCCTTTTAAAAAGTTTCCGCATCTCCTGCTGATCCCAGGATGCAATTTGTCGTATGATCGATGTTCGAACCGTTTAGAATTTAGATGATAAACGATAAAGTGTCGACAACTTTCCGAAACGGAAAATTTCTCTATCTATATGTCCATCCACGAATGATTGACATCCCAGGCGGATTTGAAAAGTCGAAATTAAGTTGGTAATAGCTCATTGAGTAATTTTTGATTTGAGGGATTCAGATTGGTGTTGCAACAATGTGTTTTTCTCCAACCATCAAAAAATGTTGACTTTTCTGTACTATTTTCAGGTGCAAAAGTCATAAATTCTCTTACCGTACAAAAATTTGCTCGTTGCTTAGCAACACTTTTAATCCTAGGATTAAAAACGCTACTTTTAATCCTTGGATTAAAAGTAAATGCATTTGAAGTCTACTTGACAATCACTGTCATGATTCTGTGTTCAAATTCATAACCAAATTATGAACGATTTTTCACTAAAACCAATTTTATTGTAATTTTGACTTGGTTGGAGAAAAAATAGTATATATTATTCGGATTAAAAGTGCCTATTTTAACTCGCAATTCTGCATTCGCTCGGCTGCGCCTCGCAACTGCAAATATTGCTCGTAAAAAAAATATGCACTTTTAATCCTTATAATATAATATACTATTTGTTTGCTTTTGATCAGAACATAATAATTCTGATAAATTTCGAAGAATCATCGATTAGTTGTCTTGAGCTCTTTAAAATGTCTAGATTTGATAAGGAATTTTGCCAAATAACCATAGTATCCATCAAGACATTTGCAACCCTTTACATGTCTAGTTAAATTTTTTATCTGTTATAATTCTTGTAACTTCTTTGGAACCAGAGATAAAAAAAGTAACGTGCGTTCAAAAAATTCGTGGTCAAGTAAGCTGTGGATTCTATTTTTCCCTCATATGCTCAGTTGCAGGAACGTCCATTAGAATTTAAAGGTCCATTAAACCCTTAATCCTCCATTAGTTCCTTGTAATAATGGAGGATTAAGAGTTTAATGGACCTTTAAATTTTAATGGACGTTCCTGCAACTGACACTTTGACTCTTAGGAAAAATAGAATTCACAGCTTACTTGACCAAGAATTTTTTTTATTTTCGTCGTAGATATAAAATATAACCATAGACTATGTCTATGACTATTAATATAACCTAGAAATGATTTATCAAATTCGGTTGATTTAATGTCGTACTTATGTGATCAATGGTTAATTAATCATCAATTCCATACATTTTTAGTTATTCAAGAAAATATTTACTCAGAACTAATCGCGACTGTTCGACATTTTTAAGTTCGATCAAAGGCAAACAAAACAAATTGTTAAAATTCGAATATATCATCAGTGTTATTTATAACATCATCCGAATTTCTCGAATAAAAAATTACTAATTTGTTATTAGCAACTCAATTTTAGTCTTCAAAAATGTCAATCATTATTCCATGGACTACACTGCTGAATGCAGAGCCACGCCAGATTTTTTCTATCAATTTTCCATTTGTCGTGTGATCTATGTTCTAAACCTTTAGAGGTTCAATTTGTCAGTGTCGACAACTGTTCTAATTTCTACGCATTTGAACAACCTCTTACCAAAGATTATATTATAGTACTAGCTGCCCGGTACGTGCTTCGCTACGTATAAGGCATAGTAATAAACTTAGAAATATAACAAAAAATAAAATTTCTTACTTAGTCTAATTTCGAATGTATGGAACTGCTCATCAAAACTCACTACAAAAACATAATGTAAATGTTTATATTATATTTATCAGAAATAAACACAAAGATACACTATTAAATGTTATTTCTCAACTATGACAAAGAGTAAAAACTATATTATATACATTCGAGGTAAAACATTCTAAAGACGATGTCCGATTCCCAATTGCCAATGCCTTCTAAATGATGAAGACTGCAAGGAGTAAAAACTAAAAAATTAAAAGAATTGGGTACTCTCACTATGGTAGGTGTTATTCTAAAACAATTGGATAAACAATATTTTTTGTTTTTCCATTTTCAGCATGAATAAATAAACAATTGGGAGTACCGACTCTGGAACAGGCAACATAAAGTTGGCCATGTGAAAAACATGATTCCTTCAAATTCACACCACAAACGTGAAGTGTTCGCCCTAGGGCCTTGTTTATGGACATCGCAAATGATAAACGCACGGGATATTGTAACCGTTTGAATTCAAATGGCATATCCGTTGGAATCATAGGGATACGCGGTATCAAACACACTTCTCCTTTTGATTTACCAGTAATATGGTGAGCAGTCCGTTGGTACTGTCCATTTGTATTTTGCCATCATCAATTTCTAACAATTGTTTTGAAAACTCATAGGCAGTTGCATCATTATTTAGTTGAAAACGCATATCAATATTCAGTGTCAATTTTCGTACATATCTCCAAAGAACTGATGACTTCAAACAGGCATTTATTTCATCAACAGTAGTTGATCGAGGAATGACAGGCAATGTTTGACGAAAGTCTCCTGACAGCAATACAGAGCACCACCATAGACATAGAAAAGAATGGACAGGGCGTCACGTGACTTTTACTCTACGTTTCGTGATCCCAACATAAGAGAGAGAGATACTGTGAAGGATGGAGTAATATTAGTGTGGTGCATAGACTAAACTAAACTAATATTACTCCATCCTTCACAGTATCTCTCTGTCATAATGTTGAAAAACTGACAGAACATAAAATATCTAATGCGATTCAATGTTTTTATTATATGTTCTGTGCTTCGCACTAATATTACTCTATCTTATTCTGAAGTCAATGTTCTCTCTCACACGACCTGTCCATTGTTTTCTATGTCTATGAGCACCACCTAAAAGCTGTTGATTACCCTGTAAATCTTGCATTGTTCGATTAAATGCTTCTAGTAATTTATTTTTATTCGCAATTGTGCACTCATCCCATAAAATAATTGACATTAATCGAAGAACTTTTGCTATAGCAGAATTTCTCGAAATATTGCAATTTGGAGTTTCAATCACCTGTACATTCAATGGCAATTCAATGCAGAGTGTGCGGTCCGACCACCTTCTTATAATGTAGCAGCAATTCCCGAAGATGCAAGTGCCAATGCAGTTTTCTGTTTCGATCGAATAGTCGCTAAAATATATGATACAACGAAAGTTTTGCCTGTACCACCAGGTGCATCCAAGAAATGTAATCCACCTGCATTATTGGAAACGGCTTGAATGATTGTGTCATATACATGTTTTTTTTGAATATTCAATTTGGTTATATTCGATTGTACATATAAATAAACGTTAATCATTAGAATTGAACTACTGCTCACGTTGCAATTCACGATCAAACAAATCATGTATCTCACGATTTGGTGGGGTCATACCCAATTGTTCTAATGCTTTATTTCCAATAGTTGAACACATATCTTATCAAAGCTTCGTTGTACATTTCCAAGGTTATCAACAAATCGGGATTTCTTGCATGATGACGAATACGATTTAAAGGTAATCATGTAGAATCAACAAATGACCTTGGGACGTATTTAAACGCCGTATTGCGCATGCGGAAACAGCGTCATTTATGCGTTAATGTTGCCAGACTGTGCACGTGGAATTTATTGTAATCAATCTCCAATTGAAAATTAATTCTTGAAATTGGTTATCATTTTTTTTACATCGGAGAATTAAAAACTGGAATAATATGTAGGTGAGTAGAACTATTAGATTTCAGTTTCCTAACTTTTTCAATCTAGATCTGAAACAACAACGACACATCTTCTTATAGAATTATAATAGTAAAATTTGGTTATTATATATTGCCGTGTAAAAAAGCTGTGGCAATCTTAGTTTTATAATTTTCAGGTCATAATTTAAAAGAAAAAATAACTTATGAGTTTGAATTCTGATATAATAATTTTACTACAATTTTATAATTTCTCAGTTCGGCGACCTCTTAAAAGAAAGAACTATTTCACTCAAGCGCCATATGTTACAGAAGAATATACATAATCATATTTTCGTTTCAGGAAGAATAAATATATCATCTGTCTATTAGATAGAAACTGTGAAAAGTATCAAACGTTGACAAATTAAATTATTTTTACGATATTCGTTAAATACCTGATGTATTATCCAATCTGGCAACGTAGCTGTGCATATGCCGTAACGCGCGCTCAGATTTCAAGGTCATTTGTTGATTCTACATGATTACCCGATTTAAAATATCTTCTGCCATATAATGCTTATATTTGTTTTTATTCCATAATTTTTGGATTTGATCACAGAACATAAAATATATTTGACTTGATGGCGAATATGTTGATAATATAATTCTATGCCATCTGTACTCGAATTTTTATTGAAACATAGACGTTCCTTTGAAAGAAGTGATGAAGAACGAACTCTGTATATTAGTGTTCTGTGAACTCTGAAATTACGGTCAAATAATAAATATTTCAGATTTCTTTGATTAGTTATTACAATAATGTACCATTTTGATGATGATACACTGAAGTGTAATGTCGGTAATTTTAATATTTCAATTCGTTGAAGATTGAAATCTCTAATAGTTTTTACACGTTCGCCATCTATGACAATTTAATCAAAGATTATATGGAGTATGAAAAAATAGGAAACTGCCTTGCATTCGTAGTACTCGAAAACGACTACAGATGGCACTGAAAATGAAAAACCTGTAATGTTGATTTTACACTTTTCCAAGATTTCCTTTGAATTTTCTATACGTAAAATTCTTCCCTAGACTTCCATGAATAATTCAAGACCAAAATTAGCCAAATCGGTGAAGGCGTTGTTGAGTTATTAAATCACAACGAAAATTGGCACTTATATTTATATATTAGATTATTAGAGCACTAGAAAGATAGGTATGCCAGACAGGCTGACTGGGTCCAACCATAGACTCGAAAATTACAGATGGTAATGTCAATTTCTCAGTTATTGTGCTCTATTGTTAGTTGCGTGCTTTTTTTGAAGAATAGTTAATAGAAAGTATTGATTTTTTATTCAAAACAATAAAGTTGGAGACTAGACAGGTAAGCATAAGCATTTATTCGATTACAGATTTCATTTCATTCGAATTGTTCTGTAATTTTCGAGTCTGTGGTTGGACCCAGCATGGCTGTCTGGTATACTCCCCTTTTCAGAGCCTTAGTATTATTAGAGCCTTAGTATTATATACTCTATAATCTATGCCTCTTACCTATCTCTGACGGAACACAGAGCCACGTCTACTCGATTCTATGAATTTTCTTATCGTCGTTTGATCTATGCTCGAAATTTTTGGAGGTTAACTTAAGTTAACCTCCACTGACAATTGTCAGTGTCGCATTCTGAACTACATACAATGAAATTTCTATGGTTCCAGGAAAATGAATGTTTATGCAAGCCCTGATTGCCTTTCGAAAAGTTTACCTATCTCTTGTTGAACACACAGCAACTCGATTCTATGATATTTATTTTCGTGGTATGATCTATGTTCCAACCTTTTAGAGGTTAATTTGTCACTGTCTCATTTTGAAGTACAGTGAAATTTCTATGGTTTCAGTAAAATTCATAGACCTAACTTTCAAAATGTTTTATATGTATGTCTATGGAATTATTTAGTATTCAATCAAATTAACCGTTTAGAGGTTACACTTGTCAGTGTTGACAACTGTTTTTGTTTTTATGAGATTTGAACTACCGTGAAATTTCTATGGTTTCGGAAAATTCAATATCTTTTTATGGTGAAAAATGGAAAACCTCAAAGTGTTTAGTTCCCTACCGTTCCGCCGCTGGTTGCCTTTTGAAAAGTTCCCCTATCTCCTGGTGAACGCAGAGCCACGTCAGCTCGATCCGCGACCTCCACTCCAGACGGTTTTTCGGATCGTTGACGCCACTTTACGTGTCAATTTCGAATTTCGCGATCAGCGTTTTCGCATGCCAAATTTACCCGCTGCGAATTATAATCGGCTTAGGCCGACCGACGTGGAGATGAGACGGGTGGCTCAAAAGACTTTAACTCGTTGACGACTAGAAAACGAACGGTTCACGTGTTGATGTTGGTGTTCGCGGTTCAGTTGTAGATATGATTGGAAAACGTATGATTCGCGGGGTTTTGGGGAAACTCGTTTCATTTCCCTGCCAGCGTTTATTTTTAGATAACAGAGGTGCAATCGAAGACCTGTGCTCGTTTTGGCATTATTAGAGAGTACATCATTTTCTAACTAGAGGTTGTAAACTTTCTGTCGAAGTTTTTCGTCAAGGAATGTGCAATTTTGTAGGTAATATAGGGTGAGGCAGAGTAACTTCCGAATTTGAAAATTCAATTAAACAAAATCTTATACAAATGTCGATTCAATTATTTTAATAATTCGGAAACGTCGGACAACTCTGTCCAGGATTTCGTTGGGTATCTAGACAATAGCCAAAAGATCTGTGATTTTCAGCATTCCAGCACATTCGCCTGATTCAGCCTTGTGAGGATGTCGAAAACCATAATATTTTCGTCCCAGGACACTAGCCCACATGAAGAACAACATTCTTTTGGCTATCATCAACATACTTAACGAAATCCTGGACATATAGTCCGTTCACAAAAGGTTGAGCGCATAGTAGGCGTTTGTTTATTAATCTGAAGTTGGCAGTATTTGCTGTCAAAACGTAAAATAAAGTCAACGTTGCCGAATGTATCCGGCCTTGTCCAACGAGCTTGCTAGAGAACTCTATGCAATATTGACAACATTGCGTATCGATTTGACAAGAAAATAAACAACATAACCAAAAATTTTAATATACACAGTGGAATATGCCGAACTTTCATCGCCAACCGACGGCTCAACCTTTCGTGAACTGACTATAGTTGTCCGACGTTTCCGAAATCGATTAACGCAGTGTACATATTGGCAATCATGTATAGCATTCACCATATATGTATGTATTATCTTTGTAACTGTCTTAACATAAACTTGGAATGTTTTACTTGATTATGGAAAACAATTCAATAAATTGAATTTCTAAGTCTCCAAGTTCCTCTGCCACAACTTGTATAATATTATCTAGAAAATTGCATGACATATTGCAATTTGTTGCAATTGTAATAAAATATAATTTTGAAAGATGTATAGTTTTTGATAAGTATTAAGCATTTATGAAGTAAATTTATTGACGGTAAAGTCATAACACAGAAGATTGTACAAAAGTGTTAAAACTTTGCATTGAAATTTGCAGTTACATGAAAACTGATGCTTAATGATTTTTGAGAAATAAAAACGGTATTATTAGTGTCCGACCGAATGTTCGGTTTCGGCCAAAATTGGCCGGAACTTTCGCCGAAACCGAAACTGATATCGTAAGTTGTCGTTCAGTGCTGCTGGCCAAATATACTCAGATCGTCGCAATAATTTACGTGGCGAAAACGTAGACAAACTGCTCTTCTTGGCGTACAATATAAAACTTTTTAATTTTGAATATTAATTACATGAAAAACCAAAGAAGTAACCCTAAATATGAGATACTCAGAAGTTTTGTTCTTTTGATTTTATGGCTGTTTTCTATTTAACTGTTTACTCTGGTTTAGTTCCAATTTGAAAAAAATTATAAAAATATTGATATTTTTTGTTACATATATCAAATAAATGATCACAACAAAACTAATACATATAATGTGTTTCCATTTCATGTCCGAATTAATGCAGAATAATGGGTAAAATGCAACAAATTTCGGTATTTCAACAATTTTAAGGAATTTTATACTTGATCACGTGAGTTTCGGTCTCGGCCGAAAGTTCGGTTTCGGCCGGAACACCAGTTTCGGTCGGTCTCTAGTATTAATAGACTTATATGTTGATCGGCGAACAAAAATCGTTTTTGTTAAATGAATAATCTGTCATTCACCTAAAATCTAAGGGTTTCAAAATGGTTAAATGTCATATTTACAGATGCAAATGATAACATAAAATATGAAGAAAATGGCTGTAATAAAGCTGTCTCGTTTATTTTCTCAATTTGTAACTTCGCTGACCAAAGCAGGACTTAAAGGAATGCATTTCAGTGAGAAATATCACCATAACCATTAACCGAAAAGCGTTTATGTTTTGGTTGCTAATTGCGATGACTGTACCTGGAATGCACCCTATTCAAAATTGCGGACAATACGATAGAAATTGTGAAAGGGGCAGGCAGCATGAACTGTTTCGTCATCTCTTTTCAGAATTCTGTTTGCAGATTTCATAAATTCGATGGAAGGACAGAGTCGGTGCCGAACATTGACCATGAGTGTAAAGTTAATCGTTACCTTGACGATTTGACATTTTAGGGAAATGTGAATAGTTCCTCTTCTCAGAATGAATCATTTCCACCAGTTCGCAAAGCATTTGATAATTTGTGTTTAGTGCTTGCCAATCTTGTTCTTGTATAAACTATCCCTTGTAAGCTTAAGTAATAAAATCAACATTTTATTGTTCTACAATATGCACCCCGCATCGAAATATGGTTTCTATTACTTCGAGAACTCAACGATCTTTGGCAACACATGTTTCGAGAACATTGTTCTCGGTTTTCGCAAGTAGTCGATTCGGCTCATCGCTATGAAATAACACATCTACTAATATCGAATGATCAGAGTAGGAAGAAACGACAATATAAGACATTAAACTTGTTTTGATATGTTATTCAACTTGCATCTATCGACGAACACGAAGTTAACTACAATTCTTGCCGTTTTTTGCGCATTTCGACGAAAAGTAGTAAAATGAATATTTTATTGCTCTACAATATGCACCCCGCAACGCAATATGGCTTTTATCACTTCGAGAACTCTGCGATCTCTGCAACACATGTTCATCAGGAAAGTTCTCGAGAACATTGTTCTCGATTTTCGCAAGTATTCGATTCTGCTCATTTGCAATATTCAACATCTACTGATACCGAGTGATCAAAATTGTAATAAACATCATGTAAGGCATTAAACTTGTTTTGACATGTCATTCTACTCGCATCTCTCGACAAACACGAGGTTAAACAACAATAGTTATTCTATACGTTATGCTTCTCGCATTTCGGCGAAAATTTGTGATGATTATTCCATGCATTTTTAATTTAACGAACGTACAGTTGTTTCCTTAATTTGCTGGCGTTCATTCAGCACCGCTCGAACTATAACCGTATGTCATGTGAACAGGCGCGTTTTTATCGGCCGACGTAGCAAATTCCGCGAAAGTTTAGCGTTTTCAAGGGTGCGAGATGTGTGACGCCACAGAAAGGTGCGAAATTATCATATTTCACCTGATATAGAGAACGCGGTGCTATAAATATAGGAAAATCGATAAAATACGTGTTCTAACTACCCATAAATGCAAATTCTATTAATAGGCAACGCGACCGAATAGAGAGAGGTGTAGTATTAGCCCAAAATATGGCATCTAAGTACTAGATAAATCTATAGCCGGGTTTCATAAAACTCCGATCACCTTGATTATTGGAATGTTATCATTTCTTTGCATTTTCCAGTTCATTTTTGACTTAAACCATCGACTTAAATCAAAATCAACGATTTGATCGCCCGATCAAGCTTTATGAAACCCATTGTTAGTGTATTAGCGCAAAATGTGACATTACTGCGGAAACTCTATGATCTTTTGGTACTGAAATAACACATGTTTTCCAAAAGTTCTCGAGACCACCGCTCTCCACATCGAAACGTCAATATAAAGTATTGAACTGTTTCGACATGCAATGCAACTGGCATCTATCGGAGAAAAATTCTAGACGTTATTTTGGCGAAAATTTGTTATGAAATGTCTCCGGTTATTGTATGCATTTTTGATTTCACAAACAAAAACAGTGAAATTTCCCTATAACGAACGTCTGTATAACGAATTTCGTTCAAGACATTGCACCTTCAATCCAAATTCCATGTTTAAAACACCCTCTAAAACGAAGTAAATTTTCTCTATAACGAAATATTCAAAGAACATCACTCTTTGAATGGGTATTGGTAAGAAGGTATAAGGGTAAGTTTTTTTCCGAAATTTTTCAGGACGTACGTAATAAATCCCGGCCTCAAACTAAATAATTACAGCGGGCAGAGAGATTCACCTGAAACAGTTTTAAATACACCCTTAGCTGTTGATTTCAATCTATCTAACCATTACGCTTGTGTGAAAGTTGAACGAAAATGTTTAAAAGGAAGTGCTTAAGTTTGAATGATAAACTGGAATTTATCAGTGAAGTCAACCGCGACATTGCCAACTATATAAACAAATTTTCTGTATAACGAAATTTTTTTATAATGAATTTTTGTGGATTTAGCGCTTTCGTTATAGGGAAGTCCCACTGTATCTGTTTCCTGTATTCGCTAGCGTTTATTCAACACCGCTCGAACTATATCATGAGAACTAACACGTTTTTATTAGGCAACGGCAACGTGGCGAATTTCGTGAAAGTGTAGCGCTTTCGAGGGTGCAAGTGTGTGACGCCGCAGAAAGGTGCGAAATTATCATATTTCACCAGATATAAAGAACACTGCGTCGAGATAAATATAGCGAAATCGATAACATACGTGTTCTAACTGCCGATTCATGCAAATTCTATTAATAGGCACCGCGGTATTTTTGCATTATGTCGACCGAATAGACAGAGGTGTAGTAAGTATGTATAAGCCCGAAATATGGCGTCTATAGGCCTTATCGGAAACTTGCTCGGGTTAACCCGATCCCAAACCTTCGCGTTCGTTTACCTAACCCGAACATCCAACCCGTGTTCGGAAAAAACGGTGCTATTAACACGATCACTGACTCAGGTTAATCTATCGTAACCCTATACAAGAGCAGGGTCTTAGAGTCACCGCATGCGCACTGCAGTTCAATTTTGTATTTGAAAAAGGCCGGAATAAGAATTTGGCTTAGCGTAAAATGTGTGGTTATATGAGGCGAGAAAATAATGTGAAACAACTTCTTCTTAACTTTGTATGCAGATCTTTCTGCGCGTTACAGCTAAAGCCTTCTTTACTTCTTTAACATATGTATTCGAAGATAACATTTAATATGCGAGGGCACACCAGAAATTATAAGAAAGATTTTACAGAAACCAATAAATCCAAGCAAAGCTAGAGTCAATCAGTAAATAAACTGGAACTGAAAAAATAAATTATCTACTTCTTCAAAATAGGTACTCATAAATATTATTAAGCATTCAAGAGCACACTAGAAATTATAAGAAATATTTTACAAGAGCCAATACATGCAAGCAAAGCTAGAGTTAATCCGAAAATGAACAGGGACTGAAAAATAAATCCATAAAATATGTGTTATGTTAATGATACGACTGTCTCTTCAAATCCTAAACCTGATGTGTTCGTAAACTTAGAACCCGAATCCGTGATCCGAGTAGAACCATCACGTGACCCAATGGATCGAGGTAGTAGCCCTGAGTAAGTTTCCGAAAACGCCTTATTACTTCGGGAACTCTACGATCTCTTGCACTGAGTACTGAAATAACAATTGTTCTTCAGAAAGTTCTCGAGATCACTATACTCTATTTTCGCTAATATTCTACCCATCGCTATATGAAATAATCAGCATTTACTGATATCGAGTAATCTGAGTCGGAGGAAACGTCAATATAAGGCATTGAACTTGTTTTGACATGTAATGCAACTGGCATCTATCGGCGAACACGAAGTAAACAACAATTCTAGACGTCATTTAGGCGAGAATCTGTTACGAAATAAACACCGATTATTCCATGCATTTTTAGTTTCACGAACAAATGGTTTTTCCTGAATTCGCCAGCGTTTATTAAACACCGTTCCAACTATTACCGTACGTCATGTGAACTGGCGCGTTTTTATTGGTCGACGTGGCGAATTCCGCGAAAGTGACGGCGCAAAAAGTGCGAAATTATCATATTGCACCTGATATAAAGTACGGCGGGTTGCGTCGAGATAAATATAGCGAAATCGATAAAATACGTGGTGTTCTAACTGCCGATTTATGCAAATGCTATAAATAGGCACCGCGGTATCTTCCTATTATGTCGACCGATTGGAGAGAGGTGTAGTTTAAGTATTAGATTATTAATAGAAACACCTATTCAACATAATTCGGTGCGTGCGAATGTGAAATTGTTGCGGACTTGGACGTGGGCGGCAAATATTCATCGACGGTATCGAAATATTTCAACCGTTTGTGCGATCAGGGAGGTCGCTTTAATTAATTTCGTGAATGAGTTGGAATTTCGGGAATTTAGCTGACATGTTCATTTTGTAAGTGTGGAGTTGTCATCGTGTGACGTGGAATAATGGTGACGAGGGTTGAGGGGCTATTGCGCTTTTATCCTTTGTTCAATTTTCCATGCGGACTTACCAAATACAGTGGAACTTCCTTATAACGAAATCGCTAAATCCGCGAAAAACATTCGTAATTAAGAAATTTCGTTGTACAGAAAATTTGTTTCTATAGTCAGCCATGTCGCGGCCGACTTCACTGATAAAGTCGAGTTTATCATTTGAACTCAAGCCCTTCCTTTTAAACATTTTCGCACAACTTTCACACTAGCGTAATGGTTAGCTTGAAACCAAACACCCGGGGTGTTTCAGAAGGATCTCTCTGCCCTCCGTAATGATTTAGTTCAAGGTCGGGATTAATTACGTACGGCCGGAAAAATTTCGGAAAACCCCCATCCTTGTACATTCTTATCAATTCAGAGAGTGATATTCTTTGAATATTTCGTCATAGAGAAAATTTACTTCGTCTTAGAGGGTGTTTTTCACATGGAATTTGGATTCAAGGTGCAATGTCTTGCATTAATTCGTTATACAGAACCACTGTAATTTCAACAATACACAACGCCAGGAATGCAAACAGTCTCATCATACCTCACCACAAGCTTAAAAACAGGCAGCTTAGCGTAAACTACCTGGCATTAAAGATTTACAACATATTACCCGATGAATACAAAATCTTAAAAACGAAGAGACTCAGGAAGGTTCTGAATGAAAAGTTGATGTAGAGAGTATACTACGAACTGGAAAAATACCTATTTTACAAACCCTATCTTTAAAGTTGACAAACATCGAGGGGTGATTATACGAGTGATTTGCAACAAAAAATGTCATATAACACATGATCGAAATGTTGACGCTTATTCTTCAATTTAACATTTCTTGATTTCATGAAATATTTCTTTTCTCAAATGATCATTCAGTTTTCAGTTTCCTGGTAGTCTCATAAAATATGACACCAAAAATTATGCACACGGTTTCTTTTCAGTAAAAAAGTACCTCATTTTGTGTACTTTCGAATGACAGTCAACTTTTGTGCTAGCTGCTCATCCTCCACCATAATATCATGGCTAACATGATAACAACGAAAAAGTCTTAAAATTCCGAACCTAAATTTGCTCTATTTCGAAGCTCTTCGTGATCGAATTTCAATGTAGTTTTATGAAAATCATAATAGTAAATGAGGTACTTCTTACTGAAAAAAAAACGTGTTCATAATTATTAATTTTTCATCGAAAAACCATTGGAAAAATAGGACTGATTCTGTTAACTTCAGAATCGTGATATTCTTCTTCTTACCACGCCTGCAATAAGAGTTTTCGGCATACAAACAATCTCGTAACAAATTTATTGCCCTTTCCGAATATGTGGTCAAATTTGATAAGACTACAAGGAAATCTGCAAAATGATCATTTTGGAGAAAAAACTCGAAATAGTTCGTGAAATCAAGAAATGTTTAATTGAAGAATAACTGTCAACATTTCGACCATGTATTATATGGATTTTTTGTTGCAAATACTGTGTATAATCTCCCCGAAGTTTGTTTAAAATTAGACAACCCTTAATTTTGAATAGTTTGTCATATACTTGAAAATGTCATTTCTTATACAAATAATATTCATTTGACTGTTTATATTTTTTTTCTGGTTTCAAGAGAAAAGCGTGCTATCGTTTGTCCAAATGTATGTTAGTTTCGAATTTTGACCCGAAGAGGTCGAAAATGATTCTGTCGGCCTAAACACGATAACTTTCGAAAGGATAAAGTTAGAGAGAGCATTGAAATTTGATGTTCCGAATGCCGACGGGGAGTTCATTAGCGGACCAAATCAGTAAGGGATTTATTGTAATTTAAAATTTGGTATTTTGAAGAACAATAACGATAGGTATATTTCTGCAAAATATCCCACGATGTGAACCGATAAATATCTGGTCACTGTAACTCTCGAACGGAAAGGATTGCGGACTTCGTGAAAAAGTAGAATAAGTTGATTGGTTTCGAACTAAATTAAACTTTGTCTAATTGTTCTTACTAGCGAAATTACTAATCCGATCAATATCAAACTTGACATTCCGAACTGAGACCTTTTTTTCAACCGTAAAGTCGAATAACCAACCGTATGATATTGTGGCTCCTTCGATTGACCAAATACCGATATCCATGATATTACATTCTAGCTTTCTATTTGACTGAATAATATCCGAAATCACTTCAGTTGGAAGTAAAGTGATTTTGACGAATAGAATATCGCATGACAATCAACAAAACGATAAGGTTTCAAATCAGAGTACCAAATAGGAATATCGACAATTGTTCGGAAGGAATTTCTAAAGTAATATGAATTATTCATTACTAGCAATGAAAACCGAGGATGATAATTCACTTTCTGTTATGTTTAGAAGTAAATTGTTAACCAAAATGTTAGGTAATGTTATTGTTTGATGCACTGAAGCGATTGTAGAAATTAAACTGATATCTTCAGAAGCAACAAATCACTTGTGTAATGAAAAAAAACCCGAAAATTAAACGCCCTGTACAGCATGATGCATTTATTTTTTGAACACCTCATTGTAGTATGATATTCGCCAATAAAAGAGTTACAACTAAAAAAACATTCAATTCGGACAAATGTTGCGAAGATATTCATGGCTAATGCATAAAATACAAGAGTTGATAAAAAGTTGAATATCTCTGGACGACTTCAAGATAAATTGATTTTTAAAAAAAAACAAAATACTCAAGAGATACTAGGTACAAAGCTTTATTGTTTTTATATGCCTCAGCAACCTGGCATTGCCCACAGAAGTTAAAATTAAATTTGACTATAAAACATGACATTATTTAAAACGCCCTGTACAACATGAAGGTTCTATTTTTGGACTTCTGTTTAATGGAGGAAATTCGACAATAACAGAGCTACAATTGAAAGAAAAAAACGTTAAAATCCGACTGAAGATTGGGAAAATATCAATTGTTAAAATTCAACGAAATTTTAGGTGGTGCGCTAATTTGTCCATCAGTATATAATACATCTAGGAATTTTCACACAAAAGTTATTTGCGAGGAATACAGAATTAATTAAATGCCCAATATCTTGTGGGGTATTACTCTAAATTCCTCCTAAAGTATGCTTTCCCTTGTGGAATTTCACAATTTCTTTCCCAGTTTTCCAGAACCGCTCTCTTCTTCGCAAGACGAAGGGAAAGCTCGCGAACCGCAGGTCACCTCGATCCGCCGCCCCCGACGGCCATTCATCATCCTCGCACGGATCAAACTCGACCGGGCATGATACGAGCGCTGAGAAAGGAGAGGCGGCCGGCAGTAGGGAATAAAAAAGCAGATAAACGCAGCTTCATTCTGGGAAGAGTTACCTTATTCGGGAATAACTCCAACTTCGAACACAAACATGGACGTTGGCGGCGGCGGTCGGGGGCAAGATAAGGGGTGGGGGTAGTCGAGGATCGATGACGTTTGACCTCAAACCGTCGTCCCCCTCCCGCCGACCCCTCCTAGTTAACGCGGGCTAAAAGCGGCCCTTGCGATTCCCTGTTTTGTGTCTCGGCGAAACCGGGAGAAATTTCTGCCGGTGCAGGGTGGGATTCGGATCAGATCTCTGGAAGGTGTGCAGCTTCCTTCTCCGCCATGGAATTCGCATCGGAAACACCCGATGTTCAATGCACCAGCAAGAACTTTGTCGTCCATTGAACAGTGTATATTTTGAAGATTAACGTGCTACGTGTCGTTGTCTTTTCTTATCGAATATCACGGGCAACCTGACGCATTGCATATTCAATGATTCGATGCAGTAGGCTGCCTATAATAGTACTAGATGCCGTCACGCATTATAATGCAGCCGAGTAGAATCTGTTTATTTACGCAAACATATTCCGGCGTTGCGAACACGTGCCGTATCTTTTTCCGTATTGGGATAATCGGTCTACCGTTCCCTATTTTGATACTAACGCCTTGCGTCTGTTACAGACAATTCTGTCAGTTTGGCAGCATCATTGTTCAGAGTTCAGTTTTCGCGATGCGCTATGTATTCACATTTTCATTCGATGTGATGTTCATAAACTGAATTATTTTATTGATTTGGTGACAGTTTATTGTTGCTTGAGAGTATTTTGGTAATTTTAGTAGAGGCAAAATTATGAAAATGGTGATTATGTATTATATTCAGAATTGTAGAAATGAGATCTAATTCATTGTTTACCTCACCCCCGTGCTGAAGTAAAGTGCTTTCCATCTCACTCTATGCTGGTTGATACAATGCGGTACTATTAACTCGTAAGGGAACCTCTATGATATATTCTTATTCTGAGATAATTATTTCGTCCTAATCGAAGTACGCGAATCTTTAGAGTATACCATTGTTCAACTAGGCGGCAATTTTCTGTGTCTGATGCATTGATTTCATCGGATGTTTTTCGATGTAAATTTCAAAACCGATATACACCGTTCAAATTTGAGACGAAGTAAAGTAAACTAGTGAAAAAAGTTTCGAATTTTTAGCAAGATTGACTCGGATGGACCACATTGTTGTCTTCAACATTATTATTTTTGCATCATGGGATGAGTTGGAGATTTGAAATTTTTCAGTTTTGGTGTATAGTTAAAATAACTCGCTTTGATTCGATAGTGTCCAAATCAGCCTTTTAGTTTTCGAATGGTAGTGATTTGAAATATATTCATAACTCGAAATCCAATATTGGTCCTTTATGATGCGGGGAGCAATTTTGCCCAAGAGTTCAGAAATACTTTTAAATTCATTCCTCATTTTTATTATTCGCGTTCAATGCTCAATAGAACATCGGAAAGAATTGAAGGTGAACAGCCTACCGTGATCATGATAACTTCCGAATGGACTCAGAAACTTGAAGTTTTAGGGAGGTGATGAGATTTGAATAGAAATAGTAGAGAGAGCTGGCACGAATTTTTTGGTAGGTATTTGAGGCAAGCTGAAAACTTGTCAGATACCTCTCCTATTATATCCAACTCGGGATTGCAGACCTGCCTGGTGAGTAGCGGGGCTAAATCAACCCCTACATTTTTAATGGCCTGGCAGGTAGAAAGCCCTACCGAAATGATCTGTCTTTTGGGAATCTTATTTTTAGTTATAAGTAACACTCCATTAAAATTTCAAGCTGCCTCAAAACATTTTATAAATTTTTGCAAAATATTTTTGCACGCGTCTGGCAATGTTAAAACCCCGATTAATTATTATGCAGCTTGAAATTTTAATGGAGTGTTACTTATAACTAAAAAATAAGATTCACAAAAAAGACAGATCATTTCGGTAGGGCTTTCTACCTGCCAGGCCATTAAAATGTAGGGTTCATTTAGCCCCGCTACTCACCAGCCAGGTCGCAATCCCGAGTTGGGATATAATAGGAGAGTAATTGACAAGTTTTCAGCTTGCCTCAAATACCTACCCTAAAATTCGTGCCAGCTCTCAGACTAAAAGGTTGAAATCATTTAATGAAAATTGAATCCGCAGGTTATTCAGATATAAGCAGCAAACACAAGTTTCTGACTTCACTCCGGGACATTTTTCAATTGTTATCGTTAATCTGAGAAGTAATGACTATTCAAAACAATATAAATGAAACTAACAAGGCATAGATTTCAAAACACTCTTTTTTCCACTGAAAGTAATGCCGCTTACATATTGTTCACAATTTACAATGAGAATGATCGTTTGTTTTTAGAAATTATTTACATGTACAGAAATAACGTCTATTGCTTAGCCTCCAAAGGGAAAATATTGAATAATGTATTAAAGTACCTTTTCATTTCAGGTAAGCATGTTCAAATTCGAACGACCGTGTTGCTGGAAGATTTTCTAAATAGGTACCCCAAAATGTTAGCCCCATTTCGCACCAAGCCAGTCCAGCCAGTCGAGTCAAGTCAAGTCGGATTGGAACTATTAACTTCGTTTAAAATCGTTTAAAACAAATGCAATGTGAATCTAGTTTCACATTAGGACCTAGTGTGAAACTAGATTTCACATTGCATTTGTTTTAAACGATTTTAAACGAAGTTAATAGTTCCAATCCGACTTGACCTTGACTCGACTGGTCTGGACTGGCTTGGTGCGAAATGGGGCTTAGCGATCCTCGATTATGAAACTTGGGTCGCGGTTGGTTTGGAGTTCACAAGCAGGTAATAAAGGTATATGTAACTGAACCCCATATTCATTAGATTAGTAGTAGTATTTGAGAACTGAGGAACTTCCCTATAACAAAAGCGCTAAATCCCAAAAAAAAATTGTTATAAAAAAATTTCGTTTACGGGCAATTTGTTTCTATAGTCGCTTCACTGATAAATTTAAGTTCATCATTCAAACTTGAACACTTCCTTATAGTTTTCGCACAACTTTCACCCTAGCGTAACGGTTAGATTGAAACCAAACAGCCAGGGTGTATTTTAAAACTGTTCAGAAGAATATCTTTCGTCCGCCGCGCGCGTAATGATTTAGTTTAAGGTCGGAATTTATTACTTACGTCCGGAAAATTTAAGAGAAATCCCACCCTTATACCTTCTTACCAGTACCCATTCAAAAAGTGATGTTCTTTGAATATTTCGTTATAGAGAGAGTTTACTTCGTTTTAGAGGGTGTTTTAACATGGAATTTAGATTCAGGTGCAATGTCTTGTACGAAATTCGTTATACAGACGTTCGTTATGGAAGTTTTCACTGTATTAGAAATACAGTGAAACTCTAATCTTGAAATCACTTCGTACATTGGTAGACAGGGCGTCGGGAAGTGACTGAATATGTAGGTACTGCGTATCTGCCGATGGACGGCCGTAATTCCTAATATAACTGAATAAAATAATATATACGTTATACTAAGAAGAAAGGAAGAGGCTAACACCTCCAGAAAAGAAACACAAACGCCACTCATTGACCACAGAATCAGTTCAAGTTTCTGTGATGCAGGTTTCATACTTTGATATCATTTTCATCTGTGTAGTAGCCATCAATACATTATCATCACAAATGTTTCTTGCCGCAGACCAAAGTCATATAAAAATATCTTAAACCTACTTTCTGGCTTCGAATTTTCTCCCAATATGTATTCCACCCTTCGACCACCTCCACCACTTTCCTTTTTCATACTATCGCTTTCCATATCATATTTCGCCTTTTTCCCCCCCCCCCAATGCGGATTACGGTCTTCTTGAATTATTATCTTGTTTCGAGCACGAAACCGTATTCCTGCAACAGGAACTCGAGTGCCCTGATGGGGCCCTGGGCATGCTGCACGCACATTCGATGGCTGCTGGCGGGAGCGGGGGACTCTGGGACTTGGTCTCGTATGCCGAAACTTCTCCCGATTTATTTAAATTCAAATGGTCTATTTTGCTTAACCCCCGACTCTCGGATCCCACGGTCGCTAATTGGGATGAGTGAATTATTGTTCTGTATCTTTATAGAAGGTGATTTAGCACGAGAGAGTTGTGGCGTGTTTTGTAGGGATAAGGAGTTGCCAATATTTTTAACTGCTGGTTTTCATTTTATCGTTCTCCAAATTCGGAAAATATCTGAGGGTTAGATTTATAAAGTTACCACGTGTATAAAATACAGTGGAGCTTCCCTATAACAAACGTCTGTATAACGAATTTCGTAAAAGAAATTTCACATTGAATCAAATTCCATGTTAAAAACACCCTCTTAAACGAAGTTAATTCTCTCTATAACGAAATATTCAAAGAATATCTCATTTCTGAATGGGTATTGGTAAGAAGGTTTAAGGGTTGGGTTTTTCCGAAAATTTTCCGGATGACTGTAATAAATCCGACCTTGAACTAAATCATTACGGAGGGCAGAGAGATCCTTCTGAAACAGTTTTAAATACACCCCTGGCTGTTTGGTTTCAATCTAACCATTACGCTAGTGTGAAAAGTGTGTGAAAATGTCTAAAAGGAAGTGCTTAAGTTTGAATGATGAACTTAAATTTATCAGTGAAGTCGACCGCGACATTGCCGCGATTATAGAAACAAATTTTCTGTATAACGAATTTAGCGCTTTCGTTATAGAGAAGTTCCACTGTATACTATGATCACTAGAGACCGGAATATATGCAACATGAAAACGTTGTATATGTATGCGAATATGAATGAAAATGCTTGAAATTTGCATTATTTCAATATCAACATAAAACCTCTTAATAATATGGAAATAAAATTTAATTTTATTTAATGTTTTTGTAAACTTTGCAATTAAATATTGTTCCGAATATTCAATGGTCAAATTTTGTCTACGATCATTTAGAATATTTTTCCATGTGGAAAAGGTACGCTCCACATCCACGGACGGAACTGGGCAAAATTTGAACCTTGGTGCCATCATGTTCTCCCTTATTGTTTCAGGTAAAACGTCTGCCGCCCCATTAATAAAACTCGATAAGACAAAAATCTTCGGAACCTGGATTTCCTTTCAATATCCTTTCAAACTTTTCTTGAAGCCAAAGTGGAGTTCATTTGGCGTATTTCACTCATTATTTGGATACTTTCAGTTAAGGCCAAACCTTGAGTTTCAAGTATTGAGCTGGTATTTCACACAATTCTATTATTCAACGACATTGTTGAAATATCCCAAAATATAAGCTGAGTGCTAAGTGAAAATGTTCACGTGCAAATTCAACTATTTTGTCCCTTGATATACCAATCTCATCTTTGAAAAAGATTTGTTCAGTCGGTTCACCAAACAAAATCACTGTTGAAATTACACATTTGGTTTTCATGTGATATTTTGGTACTTTTATTTTTGAAATATGTATCTTATATCGACTAGGAGTCGAAAACTACTACATTCTGTAATTTATCGTATTTGGTTGCGTTAATAAATAGTTGATATTTTGAAAAGTCTCCAAAACGACGCATATACATATGGAACTTCTTAGGTATTCTGAGGTTTAAAATTTACTTTCAAATTTCGAATATGATAAAATTTTTCGTAATGAATCATTATCATACAGTGACGACGTATTTCGGTTTCTTGTAAATGTTGAAGTATGTTTCAAAAATACATAGGAACTTCCCTACAACGAAATCGTTAAATCCCCAAGAAAATTTCGTTATACAGAATTTTTTTTTCTATAGTGTCAAGTGACGAAACAAGCAATATTTCTTGCATTTTTTGATTTGAATTTATATACACAATCAAAAAGGTATGTAACTGCATTTGTAATAGCTTATAGGCATTTTATGTAAGTATCCGTATATAATACACAAAATTTTTTGGGCAACTAATTCGTAATTTTCGTCTGAATGGTACAATTAAAAAACATTTCATACTCAAAAAAACTTCGCATTTTTTCAAAAATTCAAAAATATTTCCCTTCAATGGACCGGAAAGCGAGGCGACACGTTTTGAAGACATGAAAAACCAAATCGTGAAGAGGTACTTCACGATTTGGTTTTTCGGCGGGTTGCTCCTCTAAATCAACGCTATCGGTATCATCACTGCTATCGTAGTGATCTCAAACACCGGATTTGACACTGTTCAACATGTCCTTTTCAGTTGGAAGTTCATTTATTACAATATTAACATCGACACGAAATCATTTAAAGTATGTAACCGTCATTATCAACATTTCCAACTGAATCCAACGTTTCGGAAGGATCTATCCGCCCACCGTAATGGTTTAGTTTATGGTTGGGATTTATTACCTACGTCCGGCATAATTATGGAAAAAACCCTCCCTTATACCTTTTTACCGACACTCATTCAAAGAGTGATGTTCTTGTTCTTGAAATATTTCGTTATAGAGAGAATTTACTTCCTTTTAGAAGGTGTTTTCAACATGGAATTTGGAATCAAGGTGCAATGTCTTGAACGAAATTCGTCAAACAAAGAAATTCGTTATACAGACGTTCGCTATAGAGAAGTTCCAATGTAGTTCAAATCACTCGAGTGATGATGGCGTACTTATAGAAATGATTAATTAATAAATCAGTTAAGGTTTGTCAGATAAGAAATCATAAGGAGTGAACATTCCTTTTATTGCTTCTTCAATTGAATATGATACCTTTTATCGAGAACACCCTATAGGTTCGGTATCTTGGGCGCATCGATTCGGCACGGGACTAGAAAGAATCAGAGGAAACTGAGGGGAGGGTTGTAATGAAAAAAATGTCGGGGATGACGTCAAGTTGGTTCGGAGCCCAGAGGGGCTAATCGCTAGCAAATTGGAACGGCTGCCGTTTAATTTTTTTTGTGCGTAGGTAGGAGGCAGACCTGCTGAGCTTTCTTTCGGTAACAAGTGATACAAAGGACCGTTATATCTTGAACGAAATCGGAAAAATAATTTTTTTTTCTGGAATTATGTACGATGTTGTCAATTGCTGTTTTATTTACGTTAATTGTGTAATTCTTTTTCAATCCTATTATTCAGTAGGAAATATTTCGCAAATCTTGAAGCATTATTACAAAGATGTACCGTTTTAAAATAAAGAAGATACGAGATGAAATTTTATTGGTTTTTAGTGGGTTACTTATAAAGAACCCTTGATACACAATAGGTTTTCGTAATTGTTACATACGTGTAGTCAGATTACTTCCATGAAAGGAGGCGGATTTTTTAAAAAAATGTAAAAGTAAAGTTGTAGAAGTTGAGTTTCATCCCTTGGGATGAATTCAAACTAGCAAAAAACATTTTCAAACCTTTAATAAAGCACAGTTTGTCACAATGATAAAAGATATTGCGGTTACAATAAATATAGTACGCACCATTATCAATTTTTATCAATTTTAATGCGATATGCAACGCAGTACAGAAATATCGCTTATTCTCGATTCTTAGAAATATTATCTGAATTACTAACATTCATTCATTTATCGTTTCAAGTCGAACAAACACAATGCAGAAATGCAATTAAAATGACGAAATCTACGTATGAATGAAACAATAAATAACCTCTTATCAGCGTTCTTCTAAAAAATTTCCATAAATTGGAGACACCATCGTCTGTACGGAGGTTGAAAGAAAGAGTTCCGGAAATACCAGTCCGCTTGTCTAGATTATAAATTTATATTAAAAATTTAACGATCTCCATAAAAAAATTAAGAAAATCCCTGAGCAGGAGTTATTAAGCGCTCCTTCATTGGTGAAAAATAAAACTATACACCTCAAAATTTTAAATGGATTTGAGATTGATACCAAATTTATAGATGCAAAGTCTAGCACAATCGGAATTATTCTGGGAATTATTCAGAAAATGAAATATTAAAAATAAATTAAAAAGATTGAATTTCTATTGTTCTGATGATGCGATTTTCTTCTTTTCAATATTCCAATTGAATTTTCTATGGTTCTATTTATACTATGACCACAAAATTTTGTATGAGGCTTATTATGAGCATCTTACATATGGCCGCAACATTTCATTTCGATAGGTTTCGTTTTGTCTGAGATATTGAGGCACAAAAATTTTGAATGGTCATATTTTATGGAACACCCTGTACGATTTGGCTGGTTAAAGAACTTAACCGAGCCATTTGGGAACCTAACTCACCATGAAAATTTCAAGTCTTTAGGACAATCCATTTGAAAATTATTGTGCTAGCGGTCGGACGGCACCACAGACAGAATTGAATTTGACCACGAATTCGTCATCAGGTAGTATTGTTTGAGACCATTTTCGTCTCGAAATTCGAAAATTACAGACATTAGGCAAAACGATATAGCACTCGTTTAACCCTTTTTTTCCCAGTGTTCCGATATTGGAACTGCAACTATTGGCGCGGTGTTCCAATATCGGAACAAACATTTTCTCCCCCTTCTCCTCAAACTGACGTGAATGTAGGTGGCAGCACGTGCTCGAAATCGTTTCACTTACGTTTTGGTAAATATAAGTGAAGTTTTGAATAGCGCTTCTGTATCTTTTCTGCACTCGGTACTCTAATTAGTGAATTTTTCAAACATTGCACAATATGGCATCAAAAAAGTAAGTATATCTGTTGGAAGGATAATATAAAATTTTTTCTAGCAAACGAAAAATATCATTTTGTGCTTCCTTCTAAGATTCATATTACAATTTCTGAGATATAACTGAGGATAATTTATTCATATGATATTTTTCGTTTGTTCCTTTATTGGAACACCGGGCAGGAATGGGTACGTCAATTTTCAATTTTATTTTAGATGTTATACGACTCAAGACCTAATTGATTTAGTTGAAACTGAAGAGTTTTGGGCAGCTGATGTTTTTATCACACCTCCGAATGACGGAATCGATTCCGAAGAGGATTCTGGTGATGATGAAGCTCCTTTAGCTACCATAGATCACCTCAGTGGGCGCCAACTACAGTCAGAAGCTTGTGCTAAAATAAAAAATATGGATGGAGTAGTTTATATTGGAGAACATGAAGACACTGAGAATCATCCCGATCCGGAAACGTCAAGTCTTTCTGATAATATTAGAAATCTGCTAGAACTATCAGATAGTATTTCAAGAGATGATAGCGAAGATAATATACCATTAGCTCAGTTGGCAACTCACACTAATACAACAAAACTGTACCAAATTCAGAGAGAAACTGAACAAAGTCGATTTGAATCACTCCTTTCCCCATTTGTGGCGCCTAAAGAATCTGATACAAATTTCAAAATTTTTTCAGATCCTGTTTCCTGTTTTGAATCGTTTTTTGATAGGAATATCTGCGATTATTTAGTAGAAATGTTCGTTTTGTATGCGAAACAAAAAGGCGATCATAATTTTAACACCGATAGTGATGAACTAAAGTGCTTTATTGCAATTTTATATTTATCCGGACATTTACAAGTTCCTCGGTGGCGTATGCTTTGGGAGGTTGATACGGATACATATAATCAATTAGTAGCGAATGCAATGCGAAGAAACCGATTCGAAATGTTGAAAAGATATGCTCATTGCTGTGATAACAATAATTTGGAGCCCAATAATAAATTCGCAAAGCTGCAACCACTGTTCAACTTGTTGAATGACCGATTTATATATCATGCTCCTCTTAGCGAGAAACTTTGCGTTGATGAAAGTATGGTACCATATTTCGGAAGGCATGGAGCAAAGCAATATATAAAGGGCAAGCCAATAAGATACGGCTATAAAATATGGTCTTTATGTGAGAAATCTGGATATTTAATCCGATTCATTCCTTATCAAGGCAAAGATGAAAATAGACGCTATATGGAGCTAGGATTAGGAGGGTCTGTAGTGATGACATTGTTAGAGAACCTGCCGAAAAATGTACCTTTCAAAATTTATGGCGATAGGTATTTTTCGTCTTTGAAATTGGTAAATGTCCTCCAAAAGAGTGGAGTAGGATACACTGGAACAATTAATGGAAATAGAATAGAGAAATGTCCCCTGCGCAATAAATTGCAAGAAAAAAAGTGTCAAAGGGGCAGCTTTGATTTTTCGACTGACACCAATTCCCAAATAACAGTTACCTTATGGAATGATAATCGTCGTCCTGTTTTAACAGTAAGTAGTTGCGATCAGGTAAATCCCGTTTCGCAAGTTAGTAGGTGGATTTCGAATGCCATTCGTAATCGGTCAATACAATAAATATATGGGCGGAGTTGACCGAATGGATCAAAATATCCACAATTATAGAATAGGCGTCCGTTCCAAGAAATGGTGGTGGGTTCTTTTTGCATTTGTTTGGATTCGACCATGCATAATGCCTGGCAATATTATCGGCTCCAACCAACTTGCGAAAAAGTAGATTTTTTAAAATTTCGAAGAGAAGTGGTGCAGGTTTATCTTAAGAAATATGGACGGACTACATCAACTGGTGGCCGCCCTAAAACATCACAGCCATTGGAAAAACGAACCCATCAAGACATTAGATATGATGGAATGAATCATTGGATTGTTCCAGCACAAAAACAGAATAGGTGCGCCCAATGTCAAAAAAACTCTACTAAAATGTGAGAAAAATGCAATATCAATTTACATGAAGCTTGTTTCAAAACCTACCATGTTTCAGATTGATATTATTTCATGTTTTCTAATATAAAACTTCTTTTGATATCAAATTTTGTATGCACCCATTCATGCCCGGTGTTCCAAAAATGGACAATCCCTTTTGTTGAAAAAAAACAGATGAAAAACGAAAAATAATAAATTTTTACACAAATGTATTCCTAGTTTTCTCTAATTTCCCAAAAATTCCAAATTTCGGAGGGTTTGAAAAACTCGGGCATAACAGTACTATTAATTCATTGAAACTTGGGCAAAAACGGGTTTAAGGAGAACGAGCCCTCAAAAACAGCGATATTCGACCGGTTCGGTTCCATAATAAAATCAGAACTAGTAAATCTGTATCATGAATGGCTGACCTAGAAACTTCTCTAGCAACCGAAAGTGAAAATGCAGGAAAGGTTGACGTCTTCAGTTAATTGGCTCAGTATTCCAGTTGTACACGCTTATTTTGTCATGCTACGTTTTCTGGCGAAATGACTGACAACTGGGATTAATGTTATTGTTTTCTCCAGTAGCACAGACAGGCTGCCCCATTGAAAACAATGGTGGTTCAATGCGTCAGGTTTTTTTTATCTGAGACAGACCACGAAGGCTCAGGCCTAAGTACTAGTGTACCGTGGGTGTCGGCTACTGGAATACTTGATTCGAGTACTTAGGTTGCCTACCATACTTCTTGAATTAGTCCACTCCCAACTATTAAACAAAGACACTAAAAAAAAAACATTATTCGCAGTTAATCTCAATAATTTCTTCAGAAACGTAGCACGCAAATCTTTAGAATATTCATGGTTCAACTGGAAGACCAAAATTCTTTCCTGATGCGTTGAATATCTTGTGTGAATTTTCATACCGGTATATCGTAACCATCCTCACTTTTGAGATACAGGTTGGTGAAGTTCGATATGCAACGTAGTACTGAAACTGAAATATCACTCGTTCTCGAATTCTAAGAAGTATTATCCGGATTACTAACATACAATCATTTATCGTTTGAGGTTGAACCAACACAATGCAGATATCCAATTGAAATTACGAAATGAATGGAAGAAAGAAACAATTAATCTTCGTTTTCCTGAAAATCTCCATAATTCCAAAACGCCGTCAACTGTACGGAGGTAATAAGAAAACTTTGCGTTCCGGAAATACCGGTCTACTTGTCTAGGTCATAAATTTTTATCAAATTTAACGATCTCCATAAAAAATGACAGCGATTGTCGACCGGTTCGTGTTTCATAATAAAATCAGGACTAGTAAATCTGTGTCATAAATCGGCTGACCTAGAAACTTCTCTAGCGGACGAAAGTGAAAATGCTGAAAAGGTGTCGACGTCTTCAGTTAATTGGTCGTTCTACATCCTTTAAGTTTTAATTTATCGTGAGCAGTGCTCTCGAGTCCTTAATTGAGTCGGCAGGGTAATAAAGGTTTTGTTCAAGTACACGCTTAGTATTCGATTTCGCAGGACCTGAATAAATTTTAATCTCTTTTTATAACTTATATTGGGGAAAACTTTGAGGATGTCGCACAAAGGATAATTGGTTCTTTGTGCAACATTGCGAAGCTCATTTATTGCGGATATAAATCAACTATTTAGCTGAGTTTTGAAACAACTTCTGTATTTCGGTTTATGCAGACTGCAGAATTTAGTTCGATGAACTATGTTATAATAATAATAATAATAATAGTTTATTTTACCCAACAGGAAATTTCCCAATAATAGGGTAACATATCAATTATGAATAATATGAAACAATTATTCAAACAAAAATAATACATTCAATGCTATAACAATAAACAATAACCGCCCCGAACTAAAAAAAATCAGCAGCCTTGCACAATCGATAGACCGGAGCCTGCTCAAGTATGTTCGTCCGAGGTTTGGAGTCGAAAAGTTGAAGTGGTCCTCGTTTCAATCCTTGGTACGCGAATGTCAACCCTGGACAGTAGATGAGGTGAATCAATTCTTCCACTGACTAGCTTTTGCGCAAATTTTGCGCACTGTCGCTTCTGTCTCTCCTGCAACGTTGAAATTCGCATTTCCCGCATGATCTCCGATAAATCCGCACCACGTTCAGGATACCTGCCGGTCTTTCTGTATTCGGCACACTTCAAGAATTTTCGATGAATGCGTTCAAGTGATGTTAGGTGGGAACTGTATATCGGAAACCAAATCAAGTTGGCGTACTCTAATTTGCTGACGACAAGAGAAAAATAGAGAATTCTGAGAACAGAAAACATCAGGGAATTCTTTGGAACACCGGAAACAAAGCCCAAAGATCGACTAGCCGAAGAACAAAGCTCTTCGATAGAGGAAAAAAGCTGAACGTCGAATCAAATAACACCCCCAAATCGCGAAACCGATCTCCACTAGCAATAAGACAATACCAATTGAGTAATTGAAGGTGACAGGATGTAAGCTTCTTGTGAAAGTCATCTTAAAACACTTTTGAATTCAAATTAAGTCCATTGCGCGAGCACCAAACATGAACTAACTCCAAGCTGGACTGGAGTAGCTCTGAATCAGCAATTCCGCGTATCCTCATGTAAAGTTTGAAGTCGTCTGCATAGGCCAAGGCTAAGCAACTGAGAAGAGCCAGAAGATCGTTGATAAAAATTATGAACAACAATGGCCCTAGATTAGATCCTTGCGGTACACCAGATGACAGACAAAAGTCGAACGACTTGAAGCCATTATAAAACACATGACTCATTCTTCCATCCAAGTAAGACTTCATCAGGCTGACGAATCCCGGACTGAGGCCAAGAAATGAAAGTTTATTCAGCAACATACGATGATCAACCGAGTCGAAGGCTCGTGAAAAGTCTGTATAAATAACGTCGACCTGACCTCCATCATCTAGAGTTTCCGCGATAAACTGCGACAATGTTGTCAAATTCGTGACCGTAGATCTGCCTCGCATGAAACGTGTTGCATTGTTGATATATGTGGTCTAACATTGTGATAGATATAAGTGTATAAAGCTTCCTCATATACCTTTGCAAAATTACAGAGCACAGAAATCGGTCTATAGTTCTCTACTTCAGATTTATCGCCTTTTTTGAATATCGGGATTACTCGGGCTCTCTTCCAAATGGTGGGAAAAATGGAAGTACGCAAGCTGACAGAGATTATGTGATGTAGAGGCTCGGCAAGCACGGAGCTACAGTTTTTGATGAAAAAAGAGGGGAGTTATCATCACCAGCAGTAGTCCTTATCAGGAAATTTATCCATAATAGATCTTATTTCATCTTCAGTTATAGTAGGCAAGACAACTGGAGGGTATTGGGAAAAATGAGTTTGGCTACAATCCCTGATTACATCTGGCATACGAACACCTTGAAAATGTTTTGCGAACAAATCGACTATATCCCTTGGGTCGTCATGTGATCCTCCGTCGCAATGAAATACACCAGGAAAATTCTTGTGCCACTCTTCCTATGGTTGATGTATTTGCAGAAAGAGGAAGGATCCGACTCCAAATCGCCCTGCACCTCAGCCAAGTAATCATCATACGCCGAAGAAATCTCAGACTTGACCAACGACCGCAAACGCCTGAAATCTTGGAGATTTAGTTCTTCCTGTGGACTGCCATTTTGAACGATAATAATTCTTCAATCGGATATTGCGTTTCAAATCAGGAGTAAACCACACGAAAGCAGCGTTTCCCAGAGGTATGAGTTCCAGTAGGTACATGATCTTTTATGATCTCGAACAATTTATCATTAAAGTACCGCAGTGCGTCATCAACATCATTGAAAGTTTGGAGAATATTCCAATCAACGGAACCTAGCGACGAACACAAGGCCGGAAAATCAGCTCTCCTGAAATTATAAAAAGTATTGCTGAGTGTTGGAAAATTTATTTGGCGTTCAAGGGAGCTTCGACTCGCGACCATGCTAAGCGCGGGATGATACAGATCCTCCGGAACAAAGGGCGACTCAGAATGAAGCCACAGACCCCCACATTATCTCCTGCAAGGACTAAGTCAAGCAATTTTTGGTCTCTGTTGTAGATGTAGTTGAACTGCTGCAACTTGAGGAGGTCACAAAAATTTCTGAACAGCACCGACCTAGGACAAGAGGGTCCAACACTAAAATTAGGAATATTAAGATCGCCGATTAACAGGACCGTTTTTCCAAGAAAGCTCATCTCAAGGGCAGATGTAAAGGTCTCGAGCTGAAAAACAGTAATATCAGGAGGAACATAAACCACACATAAGATGAAATCGAAAGGACAAGTACACTGACACAAAACCACGTCAATCAGTGGAACACGATCAGTCAAGAATTCAGTATTCAACGTTTGTAAGAAATATTATCTGAAAGTGCAACCAGAACTCTCCTCCCCGAGATCTGTTAACCCTGAGAAACTGTCTGTCACAACGCACCACACTAATTCCCGGCGGAACTATCTCGCAATCAATCACCGAGTCACTAAGCCACGTCTCACTGATACAAATAATGTCATAGGTATATTCGCAGGCTGATTTGAAAAACTGAGGTAATTTAGAATTGAGCCCCCTGGCATTCTGATAATAAATAGATACACCAGGACGCTCACCGGCCGAAACAGCAGAATTACACCTGTTGGATGACACTAGTTTTCGAGCCAGAGCTCACTATCGAAGGAACACCTCCAATATGTCTAATCTTGAGACCTGTCTCACCTCGGCTACGCGCAGCTCCATCTCAGCCTTAGGGCTTTAAAGATCTCCATTTGCTGTGGCGTTCTGTCAGGAGTGATGAATACTCCATCATATTTATCTTTAATTTTCTGAAACCTGCGCAACATAATAGGAACCAGCTCCGGAGAAGATAAACGCACTTTCATGGGACGAGATCGTACCTCTTTGGTGGGATCGAATTTACCGAGTCTTATAGGAGTAATAGCAACCTGATCCGGAATATTACACTCCTTCAACAGTGATTGCACCAGCGCCACATCCTCCTTCACCTGTTCCGACCTGCTAGAGCCCCTCTCGGTGCCGCCATGAAGTATAACATTACTGGCACGTTTTGTTCTCTCAACAACTTCAGCAATCACTTGTTCATTCGATGGTACCGGCGCAGGCAACTGTGTCACGGAAACATCCACCGCACCAGCCTGCTTCAGCTCGCGTATCTCATCCCTCAGCTCATTAATTAACTGAAAGATCTTCGGTATCTGATGAAGCCCCTGCTCACACTCGTCACAGAGATATTTCACTCGTCTTTGGCGTTCGACGTAAGTCGAAGCATTTCAGTTCTGCGGCAGTAAGCTCAGAACAAGCGAGATGTACAGGTCTATTACAGCCATCGCACTTGACAACCTTATCTACCTCCACTTTAATAGTGACATTACACTTTATGCATGCCATTATGGCATCAAGTAATCTTCAAAATATACTGGTGAAAAAGGAAAAACAAGGACACCCTCACAACGGCTGGGCCGATAGCCGGTGACTAACAGACACACAGAGGGCCACCGGAAACACAAAGCAGGAATGGATAGGTTACACCAGTATTAAATAATGAAAAAAAAACCGAAATAAAACTTCGCAACAAGTTTTGAATAGTAATAATACGATAGCAAAAATGAACGTACCCCGTATACATAGAACGAGAAACGCACACCAGCTGACACAGATAAGATAAATAACTGGTAACTAGGTACCACACGTGTCACCAGAGTTTAGATATTAATGAACCGAAATAAATATTACGAATTCAACAAAACAAAAGTGGAATAAACAGTGAATTATATTCTGAGTTTAATATCAGATATAATGTATAGGTACTTGCCACCACTTCTGTCTCGAAACAAACAAAAATACTAGAATTCACACTATAAAAATCGAATTAAAGTGGAGCGATCACTATTACATGTGTATACCATGAACGGAATTATGAGATTTTCCGGATATTAGCCATCATTTCATTTGGGCAATACACACGATAAATATGAAAGGAACAACTACGAATTCATGAATGAATAGAGTGAAACCAAACACTCTCTGGATATTCAAATTTGATATATCTTGTGCAGTGCTGTCAGGTCCTTAGAGTCGACAGGGTAATGAAGGTTTTGTTCATGTAGGTACACGCTTAGTAATCGATTTCACAAGAATGAATAAATTGTAATCTCTTTTTGACCGCTCGTTCTACTTTAACGAGTACTATATCGTTTTGCCCACATGTCTGTAATTTTCGGATTTTGAGCCAAAAATGGTGTCAAATGATAAGGTTTGACGTCCTGATGAGGAATCCGTGGTCCAATGTCTGTGAGGCTGTCCGTCCGCCAGCACGATATCTCTCGAAGGGATTGTCCTACATACTTGACATTTCCTGGGTGCGTTCGATTCCAAAGATTTTACAAGTTTGTCTGAAGAAGGAGTCTAATATAGACAGCGAAACGTTACATTATTTTCTCACTTATTTCCTTTTTGAGCGCTCATTATACCTAAACTAGTGCTATCGTTCTGCCGCAATGTCTGTAATATTCGAATTTTGAGCCGAACAGGGTCTCGAATGCTTGGGTTAAACTCCCTGATGACGAATTCGTGGTCAATAACTTTCGAAGGGATTGTCCTAGAGACTCGAAAATTTCAGGATGAGTTCGGATTCCACATGCCTCGGATAATTTCGTTAACCAGCCAAATCGTACAGGTGTTCCATAAAATATTTTTGTTACTCAATTTCTCAGAAAATACGAAACCAATCGGAATGAAATCTTGCGGCCAAATGCAAGATGCTGATAATAAGCCTCATGCGAAATTTTGTGGCCATAGTGTGAACCGAACCATAAAGAATTCAATTGAAATATTGAAAAAAAAACTTCATGTTTCCATAAAAAGATATCCGATTCAAGTGAATTTTTTTGTGAATGGAGATCGATATTCTGAATGTTCATCCAAAATTTTGTGGCCATAGCTTTAACAAAACCATAGAAAATTAAATTGGAATATTGAAGAAAAAAATCTTTATATTTAGATAACAGGATATCCGATTGGAGTGAGATTTCTTCTGTGAAAAAAGATTTATATACTGAATCCTCATGCAAAAAGTTCGTAGCCATAGTATTAACAGAACCATAAAAATTTAAATTGGAGTATTAAAACGTAGAATCTATATATATTATTTCCATAACAAGATATCCGATTCGAGTGAAATTCATATTGTGAATGAAAAATGATATACTGAATGTTTATTGCAAAATTTCAAAAGGATCGCATCATCAGAACCATAGAATTTAATTATTAATTTTTCACATATGTTATTTTCTGAATAATTTCCAGAATAAAATACCGATTCTGCATTTATATATTTGGTATCAATCTCAAGACCCATATAGAATTTTGAGGCAAAAGTATTTTGCTTTTTTTTTAATTTTATCAAGTTGAACTTCAACATACATACATGGTGTATCTTGAAACTAATGCATTTCCTCGCATAAGATGATCTAAGAAACAACGACCCCACAATTAACGCGCCATTTTCAAACACCCTATATATTATTAAGAAACTTCTTGAATTCTTGGTCATGAGATAATTCTTCCAATTCATATCCCGCAAAGTTCAAAAAAGCTCAATCGAATATGAAATACCTGTATAAGTTTCTGCATCGGATTCACTTATCTTCTCCAAACTTTTCCTCCTACTCGACACACCTAAATTATCTACCTTCGTGTAGCAGGGGTGTGTTAGTCAAAATGTAAAACCGAAAAATTCATTACAAACAGGAGTTTCGAAACTCCACGTGTAAAACTTCAACGATGCCCTGCGGGATCAAAACCTGCTCGCGGCGAGATTCCTCACACGTCAACAACCCCAACTTTTCCACTTTTCCTTCGGTAAAATACTTTCCCGAACTTCGCCGTGTCGCGTATTTCATTACTCCCCCTATTTCCGAACTCCGGTTACGAGGGTTGATGTATAAATATCTGTGTCGCGGAGAAACACCTTTATCGGTTAAGGAATTTTGACATTCTTCGAATAACTTTTATATTATCATATAGTGGTTGAACGTGCGTGAAATTTTTCATTGATGAATTGAGTTTGATTGTGAGCTATTGACTACCTGTTTGCACTGTGACCAATGAGGTTTTTTGTGCGATAGGAAAGAGAAGGTCCGAATAAAGGCCACATTTTGGTTTTTGAGCGCTCGTTCTACTTAAACGAGTGCTATGTCGTTTTGGCCAAATGTCTGTAGCTTTTAACCCGAAAATGGTCTCAAGTGATAGGTTTAGACTCCCTGATGACGAATTTGTGGTCAAATTGAATTTTGTCCGTGGGGCCGTCCGTCCGTCCGTTAGCACAATAACTTTCGAAGGGATTGTCCTAGAGAATTGAAATTTTCAGGATGAATTCAGGTGACAAATGACTCGGCTGAGTTCGTTATTCAGCAAAATCGTACAGGGTATTTCATAAAATAAGGTCATTCAAAATTTTTGTTCCCCAATATCTCAGAAAATACGCAAGATGCTGATAACAAGCCTAAAGAAAATTTTGTGGCCATAGTGGTAGCAGAACCATAGAAAATTCAATTGGAATATTGAAAGAAGAATCTTTATATGTATTTCCATAACAGTGAAATGTATTTTGCGAATCAACATTGATATATTGAATGTTCATGCAAAATTTTAAAAGGATCGCATCATCAGCTTCTCGAATATAATATAACTTATATTATATTCGAGGAGCTATTAATTGATATCGTATGGTACCAAGTTACACGAACGCTATTATACTTTTTACGCAAATTTTTTCACATGGATTAGAAACAATAAAAATAAGTGTGCTCAACTCAATGAACATTATTCGCGATGAACGCAGAGTAATTATTTTATCATGTTTTAAACGCTTTTGGGTGTACCTACATTTTCAAATTTTTCAAAGATGATGGAGCAACATTCTCTGTCATCTCACAAATTCCATTATTTAAATCTCATTGGCAAGTATCGATCAGGAAGACCAACAACTTTATTCAATGACGTGTTGAGAAAGGTAAACGGTTGTGAAGATCATTCGTATAAGACAATTGAAGAATAATTTGAACTAACCTTAGTCTAACGCAGCAGATTGGGAAGTAAGCAGAGCAGGTGTTTAGGTCCCGCATAATATGTCTGAATAGAACAAAGCTACCCGATCGTCTGAATGCAACTTATGGCTGTAACGGTGCAATACATAAGTTTTATGATCGTTCGATCAACAGAGATGAGTAGCGGAACCTCTAGGTTTTTTATTATGTCTATCACCTTTCCAGACGATACTCGGTTTCATCTGTCTTAAGGGCCCCACTCACTTCGTTCTTCTCCGCCGTTTTTAACCGACGGTTAAAAACGTTGCAAGGAAGAACGTTGTCGGTAAAGTCCACCCACTTCAGTTTTCTTTCGCGGCAGTTTATCACGATGGAGCGTAAGTGTCTGTTAGCAGTGGCGGCGGCTGTTTCTGTAAAAGATAAGTATTCCGCTGATTTTACTTTCCATGAACACGGAAATGACCTGTACACTTCAATAAATTCCAACAAAAAGTCCTGGTTCCACTTGCCGAAGATCCGACATTGTTTTCAAACAGTTAAGACTCAGCAGTAAACAATTAAAAAAGTTATGTTTATCGCCACCAGACCTGTTCGCCACTGTCTCTGAAATATGCGCGACCGACTTAACTGTTTACCCCACACACCTCGTGTTTACCCGAAGCGTTGGAACGTTAACGGACGAAAATCAGGCCTCGTCTGAAATTTGCAACGACGGGTAAGTGCGCCGTTTTTAGCCCATACACTTCGTTTTTGCGGCAGTTTTACCCGACCGTTTTTAACCGTCGGTTAAAAACGGCGGAGAAGAACGAAGTGAGTGGGGCCCTTTATAGTCAACTACCATTAAATAAAAGATATCTTCAAAATGAGAATTTTTGAAGTCATTTCTTTAGGAAGTGTACGGGTTTGCAGTCAGCCTCTGACCTACAGTGAACACGATTACTTCCGACAGCAACAAATTAAAATTTGTACCAGAAATACAAATTCATAAATGGATATAATCAAACCAGTACCTCTCAGAATATTCACATTAATGTAAATATTGCTGAAAGTTTTGTCTGCTTATTTCATCAGAATTTTTTAAAGTGGGGAAATCCAGAGATCCCACCTGTTTATTCAATCGATACAGATCCCGAATGAAAAGCAAGATCTATAAAAAACTGAAGAGAAATAAGCTGACAAAACATTAAAAAACGTTTTTATCCACGACTATTGTAAAATACGTCCATTGTACTTCTCTGTGCCCGGCCTTAATAATACCCATTAATCACAAGGGAATGATGAGATATCATTATGAAGGCCAAATCACTTTCATTACATCAATTGAAGCTTTTTTATTACAAAATATACAATGAACAGTTCTCCAAAAAATTTCTCATGTGTCAACTTTACTTTTTCCACGCTTGTCATAGAAGGGTCTTGTCTCGGTCGCCAAATGTTAAAATCTTCAAGAAATATATTCAGTAGTCGTGGATAAAGTATATTATGCTACTCGAGTATAATGGCTGTTTTTCACTCGGTGATTTGGGCCACTCGCCTACCTTTTGTGGCCTTATCTTTACCTCGCGAATAATAGCTATTAATTACATGTATATGCTCGTTGCATAATATGTTATCATACAACTTGCGATTTGCCATTTTGAGAATGTAGTAGTGATACGAAACTCGGGTCACTATAAAACCTTGAATAGAAATAGTCATAGTAAAAGAAGTGATTTCTTTCATCGCGAAGAATTATTTTACTGAATTGATTCGTCAATGAATTTTAACGGACTCGAACTATTCGGACTCAGGACCTATCCCGATATTTTCAAGTATCTACCTCTAAAGTTACAGTAAGTACGACCGGACAAAATTGTTATTGACTTTAGTCTTAAGACAAGCATGAATGAGTCCAACCAAGTCGTTTGAGACCACCCCGACTCAAAATTCTAAACTTACAGAACTCTGTACAAAACTATAGTCTATAGCACGCTGGGGTTCCCCTAACAAAGTTATCGTTTTCATTCTAAGATTGATTAACGGAGATTCCCCCAGGATGATTTGAATTTTGCCCATCCAATACAAAGAACTTCTGGTTCAATTCCCAAAAAATATAAGAAACGATAGATAGCAGAAAGTTAACTTCATCTCGAAAAAGTTCCGAAACAAAACTCCTCCTCAAACAATGGGCCATCTCTCGTATTTCTCCTTATTTGTTTTTCTTTTTGTAATTTCCCGATTTGAACAACCGTTAATATCAAGCAGAACTTTTACTAGTTCTGTTTACTTTAATAACTCTAATACGCGCATTTTATTCCTCTCTTCTTCTTCGGCCATAGTTATTGTCCGTCGTCCCGTGAGTTGGGAAAGTTTTTAAAATTACGACGGCCTCCGCGGCGGCGGCGGCTAGCGGGAGGAGAAGTTGATAATTCATCCCTCGGGCGGCAGACTCGTAACTCCGTAATGAAAACGGCACGGATTTGGTCCACTTTTTAATTGAATCGATGGAGTTCTTCTTCGTTAGGCGGGGCTAAAAAGTGCGGATGAAAAAGCTGCACGAGAAAATTGCCTCGGAAAGGGAAATCTTACTTGAAAAAAATTCAAGAAAAGCCCTAAGCAGGAACTTCTGAGTGCTCGTTCGTTGATGGAGCTATTACCTCAAAATTGTTTGTACAGGACATGCGTTTCATGCTCAATATATAAATCCAAATCCCAGAAACCATCGTATTTTATTCTGGAAATCATTCAAAAAATTTAATAAAGCCCTGAGCAGGTGCTTTCAAGCGCTCGTTGATTGGTGGAGCAATGAGGCTATTACATCATAATTTTTAATTCGATTGAGATTGATACTAAATATATAACTGCGAATTATCAGCACGAAATATGTAAAAACAATTTAAAAAATTGAAATAAATGATTCTGATGATGCGATCCTCTTGAAATTCTGCACGAACATTCAGTGTATCACTCTCCATACACAAATAAAATTTCACTCGAATCGGATATTTTGTTATGAAAATGAAGATTTTTCTTATCAATCTTCCAATTGATTTTCTATAGTTCAGATAATGCTATCTTTTTGAAATTTAGCATATACATTCAGAGTATCAATTTCCATCACAAAATGAATTTCACTCGAATCGGATATGTTGTTAGGGAAATATGAAGTTTCTTCTTTTCAATATTCCAATGAATTTTCTATGGTTGTGTTAACATTATGGTCACAATTTTGCGTGAGACTCACTATGTGCATCTTGCATGTGACCGCAAAATTAATTCCGATTAGGTTCGTTTTGTCTGAGATATTGAGGAACAAAAATTTTAAATAGTCATATTTTATGGAAAACCCTGTACGATTTGGCTGGTTAACGAACATAGCCGTTGCAGGTGGGAATCAAAATCACCCAGGAAATTTCAAGTCTGTAGGACAATCCTTCGAGAGTTATCGTGTTAACGGACTTGATTAATTGAATTTGACCACGAACCGTTTGAGACCATTTTTGGCTCAAAATCCGAAAATTTCAGATATTTGGGGAAAACGATAATAGCACTTGTTCAAGTAGAACGAGTGCTGAAAAATAAGATTCGGCGAAATTTCTGATAGTCCGAGAGCTGGCACGAATTTTAGGGTAGGTATTTGAGGCAAGCTGAAAAACTTGTCAGATACCTCTCCTATTAATATCCCAACTCGGGATTGCAGACCTGGCTGGTGAGTAGCGCGGCTAAATCAACCCCTACATTTTATTTATTTTATCCCAAAAATATATTTGAGGCAATACGCAATTTATACAATATGTTGCAGTGTAATGCTTTATAAATACTAAAAAAAATAAGCCAGATAATTTAATCGGGGTTTCAACATTGCCAGACGCGTGCAAAATATTTTGCAAAAAATTATAAAAAATGTTTTTGAGGCAGCTTGAAATTTTAATGGAGTGTTATTTATAACTTAAAAATAAGATTCCCAAAAAAAAAGATCATTTCGGTAGGGCTTTCTATCTGAAAAAAAACATATATTTTAAAAATGTAGGGGTTGATTTAGCCCCGCTACTCACCAGCCAGGTCTGCAATCCGAGTTGGGATATAATAGGTGAGGTATCTGACAAGTTTTCAGCTTGCCTCAAATACCTACCCTAAAATTCGTGCCAGCTCTCCTACTATGATAGTTGTTCGAGGCAGAGTTCTTGAAATGAAACGCTTTGTTTCACCTCGAATATAAATTGCAGCGGTGTGAGGGTTGAAAGGTTAAGCGTACAAAGGGTTGCTTTCGCTTTTTGGAGTCCAAAATTTAAAGAAAATCTATTTGGAAAGGGAAGACAAATTATGGTTTTCATCTCCACAAAATATTGATTCTTCCATTGAAAATTTTAGCCGAAATATTGCAATTTCTTATTATCCTTCACACTGCACTGTTCGCATTTTCTTTCTGCTGTATTGAAAACAGCACGGATTTTTTCCACTTTTTAATTGAATCAACGGAGTTCTTCTTCGTTAAGCGGGGCCTAAAAAGTGCGGATGAAAAAGCTGCACGAGAAAAATTGCTTCGGAAAGGGAAACCTTACTGGGAAAAATAAGAGGCAGCGAAATTCTTGTTCGTTGTTCGAATTGGAATGCTTGAATTGAAACGCTTTGTTGGTCCTCGAGTATAAATTGCAGCTGAGTGAGGGTTGACAGGTACGGAGGTACGCGAGGTTGCCAGAACGATTATCTGTCATTCAGCGTTCCATCTTTTTTCAGTTCTGAAGTCGAGAACAATTACAACTAACAATCAACACCTAGTTGTATCTGGTAAAATTCATAATAAATTCGAACACATCCAATAGTGAAGAAGGAACTGTTATATGAGATTCTGTCCAGCATTTCGTTGGGTATGTTGGCGACAGCCAAACGAATGAGCGCCAGAGTCCTGGGACGATGTATCTCTTAGTCTAAGAGCCCGTGAACGCCAGACCTTCGTTATTTTATAAAAGCTGAAAACTTGTCTACGCATGCTACCAACACAGGTAAGAACGATGGACCATTATGAAGTTCGGTTACCCTGGCTTTGGCAGGTAAACGGTATTAAAGGGGGTGTAAAATACTGATTTAGTTTCGTCATTTTATAAAGTGTAATTTTTTGATATTACCTTCAGAATATCATCAAAAATCACGTCATTAATTGCCAGACACTTACTATAGTGGCAACCCCTTGCCAGACACCCTTAATGTTCATTAAATTATATGTAATTCTACTTACGTTATAGTATAAAAGCTGATTTTTATATAATACTTGGGTAATAATTAGATAATGTTTTCATTAGCCAGACATTTTGATAGTGGCAACAATTGCCAGACAATCTTGTAGTTTAGCAGCAGGTGCGAGCGCGAGAACATATATATGAGTGGGTGTGAGTGAGACGGCATAATGAAGACTTATGCATATAATTTTTGGTACAGATTTATATAACTAATCATTTCAGTGAATCTCAAAAACATCTGAAGAAAAGACATTCGATGCTACAACTAAATTAAATTGTTAATAGAATAATTAAAATTTTTAACAATTTTATTAGTTATAGCATCGAATGTCTTTTCTTCAGATGTTTTTGAGATTCACTCAAATGATTAGTTATATAAATCTGTACCAAAAAGTAAAAACATCTGAAGAAAAGACATCCGATGCTACAACTAAATTAAATTGTTAATAGAATGAATTAAAATTTTTAACAATTTTATTCAGTTATAGCATCAAATGTCTTCAGATGTTTTTGAGATTCACTCAAATGATTAGTTATATAAATCTGTACCAAAAAAAATTTTGCATAAGTCATTATAATCATGCCGTCTCACTCACACCCACTTATATATACTGTCTCGCTCTCGCACCTGCAGCTAAACTACAAGTTTGTCTGGCCAATTGTTGCCACAATCAAAAATGTCTGGCTAATGAGAAAACATTATCAAATTATTACCCAAGTATTATATATAAAAATCAGCTTTTATACTATAACGTAAGTAGAATTACATATAATTCAATGAACATTAAGGGTGTCTGGCCAAGGGGTTGCCACTATAGTAAGTGTCTGGCAAGGGGTTGCCACTATAGTAAGTGTCTGGCAAGGGGTTGCCACTATAGTAAGTGTCTGGCAATTAATGACGTGATTTTTAATGATATTCTGAAGGTAATATCAAAAAATCACACTTATAAAATGACGAAACTAGATCAGTATTTTCCACCCTTTGATACCGTTTACCTGCCAAAGCCAGGGTAACCCGAACTTCATAATGGTCCATCGTTCTTACCTGTGTTGGGAGCATGCGTAGACAAGTTTTCAGCTTTTATAAAATAACGAAGGTCTGGGGTTCACGGGCTCTTGCTCTATCTATAAAAAGTCGCAGGGGCAAAATCAGACGACTGTGTTTAGAGTCCTGAAAAACCCAGAGAGCTTAACCCTACATTCTCAACATGTCACTGTTTAGTGTGCCCCAATTTTTTCGAAGAAAATGAACGGACAGTTAGTGATTTTTGACCGTTATGTCCTCATGAGTCAAGAGTTTTCCCTTCTTGTGGTTCGCTTCAGCACATTCGCCGTATTTAGCACTCTTGAGAATTTCTTTAAACTCAAAAATGATATGGAGACTGATGCAACAGAAAGAAGTTAATCCTCATATCAAGACATAGAAGTATCAGATGAAATAAATAATCTCCGTAATCAAATATGCTATAAATTCATTTTCTAGATAGTATATATCTTATTCAATTGATTCATTGAGAGAAATATGGAGATAACATTTTGATCTTGATATTGAATTGTTGTTTACGTAGCGGCGTAGCATATGGTTTACGTGTACATCTGGGAATTGTTCGAGTACGATTTGGATAATATTTTACTGATTTTAATATCGACTAATAACTAATATGCTGCAACTCGATTGATTCTTATTGATCATCAGTTATTCAGGTTGATTCTGAAATAATTACTTTAAGGAAACTGATATCATATCAATTCTAAAGATAATATTTCTGCATATTAGACAACTTCCAATTCATTTTAATACGTTGCCTGTATATGAGTTGTTTTTATTTTTTGCTTCATGTGTATTTGCTTTTCTCGTTGAGATAATTCATTATTATATATTTTTTATTACTTTGCGTTAACTGTTAATATAGATTAGGTGATCTTCCCGATAAAATGTCGAATTACAAATTTCATTTTTATTAATATCCGGAAATGGAAGACATATTAGACAGGTGTTTTTAAGCTGTATGGAAAGTTTCAGTGGCTGTTGTCTATGATAAGACAGGTGCATTACGCCGTAGTACATAAGTTCGAAGTTTTCGAGGAAAATAATGAACTTTGCGTTTGTATGGTAACGAACAAAACCCCATTGGTTGCTGTACTGAAAGGCAGTCATTGTGCCATCGAACAAATATAATACTAAATAGTCCAGTCAATTTGTGCTCAAAAAGAACCCCTAGCAGGAAGTTCTGGGGTAGTTTTGATTTTTTCGATTTTTATGTTTTTTGGGGTGCTGAGTCCGAATCTGAGGTTTGCTAACAAAATTTCGTGAGGGAACATTGAAAAAAATACAAAAAAAAAAGAAAAAGTCTCATTCTTTGGCAGTTTTCTGCTTATGATTCGGAAACTATCAACTTTTCGTGAAAAACCTTTCTATACAAAATGAAAGTACGTGAAATTTCCTACAAATTGTATCACCACAGCTTGTTCTGCGACAACCCGTTCTGGCTAAATCATAGTTGAAAATGAGGTTTTTTCTATGACTCAATAAATGAAAATAAATTAAATTCCGTGGTTCCGATATTATTCCATATTCTATGTTTCATCAAACATGGCCATTCAAATTTCTGTTCCTCAATATCCCAGATAAAAACTAAACCAATCGAAATGAAATGGTGCGGCCAAATGCAACATTCTCATAATAAGCCTTATGCAAAATTGTGTGACGATAGTGTGAAGAGAACCATAGAAAATTGAATTGGAATATTGAAAAGAAGAATCTTTATATTTCCATAACAAGATATCCGATTCGAGTTAATTTTTTTTTGTGAATCGCATGTTCATGCAAAATTTCAAGACGTTCGCATTATCGGAACCACGGAATTTAATTTATTTTCATTTATTGAGTCTTAGAAAACTATAAATTTGAGCCAGAACGGGTTGTCGCAGAACAAGCTGTGGTAATACAATTTGTAGGAAATTTCATGTACTTTCATTTTGTATGGAAAGGTTTTCACGAAAAGTTGATAGTTTCCGAGTTATTAGGTGTACAAATAAGTTCCGCGGTTTGTCAAAGATGGCCCCACCAGAAGATTATGGAGAAATTGTCAGATGTAAAACGTAATATCCCAAGTTTAGTCATCTGGCAACACCATAACCTTAAAGTACTAGTGATTCCGTATCAGCATCACGTAATTTTTTTCGTGCAAAAATGTCAAGTTTATTCCGAATAAGCATCATTTGCGGGAACTTTTGATTACTTCTTTAATGTGAAAAAATCTGCAGCTGAGGCTGCTTATTTTGATCGAGGAATCATCTCCCAAATTTATCAAAGAAAAAAGGCTTCTTCTCCAAGACAATGCTGCAGCTCACAAATCAATAAAGACGGTGGCAAAATGGTAGAATTACGCCTCGAATTGCTTCCTCATCGCCCACATTCTGCAGATTCAACCACAAGTGATATTATCTATTTCTAAACTTGAAGAGATAGTTCTAGGGAAAGAAATTCGAGAGGGATGACGAGGTCAAATGAAAAACCGCGGAAACTTATTTGTACACCTAATATAAGCAGAAAACTGCCAAAGAATGAGTTTTTCTCTTTTTTTGTATTTTTTGCAATGTTCCCTCACGAAATTTTGTTAGCAAACCTCAGATTCGGATTCAGCACCCCAAAAAACATAAAAAACCGAATAAATCAAAACCACCCCAAAACTTTCCTGCTAAAAATCCTATTTGACTGTACTAAAATAATATTATTTTAGTACAGTCAATAGGGTTTTGACAGTGGGATGTATTGGAAGTTTTGTTCAGTAAGGTTTCGCAATTCGCGATTCTTTTCGCGACGATTTGTTATTCCCTATAAAAAGCAAAGAAATGTTCGCACCGAGCAGTACGGCGAAGAAGATGCCGAAAGATATTTGAACTGATAAAATGGACTATGCTACTCATAAAAATAAGAAATAAATTCCTACAATACTCTCCTCCGTGCATCATTATCCAGAATTATCGAGCTCTCGAACAAACGCCCATTACAGTCCACTAAATTTGCATGCTTTCATGCAAATTTCAGTCGCAAAAATTCGTGACGAACTTATATTGTTCTCGCTAACCGGGTGTAGGGGTAATAATCATAGAATCCCCTCACAAATCACTTGTAGGCATCATTTACGATAAACTCGCAGAGTACCCACTTAACGAATATGGACAATAAAGGTTCCCCTCGACGACAAAGGCTCGTGGCAACGACCAATTCAAACTTCCACCCGCAATTTCCCGGTTTCGCTAGCGCATAAACCCAATTTCCCTTCTGTTCCTACATAAAATAACAAACTCATCTAACTTTCGCAACTTTTCAAAGTGGAATCAACAATTATTTTTATATCGTTAGGTTGCGGTGACGAAACGCACATCGAGACGCACCTACCGCTTGAATGACGACGCCCTACGGACGTCGACGGCGCACACACGTGGGGTGTGGGAGCATAATTGGTAAAGGGGTTGTGAATGCACTCCTCTTGATTAACACCGAGTACTTTCTTATACTCTATTTGCAGCATACCTTTTTCATATCTATATTTGAGCCTGTTTTCAGGGCTAGTTGGTAGGTTTTAGATCTTCAAAACAATCGTTTGTCTATCCAGAAATATAGCTTTTCCTGCGAGGTAAACATACTATTTTTTCCGAAAATCTTTAGAAAATAATTAATTTTGAAAAAACTGCGAAAAATATTATTCACAAATGAATGGTGCTTTCAAATTTGCAATAAAATCACTTAGGTTTCAATAGAAAAGTATCAAGGTTGACTTGTCGAATTCGACCTAGGGAAAATCAGTGTGGAATTTTGGTGTCGACTGTACTAGAGTTTAGTAGATTTTGATTGAATTTCTAGAATTTAGTAGAATTTGATAGGATGCAGTATGTAGAATTTGGTAGAATGTATAACAATTTTTTTCAGTTTTTATTATTATTATTATTAGTGCCCAAAAGAAGAATTTGCTGTTCAAAATCCCAGTATAATGTTTTCTTCGGGAAAATCAGTGTAGAATTCTGGTATACCTACACTCTACTAGAATTTGATAGAATTCATGAAATTTTTGTCAGAATTCAAATAATTTCCCTCTCGTCAAAAATCGAGGGGAAAATCATTGTAGAATTTTAGTGTACACTCTACTAGAATATAGTAGAATTTGATAGAAATCACTAGAATTTAATAGTTTCCTAAAAATTTGATAGAATTTATGACAATTTTTTTAGAATTTATTGGATTGTAGAATTTGGTGAACAATATTTCGGTAATGATTTTATTATTAATATTTTTTTATGATTAACCGATTTTTTACGAAAGCTTGAAGAAACCTGGAGGTTAATTTTTCTATCCAAAAAACTGATGGAATTCCCTAGAATCTAGGAAAATGTAAAAGGAGTACCAAGCGTATCTACGTACGATACACTAGCACAGAGAAAAAAACTTCACGTGACTAGTCTTCCCGTAAGAATAAGCGTTGATTGAATTTCCTCCTTTTTAAACTGATTTGTCATCTCAAAATTGCAACAAAACGACGTAAACAGAAAACCACCAGAGCATAATAAGTAATATAAATATCACCTTTGTGTCTGAGAAACTGCAGTTACATTGATATTTTTCTTTGGAACTCCTTTAAACGATAAGACTGAATTATTTCGGACATGGAATTCTCCATCAAAAGTCCAAGTTAGTCGTTAGGGACCAATCTCGTCTCAACATTTTACAATTTTCTAAGCCCCATTTCGCACCAAACCAGTCCAGTCCAGTCGAGTCAAGTCACTTCAGGATTGGAACTATTAACTTCGTTTTAAATCGTTTAAAACAAATGGAATGTGAAATCTAGTTTCATACTAGGCCTTAGATTTCACATTCCATTTGTTTTAAACGATTTTAAACGAAGTAATAGTCCAATCCTGAAGTGACTTGACTCGACTGGACTGGACTGGCTTGGTGCGAAATGGGGCTAAGACATTTGGGAAATAAAATGGAATTCGGTGTCTTGTCTCCGATTATACTCCGTTCGTCTCAGGTTGAATTATTCAGAAAGTTCAACACCTGCACCATATGCAAAAACTTACCATGTTTTAGATTCTCTTTTTTATTGATAGATACCATTAATTACATCTGCCAAATTAATGATATCTTTCATTAAAAAAAAAGAATGTAAAACATGGTAAGTTTTTGCATATGGTTCATAAGGAATTATTTAATTATCACTGGAGAGAAAACCGATGGCCGATTAGTTAAATAAAGAGGTTTCCGATACAAATTCGAATCAAAATTCGCCATCTATTTAGGAACAACCTGTAACTTTTTCCTCTTGCATATTAGGGTAGTAAAATCTAAAACATGGTTTAAGTAACAGTTCCTGAAATTCAACTTTTTGGCGTGAAGGAAAAGAAATAGCTGAAATTCAAGACGAAAACAGTTTATTGTGAATAACACAGAAAATATCCACTTTAGGGCAAGGATGTGATGCATACACTCACATTATTTTTTAACGTAGATTCAATATCTGCCATAAAAAAATGGGGTTCTAATTTGAAAAAATTGATTTTTCACGATTTTGTCATCCCTAACTTTGAAAGCGATTTTTTCACCCCCTGTATCATGAATCGCGATTTCGATTTTTAAAGTGGATAAGGTGAAGTGGGGTAAATGTGATAATGGGGCAATTGTGATAACGGACTATATATTCAGATCAAATTCATTAATACTGCTGCCATCTATCTAACACGTCTTCAAAATTGCAAGCGAACCACCAAAACACTAGAACGAACGAAATTACTTGTCAGTATGGTTGTAAGGCACGTGAATATTATTTCTCATAACGTAACCTTAAATTTCAGGTAGGTACGTCTCTACTTTATTTGGTGTAAATTTTTTAATTGATGAGTTAAGTCTGTTTTATTATTTCCAGACTTATTATTAACAGTTTTATGATGTGTTTTTAAATACTTTTAACTCATAAATTGCGCTGGTGATTTCTTTTTGTATATATCACATTTGCCCCGCACGAAATGCTTTTTGGGGTAAATGTGACATATACATTTGGGCAATTGTGATAATATGAATAGGCGTGGTTTCTTTCATATTTGAAGTGTCTTTGACGGATATAATTTATCTTAATGATGGAAAAATAAAGTTTAATTAAAATATAATGTTTATTATTATATAGTTGTTTCTCTGCCTAATTTGTTTTTTACTTCCGTTTTGTTCAGAAGCTGAAGTTAATTTCACATTTTTTGGCGTCGACTGAAATAAGGTCATCAATTTTTCATTAAGTGAAATATTTTATTTTTGTAAAAAACAAAGTATTCAATAATGTAAGATTATTATACATTTACCCCAATCCTTTCCAAATAACTTAGTCATAGGAATCTGAAAGCTTTTATCACATTTACCCAAATTCTGGGGCAATTGTGATTGACCGGCATCATTTTTTTTTAAATTACCCAACATTTCTCAGAAAATTTCAAAGAGTAACCAGAATACAATCAATAGAGAACTATATTTGATCATGCTTGCATTTTTTGGAATGTTCAGCTTTATTCAAACTGTTACTTATAACACTTTGTTTATGAACTAATCAATACTATATCACATTTACCCCACTTCACCTTACATCAATCTTACATCTTGAAAAATCCCAAAAATGAAAATTTTCCATCCAAAAACCTCGAAGTTATTCTTGTTTCAGCGGAGCTCTATTTTCGATTTTTTTTTTCGTATTTTCCTGCTCAGAGAGAATTTTCGAACCAAAACTGAAAAATGTTACATCAAAATAACTTGAAATTTTCTAAGGAATCTATTTCTGCCATAAAAAATTGGTGTTCTAATTTGAAAAACGGAAGTTGACGTCATTTCCGGACAAACCGGAGGTGCTCATGCCTTGAAAATATTTTACATTTCATCAGCATCGTGAAATACTTATAAGTGCTGAATTTCATGAAAATACGTTCAGTAGTTTCCCGTATAAATATGGGTGATTCCTCGTGAAAGACCCTGTATTCATTGAATAGAACTGGACATTACGAGCATCATGTGCTGGGCAGCCATTCATTTGAAACTAGACGGGTGCATTTCATCGAATATGTCTGTCAAGTTGCTCTGGATTAATCTGATGAATTCTTCAGCATCAAAGGATCGGTAAAATTCAATCACGAAGAGCTTCAAAATAGAGCAAATTTAGCTATTGAATATGAAGCATAGCCATCAACATTTCGCCCATGTATTATATAACATTTTTTGTTGCAAATCACTTGTATAATCACCTCTCGAAGTTTGTCCACTTTTAAAAGTAGTATTCGACATATTTACGTGCTGTTTCTGAAAGGATGGTTGGTCCAAAGAAGTCACAATCATACCTTTCCTTGAAATTCCCTTAAACGATATAAGACGATAAGAATTCTTCATCAAAAAGTCCAAGTGAGTCAATAGGAACCATTTTCATCTCAAAAGAGAGCAACATGGATTAAAGTGAACGATTTCCCAGAAGTTCGCAGAAATAATGGATTGTGGTGAATTTGATGGTGTCTTGTCGCCGATTTTACACCGTTCGTCCCAGTCTGTTGCGTAGTAGTGCTGTCGGTTTTGAGTTCCGTAAATTACGAAGCTTTTAAACCGAATTAACCGAGTGGTGGTGCTAGGGGACGACCGTATTTTCGCTCGTTGTGTATCGTGTGCAGCTGAAATTTAATTAGGTCGTTGTCGTCTACCTGATTTTAATGGGTGTGTTTTAGGGTAACGTGCATGAGAAGGAAGGAGACAACTTACCCTTTAATTTGTTTTGAGTTTCACAACTAACGGCATGATTCCATACATAATTGAAAAGATCTCAACGTTAGAGTGGATACTACTTCGGTGTAAGATTTTGTTGAATTTTATTTATGATGGCTACATCCGGCAACGATCGATCATGATAAAATGATGGGTGCAAATTTTTCTGCTACAAGTTGAATTATTTAGAAAGTCCTTATGAACTATTTTACACCTCTATCTGCTGAAATCAGTGGCGACTTGTCCTATGAGGCAGGTGAGGCAGGTAATCACAAATACCAAGCGAATTAATCCAATATCTTATTAATCAATTTTATCATCCCATTATGCTCTTCATTCTCAATATTTATACTATACTGCACATTTGTGTAGTACAAAAAATTGCGAGAGACGTTGGGAGATGATTCCTCAATAAAAATAAGCAGGGGTAGTTCTTAAAAACTATTCATAATATGATTCATTGAGTAGATGGTACTCACACAATTTTTTTTGATCCCATAACTTCATTATTAGGGGTTGAAAAAAACCACAAATTGTTTTCGTAGGGTAGATTTTCGAGAAATAAAGCTCTCTTATGATCTCCCATTCAATTATGGAGAAAAAGTCTCTAGCAATATTTCGATACAGCCGATACTTTTCTCGGAAAAAATAAAAACTTACAAGCAGTTATGATCACTGTTCATTCCATTTCATCGTATAAGTGTTCCATAGAATGAATATTCCAGTTATTGCATGTCTATGACAGGATATAAAGATGTTCTATAAGTATTTCTGAAGGTCTAATTACTAATTTCCGGAAGAAAATTATTTCCGTAATATTTTAATTTCACAGATGGAACTTTCTCTCGATTAATACGCATAATAAATGACAGAACCAATTTTGAGCATGAACAACATCTTAGAATATTCATTCTATGAAACATACTTCTTTTCTCCAGAATTGAATGGGAAACCATAAGAGAATTTTATTTTTCGAAAATCTATCCCACAAAAACAAAAGTTATGGGATCAAAAAAAATTTGTGGGTACCATCTACTCAATGAATAGACCTGAATAAACACACCCATCTGAAATGTAGATCCCTGCATATGAACAGAATAATCTAGCCATAAGAAGTCAAAATCTAGAAATCTGAATCTTCTCCATGTCATGGAGTGCTCCATTTATTCCTTCAAATATCGTAAATGGCACTGTTTTGGAATGTGTCATCAGAACTTCTCGAAATAAATCGTCGTGCTGTTAATTCCCACTTCACGTAAGTAGATATAATACATTTTCCCTTGCACCATTTCTCAAACATAAATTGGTCTGAAGGAAACAATAAAAGATATTCTTTCTAAGTGCGCTCAACAAATCGTCCATTCCAATGTTATCGATTACACTGTGTAAAGAACGCGGCAAATTCTTGGCCAAATTCCATATCGCGAGCTGCATTTTCTCAAATCTCTACTAACCTTACATCACCTGCTCTGGCACCGCTCCAATCTCTTCTTCCTTTGATGCCGGTATATTTCTCATTCTGTTCTGTACTTCAAAGTGATATTCAACGAGTCTCTTGATGGTTACATTTGCATATGGCCTATTTTTCACATCACCTTTGTTAGACTCTACAACTTCTTACCGATTTTCAGGTAGCAAGTACTTACAGTAGAACTCCAATTATCCGAACTCCGACTGTCCGAATCGCCGATTATCCGAATCACTTTCAGAAAAAAATTTGTCCAAAAAACAGCTTACATTGACGGAGATGTTTAAAAAACAATGATTTTTATTTCTAAACATGTACATAAGTACATTTTATTTATATTTAAAACATGTGAAAATATCATGTTTCTTTAATTTAATTCAATAAAAAAAATAGTGCAATATCAAAACGTAGCTTTTTTTCTCTCTAATTGCAATTTTTTTTGAGGTACAGGTGGTGAAGATTCCTGACAAAATTTCTTTTTTCACTGCATCAAGATATATTTATTGGAGTACAGATTATATAATTTTTGCCATCTGTAGAGCCCGTATAGGTTTTGCACGGAATATTTTTTGTATTTTAAATAATATAATAAAAAAATGGTACGACACTATTATTTCTCAAGTTGATAGTATAGATTACTCAATCTCTGTAGTATTCACGTCCTTGTTCGATTACTGAATCTCAGCTTGCGCTTCGACTTAGCAAGACAGGGTTAAGGAATGTGGTTTTTCCTGCGAGATAAACATACATTTTTCCGCATATTTTGAATTAGGTGAAGGGTTTTCCAATAAGAGGTGTTATTTTGAATAGTCCGCTATTTCGGTAGATGTCACGTTTGAAGCTGCCATTTTTTGACATTTGACTAGTAGAAACTACGCAATTAATAAAAATGGAACGATACACGTTTCGAGAACGCATTGAAATTATTAAAATTCACTATAAAAATGGTGGAAATTTGGGGGAGGTTCGAAAAACTCGAACATTTTTGGGTCGTGGAAAAATTCGAGCTGTTGGGACAAGTTAGTTATGTGAAGAATAAAACCAGTGCACGTCTCTCAAGAACAGCCGAGAATATTGCTGCTGTAGCCGAAAGTGTTGAAGAACAGTTACGATGAATGAATTAATGATTTTTTATGTCCGAAATTGGATAGTATTGATCTAGACAACGTTTACTTTCAACAAGACGGCGCTACGTGTCACACAGCAACGAAACCATCGATCTTTTGCGGGAAAATTTTTCAGACCATGTTATTTCTCGAAGAGGTGATCACAATTGGCCACCGAGATCTTGTGATACACCTTGCGACTTCTTCCTTTGGGGCCACGTGAAAGGAAAGGTCTACGCCAATAGCCCAGCGTCGATTCAAGACCTCAAAGATGGAATTCGTGAGGCTATCGAAGAGTCGAAGACATAGGGCAGCCACTTTGCGATTTGGTTATTGAAAATTTCATTAAAAGGATATGGTCCTGTAAGCTTGGTCGTGGTGGTCATTTGCCTGATATTATTTTCCACTATTAACGGCATAGCTTCTTCTTTATAATGAAATGAACATCCGGTCATTTATAGTGAAAAATGGCATTTTTCTTTGAATATCAAAATAACACCTCTTATTGGAACACCCTTTACATACTTCTTAATTTCGAAAACAGCAGGAAAAACTTTATTCATGAATAAATGGTGCTTTGAAATTCGCAATTAAATTCTTGAGTTATAATGGAAACGTATTCAGGTTGGATTATCAAACTTAACGCTTAACCCTTTAGCATCGAGAGAAAATGTGTAGGCTGTTTTTCAATATCATGAATTGAATTGAAAAAGGAAGTTCAGGATATAATGATAATATCTACGTATTCTTGGCGCCAATAATTCAACTATTTCCCAATGGAAAATATCCTGTTCATAAATACTTCAATCCTTCTGAGATTATTTTCATAGACTAACTAAACGGAGAATAGATGAGACCTAGTAGAACAAGCTTCAACGCCATCTTTTTTTGTACACATTACTAATTCGTGAAAAACTCAATTGAAAAAGGAATCTGTATCGTAAAGCTGCCTCAAAAAGAATTCTGTAGTGCACCTTTTGAATAGGTAGGTACACCCATATACAAGAGGCAAAAAGTTTTTTGAAGTTCATTTCCAAAAGGAAATCAGAATGATTCGTGCAAGTTATCGATGAGTGAGGAAATTTATTTTCATGAAAATAATACCTGCAACGAACATTCATCTGATTTTCTTTTGGGATCGAGAAATGAGGATCAATAATCAAATTCTGGATAGAATAAAAATTTATTAATTGAAATAGGTATCACCAATTGAAAATACAGATTTATTTCATAAATATCTAATCAATAAACTAATAATTGCATTGAAAAGTTCTCAAAAACTAAAAATAATGAATTCAATAATACAAAATATGAGTATTTCCGACTAAACTTATTCAATACATGAAAATCTTTTTTGAAAACTACGAGTATCTTAATTCATAAATTTTATAAATTACCTTCTTGCATCTCGATTTTCACATCCAATAACACAGCACGTCTTCACTCTTGCAGGCATATCGAAATTCATTATATTTCAAAAAGAACGTGTCAAACCACTCCTTGTGTCAGTTGACAATTCAAGGTTTTTGATAATAATGATTTTACATACTTACTATTTCTCGATAGGATTTCTATGAATGCAACGACATCTAACTATCAAATTGAAAATAATTTTTCGTGTATTACCTAGTCTCCTCCTCCGACAGATATCGCGGAATATACGAGTGACTCATCTATTTTATTAGTTGGTCTATGATTATTTTTGAACAACTTTTTTCCTATCAAGAGTCGTCGTCTTTGATTTAAAATTAATAACTTCTATGTTCAGCCGAGAACCAGTTTTTTTTTCTACAAGAACGACGAATAATTCCACCTTTCGATTCGATTTGTTCGTTTACGAAAGGTCAGTTGGACAAAGTTCGCCTGCCGTTAATTCTCTTTGAACATTATGAGCGCCAACTTTCAACACGAGATGCCTCAGGGCGGAACATGCCGTGTCACGAACGGGCGCATGTAAAATGCTGCGACAATAATTTCTATGTGTGGAAATTCGAATTTTGTTTACGAGACACTAACGTGAGAGCAGGATATGTGGTAACATATGTTTATTCCTGTTATTCATGGGATACACCAAAGTGCAGCGACCGACAGTTCAATTTGACAATTTTATAACATCGTGAAAGAGTTTCCATTGATGTTTTTCATCCCACAGGCGAGATGTTTAAAAGTAATGGTGTAATAACATATGTGAAAAGTAGGCCAAGCAATAGAGATATCTCCTTGACAAAAATACTACCTGGAAGCCACCTGTGCCATTCCGAGCAGGACAGTCCGTAGTTTATTCCCACCATGTTTTTTAAACACGAAAATGCCATTTTTTTTATTTGTTATTAACAAAAAACACAAAAATACGCGTTCTTTTTAGTTTTTTCGTTGCAGAATGGAAATTATTGATGCAGTGGATAACGTTGCCAATGGGATGAATTGTAGAGAATTACATTGCGAAGAGAATGATGGGTCAAACAATCCGATCGAATAATAAAACTGGAGAAAAGCGGAAAAACCGGAAAATTGCGTGTTTTTTTTTTTTAACTCATAACTCTGCCTTTTGCAATATCAAGAACTGAAACTTCACACACGATAGTAGCTATTGACATGCAATTCATGTGTGCCAAAATTGGATTCGGTCGGATAAATAGTTTTCACATAATTCCCATTTGAATTTTTTTTTGGACATATTTTCGCGGAGAGCTGGATGCGTTTGAGGTCGTCCGATCGAAATTAAAAAAATTGATTTGGAAAGAAGACGTGATCAGTAACAAAACGTCTATTCTGATTTTTCAATAAAACGCGTTTAAGTGTGTTAAAAACTAGTGAGATCATGAGGGAAAACGACCGACCAAGCGAGAGTGGTCGAGTGGTGAGGGAATGAGCGAATCGAGGGGAAACGCCGCGGAAGCCAACGGTCGCCGAGTTTAAGAATTGTTGCGCGGACAGCGCACCAAATTTTGTACACATATACGTTTCCCCTCGATTCGCTTATTTCCTCTCCACTCGACCGCTCTCGCTCGGTCGGCCGTTTTCCCTCATGTTCTCACTAGTTTTTAACACACTTAAAAATCAGAATAGACGTTTTGCTACTGATCACGTCTTCTTTCCAAATCAATTTTTTTAATTTCAATCGGACGACCTCAAACGCATCCAGCTCTCCGCGAAAATATATCCAAAAAAATTCAAATGGGAATTATGTGAAAACTATTTATCCGACCGAATCCAATTTTGGCACACATGAATTGCACGTCAATAGCTACTATCGTGTGAAGTTTCAGTTCTTAATATTGCAAAATGGCAGAGTTATGAGTTAAAAGAAAAAACAAGCAATTTTCGGTTTTTTCCCTCTTTCCTCCAGTTTTAATTATTCGATCGGATCGTTTGACCCATCATTCTCTTCACAATGTAATTCTCTACAATTCATCCCATTGCAACGTTATCACTGCATCAATAGTTTCCATTCTGCAACGAAAAAACTAAAAAGAACGCGTATTTTTGTTGTTTTTTGTTATAAAAATAAAAAAATGGCATTTTCGTGTTTAAAACATGGTGGGAATAAACTACGGACTGTCCTGCACGGAATGGCACAGGTGCGCCCAGTAGTATTTTTTCAAAAACTAATCATTTGTAGCTCTGTTGCTTGGCGTAAAGCTGTAAGATCTGACTGGACACAAATTCAGCAATAAGCCAACCGAGATATTGCCCATTTTAAATGTTATCCGGAAAACTTAATTCTGTTGCCGCTACATTTCAAATGTCGTTCACATTATGATTTGTATGTTAGGTTTATGAGAACAATATTTCGATACTAGAACGATTAAATTCAAATCCTCCTGTCAGATATTCTCGCACAGCGCGTTTTGAATGCAGAAAAATTCAGTTTTCCGATTCTCCAATTTTGTCACTGTAGTGTCTGAAACAAAAGCGAAACAGTAAACCCACCATTATTTTCAAACAATTCATCTACAGATTTATTAAATGTAATTTTTACTTAATTTTGTCACAAGTTTTTCATCATTATTCAGAAAATGAATTTGATTAATTATAGCTGTACAAATACGATAATACTAGCACTTTTACGGGAAGTCTGAGATTTCTTCTGAGATTTTTTTTTGTGTTCTTGTATCATACGCAGAAATATATGGTTTGGAATTTGACATTGCTGACAAAATTATCAATATCAATACTTTCTTAGAGCTGTAAAATTTCTACATAAAACGTATACATATAGTCCGTTCACGAAAGGTTGAGCCGTCGGTTGGCCATGACAATTTGGCATATTCCACTGTGTATATTAAAATTTTAGGTTATGTTGTTTATTTTCTTGTCAGATTGATACGCAGTGTTGTCAATATAACAGAGTTCTCTGATAACTCCGAAGCTTGTCGGACGAGGCCGGGTACATTCGGCAACGTTGACTTTATTTATTATTTTATTTTACGTTATGACAGCAAATACTGCCAACTTCAGATAAATAAAACAAACGCCTACTTTCGTGAACGGACTATATATTATGCATTTTCATACTTTTCTCTTGATATCTTTGGCAATAATTTAACTGAAGCAGTAGTCACTGTCCAACCACTTCTGGGAGAGCACAGGAAAGGAAATTGCAACTCTCATAATTTTTTTTTCGAGAACACCAGCAGTTAAATTTATAAGCGTCAAATTTGATAATTCAACCACGTAACTCAATTGATTTTATTCCGAATTTCAGGTCGCCATTTATTTGAAAATTGAATTATCCGTTTTTTTTTTCAGAATGATTACTATCTGTCGAATTTTAAAGGCTTAGCGGAAAAATAGTATGTTCACCTGGTAGAAAAAGCCACATTCCTGCACTCTGTGTTGCTAATTCTCCACCTGCCTAGGAATGTTAGGCTTTTCCTACCCCGTATCTATTTTTTCGACAAGCGGTAGAACTTGTCGAAATAGATTTTTCCGCCAAAAATCTTCTTATTAAATAATCGATCTAACGATGTTGAAACACACGATTGGGGTATTAGTCCGAAAAAAAGTTCTACTTGCATTATTTTCAATAACAACTGAGGTTGATATGGTATATGGAGTTATCTTCCTGTAAATGAACATCTCTGTCTGATGTTGATCGGTAAAATATATTATCTCAGTTGGATCTGTTCTCGAACTTAATTTTTGAACAGTGGACATTTTCAGAATCAAAGTTCTGTGGCTATGTAGAAAAAATTTTCTATTTGATCCCTTTAGAATGTACCGATTCATTCAAGAGACTAATGCGGAACGTATTTCATCATATTCCTCTCCTCAAGAATCGAGAACAATGCCTCCCTAATCGTGCAACAACACCATTAGCAAAATCTAAAGATCATCAACCTACACGGCCGCGGTTTTCCAAAAGTTAAAAGATTAATAAAAGAAACATACACGACCTCCTATCGTTCGAGATCCTATCATTATAAGAGAAAATCCCCGAGTTTCGTAACGAACTTTTTCTAGATATGCCCGGCATTTATCTTCGTTCCAACTAATGACATTGTCAACAAACTTTTCGTTGAAGTAGGTTATGTAAGTCCACGTAGCTAGAAGCGATGGCGCGGTGAAAAAAGCCGTCGGGCTAGCTCTGCGCGCTGACGTGCGTTCGTTTTGTACGAAAATAGAACGACGACGCCAGGTGAAAAATACATCATATCTCGATCGTTGTCGCGGCTATTTGTAAATATTTCGCGATTGTTTCTGTGTTTCGAGAAATTTGATAGGATTAATGAGATGTAGAAATTGTGTATATTTGAGGTAGAGACTGTAGAGAGTGAGTTTAGGTATCCGAAAACAGTAAAATGCATGTGCATATTGTTTACGACATCGAGGGTCTTATAAAATATTCATATGCAGTAAGTTTCAGATTACGAATTTGATTAATTATATCAATGTTAGATGTTCGTATGGAGTATATTTCCCTGCCAAAATATTAGGTGTACAAATAAGTTTCCGCGGTTTGTCAAAAGATGGCCCCACAGAAGGTTATGGAGAAATTGTCAGATGTAAAACGTAATATCCCAAGTTTAGTCATCTGGCAACACCATAACCTTAAAGTACTAGTGATTCCGTATCAGCATCACGTAATTTTTTTCGTGCAAAAATGTCAAATTTATTTCCGAATAAGCATCATTTGCGGAACTTTTGATTTACTTCTTTAATGTGAAAAAATCTGCAGCTGGGGCTGCTTATTTTGATCGAGGAATCATCTCCCAAAATTTATCAAAGAAAAAAGGGTTCTTCCTCCAAGACAATGCTGCAGCTCACAAATCAATAAAGACGGTGGCAAAATGGTAGAATTACGCCTCGAATTGCTTCCTCATCCCCCACATTCTGCAGATTCAACCCCAAGTGATTATTATCTATTTCTAAACTTGAAGAGATAGTTCTAGGGAAAGAAATTCGAGAGGGATGACGAGGTCAAATGAAAAACCGCGGAAACTTATTTGTACACCTAATAGTATGTGAAAGGAGTGCAGTCGTCGAAAAATTGCAGCCATAATTGGCTGCTAAAACGAAAAACCTCTGCGATAGTTGCACTGTAGACCAGTGATTCTTAATCTGTGGTCCGCGAACGGTTTTCATGTGGTCCGCGAAATGAACGGTCACAAAATAATCAATTTAAATCTTGGCTCTTCAGACGTAAATTAATCTGCCTTTTTTTTCTCCAAACGTTTGCAGTGGTCCGCCAAGAATTCTGAAAAGTACAAGTGGTCCTCAGTGGTGAAAAGGTTGAGAACCACTGCTGTAGACAAATCGACAGGTTAGTAGGGAAAATCTCCCCGAAGTTCACTCGTGCATCAAAATAATCGCATAATTTCGCATTCCAGCTTGTTGACATTGAAAAACTGCTTTCAGCCCCCTACCTTCGATGTCATGTTCTTTCTCCAATAATGAAAATGAACTCGTGCAGTTTTTTGAGAACAGGCTGTCAGGCAAAATTATGCATAATTTTGATGCACTTGTCCATTCACAAGAAAGGTTCGATGGTGTTCTGAATTTTTTCATGTGCCATTATGATCTATGAAAATGTTGAAGGAAATACAAATTAGGTATAGTATATAACATTACTAGCAAGGTAAGAGGGTTTTTACTGGCGAATGGAGGATATAACTGACGAGCCGCAGGCGAGTCAGTTACCTCCTTGAGCCAGTAAAACCCGTTACCTTGCGTGTATTGTTTTATATTTTATTTGTTTCTCATTTATAAAAAGGTTAGATAAATTCCAAAAAAATCTCAAGAATTTGTCGCAAATGTCGTAAGTTGCATTATTTATGACATCGGAAAATTATGACAACTGTCAGTGGCTTTACGAGAGGGAAGTCCTTCGAGAATATTTGCTCATTTCTGAAGAAAAAGGCCAGATCCAAATGAAACAAGGCATGAATATTGTTTTTAATACTTTTATAACGTTTATAACTAAAAATATTTGTTCCAGAAACGATGAAATTAGACGAATAATGAAATTAGAAGCGAGTACGTGAAACTGTCAGTGAGTTTACAGGTCAAAAAACCTCTAGGATATTTGCAATTCTGAGAAGGAAAACAAATAGATACGAATAAACAAGGTACTAATATCGTTTTCGAATAGTTCGAGACGTTTATTGAGAAATACATTTGTTCCAGGAACTCTGAAATTACAAGGATGAATTAAATTAGAAGCAAGTACTTGACAATCTCAATGTGAGAATACTACTAACTTGTAAAAATTTTACAAGTTAACTGTCAGTTTTACAAGTTAGTGACTTGATAAAATAAACTTTTCTGATTAATATTGTGTTTTTGGACACTGACGTTTACAAATGAGAAACAAATAAAAATATCTCTATATTAGCTGGAAGTAAAATTCACAAATACATGTTTGTTTGAGTATTCTTTTCAGATATGGCTTCACAAAAGCATGTAGTATTTCACAGTATTGAAAGGGGTGCGTATGATACAAGAGCACAGCGGAAAAAACTCTGACTCACCGTATAAGTGTAGTGATTAGATCTCAGAATTTGTTTGAAGAATAAGCTGACATATTCATATCGAAGGACATCTATCCATTGAAACGATTTCTTTTATACCTTCATCTGGTTTGTCATCTTAAAATTTCCTAATCACAAATTACAATCACATTCACAGTTTTTCTAGAAATACCAAATTTTATCGACTGTTTTTGCTGTACAGTTCTGGCTGTACAATTTCTCTAAATATAAAGTATATCGAACAATATACTATGGTAAACACCAGATTTCTGATCAAAGCGCAACTCGAGACTTATAGCCAGGAATGTGGGTTTTCTACAACTAAAACATAATATTTTTCCGTAAATCCTTTTAAATTTGATAGATATTAATTGATCTCGAAAATATCGCGAATATTCACAAATAAAATAAATGGTGCTTTGAAAGTCGCAATTAAATGACTTGTATTGAGGTTTAAATTCATGGACCCCGCACATTTAGTAGGAGAATTGGCTCCCGGTGGATTTGGCTGAAAATTTGATATGATGTTCTACTAATCCTTCTGATCAAATGTCTCCACAGTCACGAAGCTGAAAAATGCATACTTCTAGGAGTTTTTAACGATTTTTTGTATCTATTATGACCTACGTATTACCGTTCTCACAGAAATGTTTGAAAATATTTCGAATTGACAGAATCTGCTTTCAATAATCACGAAATATTCTCAAACATTTCTGTGTGAACGGTTATACGTAAGCCATAATGGATACAAAAAATCGCTGAAAACTCCTAGAAGTATGCATTTTCAGCTTCGTGACTGTGGAGACATTTGATCAGAAGGATTAGTAGAACATCATATCAAATTTTCAGCCAAATCCACCGGGAGCCAATTCTCATACAAAATGTGCGGGGTCCTTTGACGCGTATAAATTCAATTACTGGTGTCATCGAGATATAATACTTTCCTATCTCTATGGCTGGTGTTCTCGAAAGTAAGTGGGTGAGGCAGTGAATAGTTTATCCAAACTATTGCCAAAAAAAATTTTAAAAAAATACGTAAATGCAGATCACAAAATTCTGCACCTACCCTTGTAACGTACTTGCGCAACCTGTTATAAATATTTGACCTGATCGGATTACTAGTGATTTACGCTCTGAACAGAGTTTTACCCTGAAGATTTCAAATCATTAGCTCCTTCCGTTCGAGAGTTATGATATTCACGGCTATACGAAATTGTTTCGATTCCCGCATTCTTGATCAACCGAGTCGTTTAGAACCACTCCCAGTTCACAATTATAAACTTACAGGAATTCAGACAAAACTACGGTTTGGCGCAAAAACACTGCCAAACGCTTGCATAGTTGCAGACATCCAACTCGCCATTTCGGCAAAACGGTGTCAATTATCATTCGTGCGAAACAATTCGGGCAGTCTAGCACCGAATTGTAGCCGAATAAAAGCGACTTATCCTCCTGGCAGAGATGAATTAAAGCCGGTCTCGGATTTGCATCCGGGGCCCCTTAAGCTCGTCCTAGCCGCAAACCGGGTATCTCCAGCGAACAAACTTCACGCTTCTTGGCAAACAATTTCAAGTAACCCGATTCTGCCGGGGAACTCGACGACGCTTTTCATCAACTTTATTGAACATTCCGTTTTATGCGTCCGCCATAGAGTTCTGTGTCAACTCCCGAAGAAATTCCCCCTCACCGAAAGTTGGGCAAAACTTCGCGATTTTGTGTCTCATTAGGGGCGGTTACGATGACGGTGACAGCAGGTATCGATCGACAGTTCTATGATCGGTATAGGGGTGTGTAAGACGGGAGATTAAATCGTCTTATGAATAATTTATCGCGTTGGGGAGTGGAAAACCCTGAGAGTCATAGAGAGCTGTTTTCGGAGTGTTGATTTTTTGTTTTGTTGAATACACTGATCTATGGGGAATATGGACCATAGACTAAATGAACGGAGAATAGATGAGACACTAGTAGAACAAGCTGCAGCGACATCTTTTTTTGTACAACATTACTAATTCGTGAAAAAGCTCAATTGAAAAAGGAATCTGTATCGTAAAGCTGGCTCAAAAAGAATTCTGTAGTGCACCTTTTGAATAGGTAGGTACACCCATATACAAGGTGCAAAAAGTTTTTTGAAATTCAATTTCCAAAAGGAAAATCAAAATGGATTCGTGCAAGTTATCGATGAGTGAGGAAATTTATTTTCATGAAAATAATACCTGCAACGAACTTTCATCTGATTTTCTTTTGGAATCGAGAAGTGAGGATCAATAATCAAATTCTGGATAGAATAAAAATTTATGAACTGAATAGATATCACCAATTGAAAATACAGATTCATTTCATAAATATCTAATCAATAAACTAATAATTGCATTGAAAACATTCTCAAAAACTAACAATAATGAATTCAATAATACAAAATATGAATATTTACCTACTAAACTTATTCAATACATGAAAAACTTTTTTGAAAACTATCTTAATTCTTATAGGTAACAGAATATATATAATATATATTTTGAAATTACCTTTTTGCATCTCGATTTTCACATCCAATAACACAACACATCTTCACTCTTGCAGGCATATCGAAATTCATGATATTTCAAAAAGAACGTGTCAAACCACTCCTTGTGTCAGTTGACAATTCAAAGGTTTTTTGATAATAACGATTTTACATATAGTCCATTCACGAAAGGTTGAGCCGTCGGTTGGCCATGAAAATTTGGCATATTCCACTGTGTATATTGAAATTTTAGGTTATGTTCTTTATTTTCCTGTCAGATTGATACGCAATGTTGTCAATATTGCATAGAGTTGTCTGACAACTCGTAAGCTTGTCGGACGAGGCCGGTTACATTCGGCAACATTGACTTTATTTTACTCTATGACAGCAAATACTGCCAACTTCGGATAAATAAAGAAACGCCTACTATGTGCTCAACCTTTCGTGAACGGACTATACTTACTATTTCCTCGATAGGATTTCCATGAATGCATCAACGACATCTAACTATCAAATTGAGAATAATTTTTTCGTGTATTAGTACCCTCCTCCGACAGGTGGCGCGACATATACGAGTGGCTCATCTATTATATTTTAGTTTGTCTATGATATGGAATCTTTGTGTATTACATATTTGAATGTTTATACGTTCTGGTTATTTAATTATGGATATAGGATCTATGTCATATTTATATTACTCATATAGCAGGTATTTTTGGCTGCATGAGAAGTTAAGATGGTTATTGACAGCAGGTATCGATCACCCATTCTATGATCGGTATAGGGGTGTGCAAAACGAGAGATAAAATCGTTTTATGAATAATTTATCGCTTTGGGGGGTGAAAAACCCTGAGAGTCATAGAGAGCTGTTTTCGGAGTGTCGGTTTTTTGTATTGGTGAATACACTGATATAGGGGAAAGACGGACCTTTTTTATATTACATATTTGAATTTTTGATAAGTTCTGCTTATTAATATTTGGTTTAACTATGTCATGTTTATATAAATCATATAACAGGTTTTCTTTTGGCTGTATGAGACATGAGAAGTTGAGATGATTATTGACAGTAGGTTTCGATCACCCATTCTATGATCGGTATAGGAGCGTGTAAGAAGAGAGATCTAATCATATAATGAATATGAATATCGCGTTGGGGAGTCAAAAACCCGGGGAGTCATAGAGAATTGTTTTCGGAGTGTCGGTTTTTTGTTTTGTTGGATACACTGATTTGGGGAGAAGATTGACTTTTTGTATATTATTTGACATAAACCTATATATGTTATTTGAAGTTTTGATAAGTTCTGGTTATTTGATTGTGGATATCTGAGCTATGTTATGTTCATAGAACTCATATAACAGATGCTTTTGCTGCATGAAAAGTAACCATGGTTATTGTCTATGATTTGAAAGTTAAAAATGAGGTGTTTGAAGGTAAATAACACCTGTTATATCCCAGATTTCCATAATCGAATAACTTGGACATAAAACTTCAAATGATGTATTAAAAGGCTGTCCATATTCATCGCGAATCAGTGAACCCAACATATGAACAAAACTGGCGCTTCGAAAACAACTCTTTATGACTCTCAGGATTTTCCACTCCTCAACGCATTAAATTCATTAGACGATTAAATATCTCGTCTTACACACCCCTACACCAATCATAGAACTGTAGATCGATACCTACTGTCACCGTCATCGTAACCTCCCCTAATGAAACACAATGGACCAAGTCGGGTCCATCTTTCTCCGAATCAATGTATCCAACAGAACAAAACAAGAATATAGGAGATCAGAATTTGAATTTTATTCTAATACAGTCATAATATTGTCTCAGATATAACCCAAAAAAAAGCTTGATGTTATCGTATTGCAAAAAATATGTAATTTCCATCGATAGTATTGAATGAAAGTTTTGTTTAAAATCCATCTGAATCATTTTACCAAAAATGGTACATGTTACCCTAATTAGGATGATCATTCGAACGCTTTTAGTAATGAAGATTTTTATTTTTTTATTTACAGTTGCACTGATTCAGAAAAACCTTTAGAATATAGGTATATAGAAAACAATCAAATATATCAAAGCATTAGTCGTACCTGCATATATCAAATAATCTCAGATAAATGGACGTACACAGTAAATTATCTTTGCACCATTACCAAGGACGTAACAATAAATCGCAATTCCTAGAATTCGTTTTCGGTTAACAGTGATTATTAAGTTATTTATATGAATCATCAAAAATATGGTATTCATGAGAAAAGGTATCGAAGACTCGTCATTATACTATTTTCTCCATCAATTAACTGTGCTATAGAAATAAACGAACCTCGTTAATTTTTTTCAAGTAGTTTTAATGTGAATTAAAACCATCATATTATATTAGTTTACAATTCAACTAACAGAAAGAGAAGTTCAATAAGGCTTGAAAAAGTGTGGACCTTCTAGCACGTATAGCTTTCACCCTAAATGATACGGATTATGTATTTTCATTCGAAAATGCTAGATTCGGTCAAAAGATCAAATATATTTTTTGGATAGTCCTGGATTTATAATTTGCATCCAATGCGAATCAAGAAGAACGAGAAATCTCATGAATAAATTCAAAAAACATATTTTCATTATTTATTATTTTTCAACCTAACGCCCAAGTTTTTTCTGCTTCAAAATAATTGAAATTGTCATTATTTGTTCCCTACCCTAAATTCCATAGGTAGCAAACCTGTAGATCCCGAGTAATCAGTTATTTTGGTCTCTACTACAACCTCTCGCTTGACCGCCTCATTTAAACACTCTGTATAAATGTTAATTCAACGAGTCTCTGACTCTCCGAGAAGTGTTAAAAATCTGATTTTAACCATTTACCGAATCAAGGAGAACGAGAATTCTAATGAATAAATTCAAAAAATATATTCTTATTATTTTCCAACCTGACGCCAATTAATCTTTTTCTGTCTCAAAATAATTGAAATTGTTATTATTTGTTCCCTACCCTAAATTCCATCGGTAACAAACCTGTAGATCCCGAGCAATCAGCTATTTCGGTCTCTACTACAACCTCTCGCTTGACCGCCTCTTCTAAACAGCCTGTATAAATGTTAATTAAACGAGCCTCTGACTCCCCGAGAAGTATTCAAAATCCGATTTTAACCATTTACCCGAACGGTCATTGTCGAAACCCTCGAAAATTTGCCTGTTATTACCGTTAGTTCCGAGAACCAGTCCACCAGGGTAGAAATGGTAAAGGCAGATGTCTGCAACCTTATCTCGCCCATTTCCGAGTTTGAAATCAGATAAGTGAATTCGTGTTCCCGGCCTGTAGAGGCCTCGAAAGTTCGGAAAGTGAGGTTGCAACGTGTTACGAAGTTTTTTCTCGCATATCTCCAGGATATTTACATCGACTGAAATTTATTCTTGTTTGCAGATTTCGATATTGGCGTAGTTCACGAAACTGATTGGATTGATTCAAGTGCTGAAAAGGTAAGATTAGATAGAATTTAGCTTGTTTATTTAAGTTAATTGATGGCTGTCGTGATATATGGCAGTCTAAGCATTAAATGGATTTTGGAACAATGTCAGACAGTGTATGAAGTAAATATTATTGTCTTTGAAACATTACGCTTAACGCTGGAATAATTAATCTTGAATGCTTTAACACAATTATGTCCTTCGATTGATAAGATTGTTTATTGCTTTAATTGACTAATTGTCTATCCATGTTTTACGCGATTGTTGATTCATAAATTTGTGATTAATTGTACACGTTTTATGTTTATAGTAAGCTTTGTAGTTTCGCAAGTTCCTACTGTTTATTTGTTTCCTAATCTTCAAATTTTGTATTACTGATGCGGAAACTTTTTGTTACAATCAACGTTCATTAAACTAACAGATAAAATACTTTTATGCATCGAACTATTCAATATAATGAAGAATCAAAAAATGATGGGATCGAATCAGTAAAATTCGTGTGTCAAAATTATTCTGCCTGATTCCGCTGTAAAACGTTTCGTTCGATTTCCCTAGCCTGAAAAAAAACGTCCAGAAAGTGTTCGAACATTCGGGAAACCATTCATCCAAAAATATTTGTTGAATTGGCAAACATCATAATTTTCTGTTCCTGAATTGGATTTGAATTTCTCAGATGAAATATTTATGAAACAACTGCAGAAGGCATTGCTTTTTTCCAGTTATACAAAATTCTGTAACGATACATAAGGAGATTTGTTGAATGTAAGATTGTTTGAATTAACCTTGTGTACCTACGAATGTTAAATGTTATTTTCTCTAATTCATTAAATTTTTATTCAAATGAATGGAATATTTCCATGAATATCGTTTAGTAATGTTTGCTTCGAGAAAAGTTGTTTGTTTGAACAGTTCACAGAGCTGATCAACATAATGAATACACAAAATGAAAATGTCATAAAAATAACGAAAGGTATCAGTCTGGCGTTTGACGAGTCAAAAGTGATGCTGGTTGGGTCATAGACTAACTAAGCGGAGAATAGATGAGACACTAGTAGATAAAGCTTCAACGCCATCTTTTTTTGTACAACATTACTAATTCGTGAAAAAAGCTCAATTGAAAAAGGAATCTGTATCGTGAAGCTGCCTCAAAAAGAATTCTGTAGTGCACCTTTTGAATAGGTAGGTACACCCATATACAAGAGGCAAAAAGTTTTTTGAAATTCAATTTCCAAAAGGAAATCAAAAATGGATTCGTGCAAGTTATCGTTATTTTCATGAAAATAATACCTGCAACGAACTTTCATCTGATTTTTTTGGGAATCGAGAAATGAGGATCAATAATCAAATTCTGGATAGAATAAAAATTTATTAACTGAAATAGGTATCAACAATTGAAAATACAGATTTATTTCATAAATATCTAATCAATAAACTAATATGTAATTGCATTGAAAACATTCTCAAAAACTAAAACTAATGAATTCAATAATACAAAATATGAGTATTTACCGACTAAACTTATTCAATACATGAAAAACTTTTTTGAAAACTACGAGTATCTTTATTCTTATAGTTAAAAGAATATACATGTAAATTTTATAATTACCTTCTTGCATCTCGATTTTCACATCCAATAACACAGCACGTCTTCACTCTTGCAGGCATATCGAAATTTATTATATTTCAAAAAGAACGTGTCAAACCACTCCTTGTGTCAGTTGACAATTCAAAGGTTTTTTGATAATAATGATTTTACATACTTACTATTTTCTCGATAGGATTTCCATGAATGCAACGACATCTAACTATCAAATTGAAAATAATTTTTTCGTGTATTAGTCTCCTCCTCCGACAGATGTCGCGGAATATACGAGTGGCTCATCTATTTTATTAGTTTATCTATGGGTTGGGTTATTCTCAGTTTATTAAGGCCCTTCTATTTGACCTTGACGCTGCATCACTTCCAAACTGATACAAAATCAGTTGATGCGTGTTCCATTTAACATTCCTAGCTTTCTATTTGCCTGAATAATTTCCGAAATCGCTTCAGTTGGAAGTGAAGTGATTTTGACAAAAAGAACATGCCTTTTTCGGATGGCAATCAACAAAACGGTAAGGTTTGAAATCAGAGTACCATCGACGATAGTTCGGAAGGAAATTTTAAAAGTAATATGAATTATTCATTACTAGGACTGAAAACCGAGGATAATAATTCACTTTCTGTTATGTTTAGAAGTAAATTGTAAACTTTCACCAAAGTGTTAGGTTGTGTTATTGTTATGATGAACTGCAGTGATTGTGGAAATTAAACTGATTTTGTCAGAAAGCAACATCAGTAGGAAGTGATGCGCATCAGTTCAAAATCACAACATTGTCAAATAGAACGCGCATCAACTGATTTTACATCAGTTTGGAAGTGATGCGGCTTCAAATAGAAAGAACCTTATGTTGTGATTTTGAACTGATGCGGATCACTTCCAACTGACGTTGCTTTTTTACAAAATCAGTTTAATTTTCATAATCACTTCAGTTCATCACAACAATAACTTAACCTAACATATTGGTAAGGTTTACAGTTTATGTACTTCTAAACATAACAGAAAGTGAATTATTATCCTCGGTTTTCCTTGCATACATGACCTATCTGAAAAACTCCGATGACTGTCATTTATATTCAGTTCAACTAGAAATTCGATGCCATTGTCATTGATTTATGGTTGCCGGAATGTAATGCGCTTTAATTATAGCTATTATCTGGTTTGATGATTAAAATACCGGTATGCTGATAGGCGAAATACCATGCGGCGCTCGAAGTTAGAATACTGAATGGACAACAATGAGTGCTAATAAAAATCAATGGAGTTTTATGATAATGGCAAATTATTGAGGTAGAAGTACGTATAACTTGAAATTTGAATATGAATGATCGGTTCACAAACTGTGTAATCAAATTCTTACAAATGATTATTTTGTCGATATTCAGATGTTACTTTTCTAGATTGCAAAGTTTTTAATGTCTTCATCGATTTAATCGAAAATTATTAAGTTTAAATACTCTTTGAACATTTTTACATAAAATTTGATTCATTTTATTTCAAATACAGTGGAACTCCCCTATAACGAACGTCTGTATAACGAATTTCGTACAAGACATTGCACCTTGGATCCGATTTTCATGTTAAAAACACCCTCTTAAAACGAAGCAAATTCTCTCTATAACGAAATATTCCCGCCGTTCTTTATGATAAGTTTGGCACTGCCGCAAATTATTTCGCACGAAAATGACTTGCCGAAAGACGGTAGTGCCAAACTTACCATAAAAAACGGCGGGCTTTCCCTCGATGTTTTTGCAATAATAATTGAATATATCTGAAATAAAATGAATTATATTCTCATGTAAAAAGGTTCAAAGAGGATTTAAACTCAATAAAGCAGTAATTCATTTATTTCGTAGTGAGAAAAGTGTCTTTCAGGTGAAATATTTTTCGGAATTTGGGGGCCCATATCTACTAAACTAAGACAGATCGCCAATTGTTCTTCTCACTAATATTGTTCAGGGAGCCAATATGAGTACAACGGCACCAAAATTTGATGGATATCTGCTGAATCCAAAAATTCAAACAGTTTCAATTTTTTTTTAATTTTCCACCAATTTGAAATATGTAAAAAAATTCTAAGGTATAAAGGACCAAAAAAGACAATAGTGAAAATGGCGGTGGACACTTTTGTAGCACACCGAAAAACAAACTACAATTTTATTTATTTTTTCTAAAAATCGGTTTTTCAGTTGAAATTCATGAAAAATTATACGTCTTTTCCTTCGATAGCAAAGAATCGAGAGAAAAACTCAACATTCGAGAATTTTGGATTTCACAAAAGTGGCTCAAGATAAAAAGCTAAAAATTTGGCTGAATTATTTTCATTCGATGTCTAATCGATCCCCTTAAGACACATCGAAAAGGCCGCGGAGGCAGATTTACCATTGAAACCCGACTATACCCTTTTTCGCTTACTTCCGAAGCATCATCTTCCTTTCACATCAAATTCTTTCCATGAGTATTTCCCCAAATAATCCGTTCTGTCTATTCAAATTTGCCTCACGTAACGTCTTCACGCATCTCGAAGGTCGAACCCCCGTCTTTCTGCCAACTTTTTAATCTCGGACAACGAGGGCGGCATTTGAATTGTTGATTTCTTTATAATTTTGTATTTTAAATTAAACCGTCAAAAGTTCCTTGGAAAGAGGACGGTTCGCTCCTCTCCTTCAAAGCGGAACTTTTTCCTAATTAAGAACTAAATATCTGCCGGCAGCCTCTTTCTCCCGTCGTCACCGTCCCCGTAGCCTCTTCCTTGTCCCCTTGGGGGCGGCGCACGAAAAACTCGGTAGCTATCTCTTAAATTGAGTTATTTAAGTTTCGGGTTTGGCGTTTGACGTTTCGACCCCTCTCGCTCCCCGGTAAGGACGTCCCTGGCGGCATGAGGTGGCCGGATATCGAGTGGCGGCGGGTTAATGAGCGTATTATTTTCGATGCGGAAAGCGTCAGAGAGGCGGCAAATTGTGACTTGTAGTTAGGTTTTCGAAGCTGTGGAGCCTGGATTAACTTTCAACTCGCCGCTGTGGCCCTATTATGGCCTGACCAAGATAGTTACGTTTTAATATTAATTTCGGTTCATCAGCTTAGGGTGCGTCGAATGATTTTGTATCAAATGTTATTTTAAGTAGTTTCTTGCTTAAGTAGTTTCTGTGGCTAAACTTCATTTTCCTGCTGTGTGAAAATATCTGACAGTAGAAATTTAAATTAATTCTTCTAGTGTCAAAATGTTACCTCTGATTTTACCTTAATACTGACCATCCTTTGTGTAAACGACGTGGAAGAGTTTACACTTAAAGATCAACTTAAGGCCGATTTACATCAGACTTGCGAATGTTCATTTGTCACTATAAGGCCGGAGACACACTTGGCGTTTTATTCCGATCGGTTTTTTTGCCGTCGACGGTACAACAAAATTGTAGCTTACACACTGGGCGGTAAAATATCCGTCTCAAGTCACAACTACGCTACCTCCGCCAGTCACGTAGGCCACTGCTAGGGGTAGTCGATAGAAAAACCGACGAATGTAGTGGCAGTGGTCGGCTGCATTTCTACCGACGGCGCTAAAAAATTCGATCGTCCTTTTTTCCGCCGAATGTGTACGTCACCATAAGATCCCACGCGCCACTTCTGGTACGGCGTCGACGGAAAAATATCCGATCGGAAAAAAACGCCAAGTGTGTCTCCGGCCTAACAAATTCATTTAGTTTGAACCGACTACGTTCGCAAATATTTTGTGTTGATATTTTAGTGTAAACGACGAAAATGAGTTCGCACTAAAAGATCAGCTTAAGGTCTATTTACATCAAAAGAACGAATGCTCGTTCTATCCCCACTTTATCAAATTCTTCCAGTATAAACAGACGTGTGGGGAATTTTTTCGTTCTATTTGCGTTCGCAAAAATTCTATGCTGATATTAAACGATGAAGAAGAGTTTACAATAAAAGATCGACTGGCCGATTCCCATCAGACAAGCGAATGCTCCTTCTATCTCCCCTGCAGGGTGTCCCGGAAAATGTGGGGAATCTCTCGGATTCAGACAGAACATAAAAAATTAAGATGACAAGTTCCCATAATTTTTTTTCCTAGCGGCCCTCCCTACGAAGATACGACCTCCTAAATGACACCACTGGAAATCCATTTTAGTGGAATAAGTTTTAAACTACTCGATATAATTTGAGGAAAATTTGATATGATTAATAGTATTAAGGACTTCTTAAATCACCGCACCCAAATTTCAATTAGCTTGTTCAGTTTACCAGGGGCGGACTGGGTTGTACATTTTAATGCTTACATTTTTAACACCCTGTATGATAGGGTGCTAAAAAACTAATTTGGATACCTTGAACATTAAGCTGAAGAAAAAATACTCCTGTTCAGTGTCGATAAAATGAACGGTTTTCGAAAAAAATAATGAAAGAAGTAAGTAATTGAAATTTATTCCAATAAAATTAATTTCCAGTGGCGTCATTTAGGAGGTCGTATCTCCGTAGGAAGGGTCGCTAGGAAAAATTTTATGGGAACTTGTCATCTTATTTTTTTAAGTTCTATTCACATTTTCCGTTACACCCTGAATAACGAAAAACGTTTATGTTCTCTCCAAATATTTCAGTACTTCAGGACAGTTTCATCCTTCTTTGGAACTTCACATTGTTCCAATTTTTTTTTTAAATTTTTTATATAATTTTCTATGAATATGATTCGTATGAAATGTGATATTCAGAAGTAGAGTTATGATTAAGTTTACGACGGCATATGTATAATTTGATAAAGATATATTACAGATTGTTTTGGAAAAATACTCCAATGATCTCATTCCATTAATTTATAGATTGAATTTTTTCTGTTCAAGCAGACTTATCTCGAGAATTTCAGGTTATTTCATTGAATGGATATTATATTTCCTGAAAAAGATTTTTTACTATTTCGTTGTAAGCATATGATCAGTAGTAGGTCGACCTAAAATACAAAAACTTGTGTGATGTATTTATAGAATAGATGTAATAAAATGATTAGATAGTAACGACAATAAATTAAGGATCATATTTTAAGCAACTGTGGTGGTATCCTGCACACTTCGAGATCATCATCACTGTTCCTTGAAAACTGGTGTTGAATAAAAAACCGAAATGAGTATCAACTTTCTGAATTTGTTACAACATCAACCAGTACATGTGAAATACTTATGCTGAAACGTTAGTAGAAAATCATCTGAATCATCAGAAACTATTATGTTTCCCTGAGAAACACCCTCAACGAGCTATCTTTCATTTCATAACAAGCAAAATTTCCGAACATACATCAACCCGTACAAATGAAATTGTCACAATTCCATATCGATGGTATCACACCGAATCGACAGGTTTCGAACTCGTTCGAATTTTGAGAAATCGCGAAAGTTTCCCAGCGGCGCGTAATGGAACACGTCCCGATACGGGGCCGTGCGCCATCTCTGCGCGGCGGCGAAACAAAAGTTATATCAGACGGTCCGGAAAAGTTGAATGAAGCCCCGTGACCCCCCTCCCCCGATCTCCGGCCGATTACAACACACCGTCGTCGGGAAAACTCCAACAGCTCCCGAAACGAAATTATAGCCAAAACTGAAAAGTCGGAAAGAACCAAATAATACTTACCGAGAGTTTTCGATGCCGTCGCCGCTCGGAAAAGTTCCGTTCCAGAAGTTTGGCGGTTTTCCCGAAGTTTCCCTTCGGAAGTTTTCCTCCGTCGGGGGTGAAACTTTTCCAGTTTGTCCTACAAATCATATTAAATAAACCCGGCCCTCCTCTCTTAAGGACGTCGCTATCGTTCCCCGATTAATTGCAACGTTGCTAGAGAGGATTGAAGTTTGCGCAACTTTTCCTGGACCGGGAAAGTTGTCTCGCGGAATCGCGCGCGCGGGCGACGCCAGTCGGGAGCGACCGTCTCTAATTGTGTTAGAAGATTGATTGCGATTTGAGATCTGACGGTTTCTGGAAGTTCGGAAGTTTGGATTGGGATACAGGCTGATCACCGCTTCAGATTTATCGTGCTGCGAAAGTTTTACTTCTAGCTATCGCCGTAAGATAACTTTTGTGAAGTTAATATTTGCAGCGAACCATGGACCGGTTTAATGATGATACACTATTTTATTGAAACACGAAGTGCATAGGCGAAGACGTGTAATAAGCTTTCACACGAAATACAACTTTTTAAATCTATGGAATTGATTGCCCGTCTGTGGACAGTTCCTTGTCCAGAGTGACCAGATTTCAATAGTTCGGCGCTTACTTTACATAGTAGATATACAGGGTGTTTCATCATAAACTGGACAAACATATATTTTCGTGTAGAGGACATCGGGAGAATCATTTTTGCCTTATATAATATATCCCGTTTTCGAAGCATAAGCGAGATACAGGGTTTTAAGATAAAGAAAAAATGACAAACAAAAAATCCTTTGCCTTTAAGGAGGCTAACCTAACAACAGCCCGCATGAAGAAGGTTCTGTGAGCCTATAAATTGAAGATTGTATTCATTTCGATGATTACTATTTCAATTTATCTATGTTTCAAGAGATATAGGGTGTCAAACATCATTTTTGAGCAAGATTCTTATGAGTGTGATCAGTTATGTATAACACTTGGTGTAACGGTTTTTGGTCAGATCTCAGTATTTTTGGGTCCTCTATTCAGAACACAAAATGGCGAAAGACCTGCAATGTTCCAAATTTTTTTTTGCGGTTGTCAAATTGACTTTTATTTTCTTAATGAACACAATTTTCTAAGAATTTCTGTGAAACCCCCATTTTAGCCCGCTATAATACGATGAAATGCTGAATTATGGATAAATGAACTGTTGAATATTGTATTTTAAATAGGTTTCTAGAAAACTAATACTAGATATGTGCTGAAAATTCGCGTTTTGGTGGTTTTCGACAAGGATCTTCCTCCCTAAAATATTTTCACACACACAGTGGTATGTTACCATCAATGAGCTTATTTGATGGCATTTCCTAAAATTATTGAGATTCTTATGAAAAAAATCTGAAAACTGGGGTTCGCAGTTAATAGGTGGGTTACGTTGACAGATCCTTTTCCTAGAATCAGAACTATCGAAGTAATCAAGGAAAAACGCAATAATAGTATTCTCAAACGGAGTAAGTTACAAATGGTCTTAAAACACAGTGTGTGTAGACTGTAGGATGGTCGAGATTTAAGAAACCATTTGTGTAGTTTTCATTCATACTGAAATGTAAATTGGTAACTGGTCTATTGATTCTCAATCTCAATGAACAATAATAACATTTTCCGAAATGTCAATTTAAAATTTTTCTCTGTGTGTTATGGAAATCACCGTGAACCCAAGATTTCTGAAAATCAGAACCATAGACTAACTAAACGGAATTATTATCATTATTAGTTTGTCTATGATCAGAACTATCAGTGTTATCAATTAATATAACGAAATAAGTACAGTATTCTCAAGCTGAGTTAGTTTATTATTTCCGAAAAACACAGGGGTAAATTTAAAATCGTTTAAGTTAATTTGACATTCCAATAATTTGTTATCAAATTTCCAACTGAATTGAATGAAAACTACACGAATGGTTTCTTGAATCGCAACTTAAACAAACATGCACACTTTAGCCCCAAACTGCAAACAATATTATAAAACTATTAAATAAAATTTGAACAAGATTTCCTCTGAATAAAAACCTCTTTTGCGGAAATATTGAAATAACTAGGAGCCTCTGTTTTCGCCATTTTTTCTCAATAAATCATATACCGTGGATTTTTTTCTCAAATGTATTATAGAAATTGCCATCTTATGAGGTATCTGGCGATGCAATAATGAACTGGATGTGCCATTCGAAATAAGGAAGCTGTATGTTGTTTCAGTTGTTGTTTTTTCAGGAAGTTGCAGGGGTCTGAAAATATGTTAGGGGGGAAGTTCATTGTCGAAAATATTTCACCTCGCAATTAGGATTAGTTTTCCAGAAACGTTTAATAGGCCATCAACGTGAATCACCCTGTATATCGGAGATACACTAATCAATCGAAATCCTCTAATCGGTTCGATTGCACGTCAAACAGGTATTATCGATCGAGTCTATATCGTTAGTTTAATCGATAAGCACGAAAATAGTAATATTTCGCAAGTTGTCCATTTTTTCATTTAAGTACAGAAATGGGCGTTCGTATATTTTATCATACTGACAGCAGCTAATCCTCTACGTGTTTGCCCGAATTGTGTAAATATTTACCGGCACGTAGAACTTTTTTCTGAATCAATATTAATTCGTTAGATAAGAGACAATTTCCTGTTTCAGTTTGTGGGTTAATCTTTAGACAAACACATTTTCGAGGAATTGCGTCGATTAAAAATGGTCGATCGCGGTGCATTCTACTAATGGCTCGGATTACGACACGGTGAATAAATTACGTCAGATGAAAATGTCGACGGCGTACTATTAACTTGGCGTAACTTCTACGAATAATGTACGAGGGGATTTGAATGTTTTCTGGAACTGAAGAAGGGTCGTGATGTTTCAATATTTTCCAATGTGAAGAAGCTTAAAGGGTATAGTCGTGTTTCAATGGTAAATCTGCCCCCGCGGTCTTTTCGATTCATATTGAGGGGATCGATAAGCATTAAATAAAAATGATTCTGCCAAACCACAACTTTTCAGCTTTTTATTTCAAGCAATTTTTAAGATTTTTGTAAAAAACACTTTTTTCGATTTTATTTTTTTTTCATTGTGAAATCCAAAATTTTCGAATGGTGAATTTTTCTCTTGATTCTTGACTAGACGTATAATTTTTTTATGAATTTCTGCTCAAAAATCTATTCCTAAAAAAAATAAAATTACAGTTCTTTGCTTTTCGGTCTTCTTCAAAAATGTGCATTGGCTAGGAAGAAGTTTCTTTTGATCGATATGCAAATAGTGGCGATGCCAGCTTTTGAAAACAGTTGCGAAAAGAAGGAGCCAAAATGAATTAATTTATAGAGTTTGATTTAGCATAGGCCAGATTTCAGGGGGGCAGCAAGGCCACCCCTGCTCTCCTTAGCGTCGCCACTGTATGAAAAATTTCAGAGCAAAATATGATAATCTTGAAGAATACAATTTTTTCGAAAATTTCGCGATGCCGATAATTTCTCTGAATAATTCAAATCACATGTGTAGTAGGACAGATCGACAGTATCAAACTTATCTCATATCGCTCATTTTGAAATGAGAGAGGGAAAAGTTGAAGCAAAATGAATAATTAATCCAGAGTGAACGTATCGTAGAAAATTTCAAAAATACGTATCTCGAAAAGATGGTAATTATTAAGATAAGTTGTTCTGAAAAAACTTTTTACTTAGCATTTTCCGAATTTTAAAATTTACACTATTATCGACTATTTCAAAACTATCGAGATTGAAGTTTCGGAGAAACTTCTGGAGATCAAGTCTTCTAAAATTTACATTCATTTTCGAAGCAGAACTTTTCTGCAAAATAATGTTTCCGGAAATATCAATATACTGTGGAACTTTTTTTTCATCGGTGAGGCATTCAGGACCACTCTGGACTCTAAATCTGGAATTGTCTGGTTAAATCCGTTACAAAATCGGAATACATATTTAAAATTTCCATTTCAGGGATCTTCTCAAAATTTCACACAAGGCTCTGTATCGCAATTGGTCATCAAATATAAAATTTTGATCTATTTTTAGGAATATTCGAAATTGATTAAATCAGTATAATTTTGGATCTTTATTTGAAGAACTCAACCGAATTGCTTAGACACCGAAGTACTAACAGCAGGCAGAATTACTTTCTACCTGGGATTCTTTTTTGTCGAATTCAGCCGAGTTTAGAGAAATGATCCTATTTCTAAATTCGAAACGATCGAATCACATTTTTGGCAAAACTGCTGTTCTCCTAGAAAAAAACTAGAAGTAAGCAATGAGTATTATAATTATCAAATTATTTTGAATATACTGATCCGCTTTAGAAATTAAATTTCTCCTCAACTCAAAGATATTGTTCAAGAAATGTAAATCGTATTTCTCGACTAGTGATTATAATTGTAGGAGTGATTTGTTCACATCAATAAACATTGTTTTGGAGATTACGAATGATTCATATTTATGTTTTTATTATTTCAACATTATTTAATGTGACTAACTAGTACTTGGGCTTCGATATTGTTTTTGTTTATGCCAACTAATTGAAATAATATAAACATTATAAAATTTCATCTGAAGTCCAACTGTTCTCCAATTAAAATATGAATCTTGAATTTTCACTAGGTACTCATTTTCACAATCGTAACTACACTTGATTGAACTGAGAATCTGATATTTTTTCAATATCACCTAATTGTAGATAATTTCAATCATAATAATTGATAATAATTTAATTTATCATGAAGCGAGCTCATTGGTTTTATTTTCTATCACAATACAATATTGGAATGAAACTTCACGCGTTTATGGTCATCTTCGTGGTCAAGGTAAATTTTACAATGCATTACAAGAGTGTAATGCACTTAACCACACTTCGGTTCATGTAATAAAACAAGTCGATTTAGTTATCAATTTTATCGATGATTTTTTTAGATAAACAAACATTTATTTTGGACGTCCGTTCCCATTCTTCAACCCAGAAACAAGAAATAAACCGAACGACCCTGGTACACTCGTTCTAGTTAACCTTCCGTGAATTTCTTGACGTATCCTTTTCTTAACAAGTTGTCAATGAAGTCTACTGCCATTAATAGGTAGCTTTATTTTCATGCATTTCACACTTTTGTAATTTTGGAGGCTAACGGTATTCATATTTTCGGGAGAGAGCAGGTAGATGCTTGAAAAATGTCTACCTGAACGTTGGGTAGGTAGATCTCAGGTCAATTGATATGGGATAGTGGTTGACTTGAGGGTTCAAATTTAAAGGGACGATATTTTAATACAATGGGTTCAAATCTGTGGACACACTATAACGGGTGTTGAAAAAACGTTTCAATATTTTTGGAGCTCATTGAGGACCAAAAAATGAGAAAAAAGTGTCGTATAAACATGGGTGCTCAAATGAGCAAGGAGATATTTTTGGTTTTCAAAATACAGTGGAACTTCCCTATAACGAAAGCGTTGAATCCGCAAAAAAAACGTTATAAAGAAATTTAGTCACATAGAAAATTTGTTTCTATTGTCGACAATGTCGCGGTCGACTTCACTGATAAATTTAAGTTTACCATTCAAAATTAAGCGCTTCCTTTTAGACATTTTCGTTTAATTTTCATACTAGCGTAATGATTAGATTAAAACCAAACAGCCAGGGGTGTATTCAAATGTTTCCGAAGGATCTCTGCTCGCCGTAATGATTTAGTTTAAGGTCGGGATTCATTACGTACTTCCGGAAAAATTGCGGAAAAAACCCACCCTTATACCTTTTTACCAATACCCATTCAAAGAGTGATGTTCTTTGAATATTTCCTTATAGAGATGATTTACTTCGTTTTGGAGGGTGTTTTTAGCATGGAATTTTCATTCAAGATGTAATGTCTTGTACGAAATTCGTTATACAGGGAAGTTATTTACTATAGTGGATACTACTGGCGTATGAAGGCTTTTTATGTGCCATTTCCGTTAACACATACAACTGTTATACATGAAAAACCATATTATAACTCATTGCAAAATAATGAGGTGAATTATATTTTCTCATAAACAAAGTATAATGAAGTGTAAAACTCAAATCGGATGCTATTTACTCAAAATCACGTTAATGTTTCGATCCGACTGCAAACACTCCAACTTCCGAAAGAATCATTCAATGTCATCTTATTTTTCTGATGGCGTGAATTGGCCAAATCGATATATCATTTCACAGTCATCCTTCCTTCTATTTTTCACATTTTCTTCAAAGCTATGAATCTAATTATACTATTTTGAAGGATGAGTTGTCGGAAAAATAAGTGATGATAGAAAAATAAAAAATATGATCAATTAGAATCAAATAAATCAATAGCAGGCGACCTGTATAAACTAGTATTCTAGCCATCGTGAAAGGTTGCATTATTCTGGTCATGCAAATGGAAAATTTTCCATATCACGAAATGAAACAGGTACATTATGTGTTGCTTTCATACCACATTTGCTTATTTTATTTAGGGTAACTCGCATGTTTACCTTACGTGTGCAGTTGATGTTTTCAGAGTAGCTAAACATCTAGTTTGAATTCGTTTATGAAGAATTCAATTGTTCTGTAGCTCCCCTTCGAAATTTTCATATATTTATTTTCATAATATAAATTCGATAGATTTGAAAGTTACGTTTAATCGGTTGGGAATATTTGTGCAGTATTGTTTCAATAAAATTCGTTATTTCTTAAAATATTTTATGGTTGCATCTGAAACTATCCCTGAATCCTTAGGTCAGTCGATAATTTCTTCAGCGTTCATTCTATTCGTAATAAAAAGCACACGTGTCAAATCTGTTTGTGCTCTATTGCATAGTTTCAGAGATGTCGAATTTTTCGTGTTAATGGGTGAAAAAATAAGCCCTTAATTCCAAGGTCAGTCGATCCTTTTTTCAACGTTTTCAAGCTTCGAAACATTCGATGAGAGACTGTGATTGTTTATCCCCTGAATTCTAAGGAGGTGTTTCATTTACTTTCGACTTCAAATGTCCCCAAACAAAAAAATCCAGTGTTGTTAATTCTGGGAACTTTGCTGTTTACTGAAAGTTTAATTCTGCTTATTCATGTATTCACATTTCAATTTAAACCTTTAATCCATCTGGACAAATCAGAATTCTCAAGTTAAACATGGCCCTTTTTAGTTCCTAATAGGGCAGCAAAAGCTCTAAACATCTCAATATTTTTTTCACGAGATGCCAATACGAAACTAACCGGCGGATCCTGCCCCAATCCACCAATCCCACTAAGAAATTCCCCCAAGTAGTCATCGCAATCGCTTAAGCCCAACAAAAGACACATCTCCCACCTCCTACTGTTAAATCCCAACCCCCCGGCACATCGCATGATTACAACCGACCCAGTTTCCATACTCCCTCTAATATGTTTCCTACCCCTAAGGTAGGGGTGCCAGATAAATGAGAAGTTTTTTCTAGATAAAATAAATAACAATATTTTAATAGTAGTTGAACAAAACATGTTTCCAGATAGAAAAAGTGATTTTAATGTCTCAACATGTTTCGAGCTATAAGTAGCTCATCTTCAGGAGAAAAACACGAAAGTGAAGCTCTTAAAAACAAAAACCTCATGGAGAAACAGCAAAATAGCCAAATATAGAACACTAAATTGAATAGACAAAGAAGGAAAAGTTAAAACAATTAAAATAGATATAAAATCAGCTGATTTGTGGCGTCTGTTCATTTATGTTTAAACATTCTCATTTAAACCCACAAGCTATCAGGACAACTCAAAATTACAGTGGAACGTCTGTATAACGAATTTCGTACAAGACATTGCACCTTGAATCCAAATGTTGAAAACAGCAACTAGAACGAAGTAAATTCTCTCTATAACGAAATATTTAAAGACCATCACTCTTTGAATGGGAATTGGTAAGAAGGTATAAGGGTGGGTTTTTTCACTTTTTTCCGAAATTTTTCCGGACGTACGTTATAATCCCGACCTTAAACTAAATCATTACGGCGGACAGGGATCCTTTTGAAACAGTTTTAAATACACCCCTGGCTGTTTGGATTCAATCTAACCATTACGCTAGTGTGAAAAGTTGTGCGAAAATGTCTGAAGGAAGTTTTTAAGTTTGAATGATAAACTTGAATTCATCAGTAGAGTCGACGGCGACATTGGCGCCTATAGAAACAAATTTTCTGTGTAACGAAATTTCTTTATAACGATTTTTTTTTTTGCGGATTTGGCGCTTTCGTTATAGGGAAGTCCCCACTGTATTTGGCCAACAATACAATCTTTAAAATAAATAAATACACGATAAGTGAAAAAACAGCACCTTGTTCAAGGCAGAAAACGATCATTTTGATCTTTTTGGTTTCACTATAACCATTACGCGACGTTGCTGACTATAGAAACAAATTTTCTGTATAACGAAATTTCTTTATAACGAATTTTTTGCGGGTTTATCACTTTCGTTATAAGGAAGTTCCACTGTATTCTATTTTTCTTCGTACCCTTGAGGAGGGCTTGAAAAAAAGGTTGAAGGGCATACCCAACCCACAAACTCATCTTAGAAATTCCCCAAAAGCAATCATTGCAATCGCTTAAACCCAACAAAAGACACATCCAAACCTCCCACTGTTAAATCCCAACCCCCCATCACATTGAATGGCTAACAACCGACCCAGTTTCCGTACTCCATCATCCCTGAATTACTTAATCCAGTGCAACCTCCGATAATAATAAATTCAACGTTATCGACCCGAACTGAACACGGCCGGACCGATAATTCGGTCCGGCCGGCCGCCTATTTAGGGACAACGACGACGCCCGCGTTGTTTGATAAGACCCCCACCCCTCGGACGCCGGGCGAAGAAAAGGGGCGTCCATGGGGAGAGATATCAATCGGGTGAAGAGCGCCCCCCGCGTTCGGCGCCCCATCGTTTCGTTTAATATTTAGGGGCGGAGAGGACTGGACCCCCGATAGGATTAACGACGTCCGTTTTCGCCGGTTAAGTTATTTCGGTTTGCTGATGTGGAATTAAGCCTAATTTTCTGCTGGTTTATTATCTCTTTGGGTAATAAATGGTCTTTTTGAAGGAGTGACTTGAGTTGATTTCAATATTCGAATAAAAATTGTTTGTGTTGCAATCATGGTTGTGGAATTTCACAAATTATTTGGCACTACGATATTAGCTTTGAGTCGATGACATAGGAGTTAAGTGCTTTAATAGCAGTTTGACTATTAAAATGGATTACTAGGTCACACCCTTAACAGTTGTTTCCTGGTTTCTTTTTATGCATCTTTCGATTGCAAGTATTTCTGTCTGAAAAACACTCGAATAGAAGAAGGTTCTGTGAGCCTATAAATTGAAGATTGTATTCATTTCGATGATTACTATTTTCAATTTATCTAGTTTAAAAAAAACTCGAATGGAAGCCTAAAGGTATGTCTACACCGGAGTGCTGGCACTGTGCGGCACAGTTGCGAACAGTGTGCGGCACAAATGTTCGTCGCGGTGTAGTCGTCCAGGCGAACAGCAACAAAAGTACGCGAACTTTGTGGAAAAGTTCGCGGGTACAGTTGCATACTTTTGTTCGCTCATCGTCTCCACCGGTGTAGACGGCTCGACACACACACACACATGTTTCTGCGAACTCATTCTTGTTTCCGCTACGGTAGCGAAAACATTATTTGTGCGCGAAAAATATGGAGGGGAATAATGCGAAAATAATTGAATTTATTAAAGAAATCGAACTCCATCCCGCACGCATATTCGTATACAACACCCAGGATCGCCAATCGGCTCTCGACCGAACATCTCTGGTAAATAGCAGACGATATGGCAAATCGCTTGGGTAACTAACACCCGTGATCGCAAAAGTTTGATGTTAGTACAACGCAAACCAAACGATTAGGTTTGATTCAGTACGGAGGTTTAGGTTTTTTGTTTTTATATTTGATTTTGTGATTAAATAAAATATGAATTTGCCACCAAATTATGAATACAACATAGTTGATGACCACACAGTTAGGACAACCTTAACTAATAAGGAAGAAATAGAAGTAAGTACCTACCTTTTATAATTCTTGAATACTTAATTGAAGCCGGTAAAAATGAGGTTATATACGGGTTTTGAAATTTTATCACAAATTTGTTCCTACAGTGTAATTGCAATTTGTTTAGAATCGGTTAAATTAGAATAGTTTGGATCAGATGGTTACGGCGTTAGTTTCGGTTGTAGGTATATTATTATACAGGGTGGCCGGACGATTGACGTCCAAAATAAAAAACAGGTCCCTCGTCTCATGTGGTATTGTTGAATGGTGTCATGCTAATGCGATTATGATAAATGTAAAACAAGACTGAGTCATTCTCTTTTCAATTTTGAAAAATGACAATGAACTTGTAGTCCGACATTCTGATTCTGTCATCACATCAAGGGACTGCACGAAGTTTTTGGGTATTTGCATCGATAGGCATTTAAGGTGGAATTCACACGTAGATGAAGTTTGTAAAAGGCTCTACAGCTCTTATTACGCTTTGAGTCGAATCAGGTATTTGCTTCCCTTATACTCACTTATGATTGTATATTATAGTTTGGTATTCAGTCACCTTTCTTATAATATCGTTATGGGGTAATTCGTCGGACATTAGTAGAGTATTCATCATCCAAAAAAGAATTTTGCGCGTTTAATATTCAACGTGCCTCCAAGATCCTCTTGTAGGCCCGTTTTTGTGGAGAATGGGATATTGACATTGACATCAATTTTTATATTAAAATGTTCATTTTTGCTAAGAGAACGAGCACAGTCTGAAAAAAAAATATCTAGCTTTCATTCCCATAACACTAGGAATAAGGATATGTTGTCAGTTCCAATACACAGAACATCAAAATTTCAAATGTCACCAAAGTACCAATGTATTAAGATATTCAACCATCTACCTAGTACTATTAAGTCACTCATATATCAAAATTCAAGAAAGTGTTAAGTCTTTACTTTTACAAAAGTGCTTTTATAATGTGAATGAGTATTTGAATGATAAGTTTGATAACGTCTGAATTCTTTGTATTTGTGACTTGTCCTATACATACATTGTTATGTCCTACAGGATTAATAAATTTTATTATTATTATTCGAATACGCATGTATGTTATGCGATTTTTCACGGTTTGCGAGTTATGAATTTTTTATGAACCTTTGAGAATTTTCAACTTGACCATATTAAAAAACATATTAAAAAAAATACAAGAGTTTTCTGATATATTTTTTTGTAAATGAATCGCCATGAAATGTACTTTTATACATAAAATAACCAGCATCGTAAATTTGATAAAAATTATAGAAATGTTGGTCTCAAGTGAAAAAGTTACGTATTTTGGATCATGATCTAAATTTTCAAATTTAAATTAAAAATGTAAACAGGCTACTTCATGGATTCTCAGTAGGCTTAAAAACTGCGCTCAATACTCAGCTTTCAGAATCATTAATAACAAATGGTACTCAACAGTCTACTTTTGCTAGAATTAGCCTCAAAGTCAGCGAGTTGGAAAAAATCAAAGAACTAGACATTTACTCAAGAATTGTTTTTATCATTTTAAGATTTTCCTGATCAAGTTATGATACAAAATGCTGAAAATTAATGAAAATTAGCATTAGAAGAAACGTTTTAGATAAGAAAAAGAAAAAGGTATGGCAATAAGTCACACATCATGTAGATAAAAAAAATAATGTATAAAATTTACAATACGTTATCAAAAAGGCAACCTCCAGCCTCAATACACATTCTACACCTTTGCAGAATTCATTTATTCATTTATTTTTTTTATTGTAATTTTTATGAATAATTTTTTTTCATCTACATGATGTGTGATTTATTGCCATACCTTTTTTTTCTTATCCAAAACTTTTCTCCTAAAGCAAATTTTTAGCATTTCCTTTCATAACTTGATCAGAAAAATCTTAAAATGGCAAAAAATAATTTTTGAGTAAACGACTAGTTCTTTGATTTTTCCACCTCGCTGACTTTGAAGGCTAATTCTAGCAAAAGTAGACTGTTGAGTACCATTTTTTATTGATCATTCTGAAAGCTGAGTGTTGAGCGCAGTTTTTAAGCCTACTGAGAAACCATGAAGAAGACTGTTTACATTTTTAATTTAAATTTGAAAATTTAGATCATGATCCAAAATACGTAACTTTTTCACTTGAGACCAACATTTCTATAATTTTTATCAAATTTACGATGCTGGTTATTTTATGTATAAAAGTACATTTCATGGCGATTCACTTACAGAAATATATATCAGAAAACTCTTGTACTTTTTAAATATAGTCAAGTTGAAAATTCTCAAAAGTTCATAAAAAAATTCATAACTCGCAAACCGTGAAAAATCGCATAACATACATGGGGGTGATTCGAATACCCCATGAGACGAGGGGACCTGTTATTTCTTTTGGACGTCAATCGCGTCCGGCCACCCTGTATAGTGATGCTTCAATTTTAATAACAGATAATAACATAGTCATAGCTATCATATTATCTACTTAAGTTGTGAAATTTTAGAACAGCTGCTTTTTATTCGATTTTTTTGGGTTTTGTAACGTCACATTTTTTTGAATTTGAGACACCCTATATATTTGATCACACATTTAGTAACTTTAAAATTATTTTTTTATCAAGCGCATTACCTCATACAAAATAAATACCTGAAGAATGTAATTTTTCTTTTACAGAAATGGATGACAGATTATCAGAATACTACCAAAACTGCTTGGAGCATACACAAAACTTTTCAAAACCCCATAAAGACCGCCAAGAAAAACTTATTTAAACGATACTACTATTGCCATTTTAGTACCCGCGAAACAAAAATTTCTGAAGCTAATCGAAAGAGAGCTCACGCATCGCGAAACATAAATTGTCCTGCCAAAATTATAGTCACAGTACATCGTATTCCTCCTCAATATTCCCGAGCGAATCACCCTAATATTATTGCTGAAAATTGGCCGTGTCTGATTGTATTTAATAATAATCACAATCACACAGTTGATAGCGCTGCTGCGCTATCAAAAAGACCCATTGCAAATGAAACCATTCAAGAGATTCTTCAATATTTTGAGAGGGGCCATTCAGTGTCATCGGCTTATCACAGTTTCTGTTTTTCGAAAATGGAGACACTTGGAAATGATTACGATGAAATGATGTCAGACAGACATTATTTTCCAACGAAAAATGATTTTTCAAATATTTGGAAAAAGTATTTCAAGGCATCATTTGGTGCTCGTTCTGGAAAAGATATGCTAGCTGCACTGGAAAAAAATTTATCTTCTACTGATACTCTATATAAAATTGAACAAATTTCAGAACATTATGTCGTTTCTCTATGTACACCGATGATGCAAAGAGCAGCAAGTCTGTTAGTTCAAACTTCTGAAATATTATTTGTGGATGGCACTGGAAACTGTGATATAGAAAATCACAAATTATTTTTTTTTGTAACGCAATCTTCGGTTGGAGGTATTCCAGTTGGATGTGTCCTTACAACTTCTGAAAAACGTGATGTGTTTGATGTAGCTGTAAAAAATTTAATAGAAATTATGCCCACAAAAATATGTCCTTCAGTTATTTTAACTGATGATGATTTAAAAGAGCGAAGCGTGCTCCAAAAATATTGGCCAAATGCGACATTGTTACTCTGCACATTCCATGTGTTAAAATCGGCCTGGAAATGGATTTGTGCCTCCGGCAATAATATTGAGCGCGATAATAGACAAGATTTATATAGACTTTTTCGACAAATTTTAATGTCTAATCAAAGCAGAGGTTTTAACAACTGGTTGGGAGGGTTCGTGCCAGTAGCTATCTTATATAAAATTATTTTTTGGTCTTGACACAAGATATTACATGCCGATGTTATGTTGTATTTTTTTATGACACCTGATTGATGTTTGCATATCTTCCCTGTATAGCCCACGGGACAAGAACAAGTGAAACTTTGCATATCAACATAATATTCAATAGAGCTTGAGGAACTTTGGACTGAATATTGAAATTTATTCAATTCCTTTATGTTATCTGGTTCAATTTCATTATTATTTAATGCATATTTCCTAATTTCTACCTTGTTGGTAACCACATCTAATAATCTTTGTTTATAATAGGCGTTAAAGTTTGTTGTTATGAAATCTACCAACTGGACAAGGTTATAGGCTTTCGTTCTTTCTAACGGTATATCTTTAAAAAGCCTAAATACTACTTCAACCATATTGTTGGTATTTGAGCCACGCGTAAGAAAGTTTTTTCTGTAAAAAAGACACCAAACTTCTTTTCTTTCCAACATTTTTTGTACATAGTTTTGGTATTTGGGATACTTAGAAGTTTTTTCAAAAAAGAATGCAATGTTAGACTCAACTTCAAGTATCCCAAATACCAAAACTATGTACAAAAAATGTTGGAAAGAAAAGAAGTTTGGTGTCTTTTTTACAGAAAAAACTTTCTTACGCGTGGCTCAAATACCAACAATATGGTTGAAGTAGTATTTAGGCTTTTTAAAGATATACCGTTAGAAAGAACGAAAGCCTATAACCTTGTCCAGTTGGTAGATTTCATAACAACAAACTTTAACGCCTATTATAAACAAAGATTATTAGATGTGGTTACCAACAAGGTAGATATTAGGAAATATGCATTAAATAATAATGAAATTGAACCAGATAACATAAAGGAATTGAATAAATTTCAATATTCAGTCCAAAGTTCCTCAAGCTCTATTGAATATTATGTTGATATGCAAAGTTTCACTTGTTCTTGTCCCGTGGGCTATACAGGGAAGATATGCAAACATCAATCAGGTGTCATAAAAAAATACAACATAACATCGGCATGTAATATCTTGTGTCAAGACCAAAAAATAATTTTATATAAGATAGCTACTGGCACGAACCCTCCCAACCAGTTGTTAAAACCTCTGCTTTTAGTTGAAGAACCAGAATCCAGCACTACCCGTTCAACAAAAAATACGAATCATTTGTCAGAAAGACTCATCACAACCTCTTCATTAGATACAGAAATCGATAATGACAATGACAACCCTATAGAGAAACTAAACACCAGTGATCTCATAAATGAGTGGAAACTATTCGCATCGAAATTTACTTCCGATATCGAAAAAAATTGAGAGATGACCCGGAAAAACTTTCAAGAAGGAATATAAAAGTCTTTATGAATAGTTATAACACGAATGTGAAAAGTGCCTCCAGCCTTTTAAGTGGCTTACATACTGCCTTTAAATTTGGGGGTAACAGCACTAAACGTTCGATTACGCTTCTCGAAAGGGCAAAAAATTTCGGTACAACCAACCACTATTATGCGCAGAAAAAAACTAAATTTACAGGGAGAAGGCGATTCCAATCGGGGAGAAAACCGAAAAATGGAGCTCAGAAACAGAGTTTAGCTCCCCATGATTTGCAAGAATGCGTTAAAGAAAATAAGTCCCTAGGCAGAAGGAAAATTGCCAAATAATATTTTTATTCAAAGTACATACAAACCTACTTCTTATAACTACCTAGAATACATATTTTGTTTATTAAATTTGCAATTAAAATGCCAAAGTCTATTGAAGTTGTTTTATTCATTGACACATCACGCATACTTATAGCACTTTCAGAATTTACAATCACGGATGCTATTTGCTAGACGGAATGCGATATCTTCTGCCGTTTACGAAAGGGGTTAAGCAGTGGAAATTTGCAATCACGGATGCTATTTAGTGAATAGGATTTGCGATATCGTATGCTCTTTACGGAAGAGTTTACGGCAGCGTTCGGGCGAAAGCCGATTGGCGATCCTGGGTGTTGTATACGAATATGCATCCCGCACTGTGGGATTGTAATCAAGGAGATTACAAAAATAGAAATAAAAAACATGATGCAATATATTTCCACAAATCGATTTGTTTCTTCATTGCGACGTTGCAAAAAGGGCCTCACCCAACATCGTTGTTTTTTCTTTTGTTTTTTTTTCGAGCAAAGTGCATACCACAACACACGCTGCGGCACAAAGCATCACGTTATCTTGATCCTCCATATTCAACGATTGAAGGAAAGCGAAACACTGAGAACAGTGAGATCTTGTTTGTGCACACTGTGCGCATACAAAAGTTACGCACAGTGCTGCACTGTGCGCATACAAAAGTTACGCACAGTGCTGCACTGTGCGCGTACAAAAGTTACGCACAGCTCTTTCGGTGTAGACGGTCTCTAAATGTGTTGACAATTTGTGCGCGTACAGCTGAAGTGCTACACAAAATGTTCGTGAACAATTGTGCCGCACACGATTTTGGTGTAGACGTACCTTAACGATTGGCATGATTGGCCAGAAACTAAACACTAACAGACAATGTTGCCAAACTCGGCGTGTGAACGTTATTGATGGAATACTAAGTCACTATGTGAATAAAGCGATGAAAAAAATACTCTCATTTAGGAAATTGAATTGCCTTTCCAACAAGATGCTGCTCGATCCCTTTTCATTATTCAAAAATGAGAGCTGTTAGGGGTTGCGGCTAGAGATAGTGATATCAAACTCATTTGAATACCATTATTTGTCCCAATTTCAACAAAATATGATATGTCCGACCGTTTTTTCGTTATTACATACCAAAGCTCAAAATTCGGGGTGGAAAGTTATGGATGGCCGGTATATTGCATTGCCGAGTTTGTCAAGAGACTTTCGACAGAGTATACCAAGGGTTACTTGCATACAGATTCTGCGTTGCGTGTCTCTATGGGTAGTGCGAGTAGTCCTCATCGTTAAGTGGTATAGTTGTTTCCAATCTGTATCGCGCTATGTTGAATACCTCTCTTCACCTATTCCCAAATAGGCGCAAAGCACACCTAGAATCAATCTCGAACAGGTGTCTCGCATGCAGCTAGAATCTCGCTAATCCAACCCATAAATCTTTCATTATCAATCTTCTTCCGAAGTTCGCGTCGATCGAAAAGCTTCGATAAATCTTATCGCACTTCAGCGCCCCAAGCAGAATAATCGGAGCCCGTCTCCTCTAGTCCAGGGGTGTCGGGAACCCGTAAAAACTAAAAACCAGGCGCAAAAGTCGCGAAAGCTTTATTGCCAACACAAAACATTTCGCAGTCGGGGCAACTTTAGCTCGACGGTCCGACCGACCGACCGGGTGAAACTTTTTATCTGGCAAAAAGTTTCGCTGTAGGGGGTGGGGGGCGATTACCCATGTATACGCCGGAGTTTGAAAAGCTTATTACAATATTTCAGGAAAGTTCCGCACCGAACTCGCAATTTATACTTTTCCGAGAAACTTGTTCGGTAGACAAACAAGTTAATAAACCTATACATGCAGGGCGGGCATATCCCCGGATTTTTGGGACGTTTGTGCTCGGTTTTTTTGCCTGCCTGGCTCGCGAGGGATTGTAAACATGTCGTTGCGAGTTCCGAAGAGAGGGGACAACCCAGTGAAATATGGGGCCGATACGTGTACCTTGTCAACTTCAAAGTTTCCGGATGAGTTATGTTCGTTTTCAGGGTTGGGTAGTTGATGTTTTAGCCGGTTTAGACAAAACGCTTCCGCTGTGTAGAAGTTTGTGTATACACGATTCGATGTGCTTTTCGAAACAATTATTAAGGGTGGGCCTTCTATTGTTGAAATTTGAACGACTGGTAATTTCGAATCTGACAATCTATCGTCATAAAATTCAGTGTATTATCTCCGCTGAATGAAATTTCTTTTCGAAACAAAAATGATTGGTTGCACGATAATGTCGTACGAAAGAAGGACCAACAGTTGCCCGGTATACGCAAGTTTTTGGTTCGGTTTGTGCAGCGAAGACATCATTAGCCAAATTTCTTTGATCATGGTGGCGGCTCAACCATTCTTAGCTTTCTATTTGATTGAATAATTGAAATTACTTCTTCCCTTCAGCTGGAACTGCTGGAAGTGAAGTGATTTTCGGATGACAATCAACAAAACGAAAAGGTTTGAAATCAGAGTACCAAATAAAAATATCGACGATAGTTCGGAAGGAAATTCTAAAAGTAATATGAATTATTCATTACTAGCAATGAAAACCGAGAACAATAATTCACTCTCTGTTATGTTTAGAAGTAAATTGTAAACTTTTACCAAAATGTTAGGTTATGTTATTGTTATAATGAACTGAAGTTATTGTGGAAATTAAATTGATTTTGATAGAATGCAACATCAGTTGGAAGTGATGATCAGTTCAAAATCAAAACATTGTCAAATAGAACGCGCATTAACTGATTTTGAATCAGTTTGGAAGTGATGCAGCTTCAAATAGAAAGGCCTTATTTTGTCGCACCATGATTACTGATTTTTTGTGCCCGCTCTTAACTTGAACAATGTTTGGTTTGAACAGAATGGTATAACGTGCAACACATCCCTTACCACAGTTGATTTATTGCGTCAAACTTTTGATGACAGTTCAATATACCTGTACACTATTTTAGTGGGACGCCGCGCCGTATAAAGGCGTTTTCGGAAACTTACTCAGGGTTACTAACTCGATCCATCGGGTCACGTGACGGATCTACTCGGGTCTCGGACCCGGGTTCAGTGTTTACGAACACATCAGGTTTAGGATTTGAAGTGACAGTCGTATCAATAACATAACCAAACAAATTAATGAATTTATTTTTTCGATCCCAGTCTATTCTCGGATTGTCTCTAGATATGCTTGCATTTATGAGCTTCTGTTGAATATTTCTTATAATTTCTCGTGTGCCCTTCCATGTTTAATTACATTTTTGACTACCTATGCTTGAGAAAGAGAATTTATTTTTTCAGTTCCAATTTATTCACTTATTTTCTTTAGCTTTGCAGGATTTATTGGCTTCTGTAAAATATTTCTTATAATTTCTGGTGTACCCTCACATGTTCAATGTTATCTTCGAGTACCTATATTAAAGAAGTAAATAAGGCTTCAGCTTTTACGCAGAAAGATCTGCATACAAAGTTATGAAGAAGTTGTTGCACATTATTTTCTCGGCTCAAGGAACCACTCATTTTACATTGAGCCAAATTCTCTTCTCTTTCCATAATTTCTAGGAATAGAATATATGAAATTATTCAGAAAGGAGTAGAAGACTTATTCCGCTTTTTTTCAAATACAAAATTGAACTGCAGTGCGCATGCGGTGCCTCCAGAACCCTACTCTCGAGTAGGGTTACGATAAATCAACCTGGGTCAGTGATCGAGTTAATAACCCCGTACTTTCCGAACACGGGTTGGATGTTCGGGGTAGGTAAACGAACGCTAAGGTTAGGGATCGAGTTAACCCGAGTAAGTATCCGAAAACGCCTTATGATAAGTGCCATGTCTTCTAAAAAGAGAAAATTAACGAACATACATATCATGTAGTTGAGTAAGATGTTTCTGTCAGCGTACGATTCGGCCGTATCGCGGTGAAAGGGGCCAGTCCGTCTCTGCGAAAAGTTTTAACTACCCATCCAGAGCGGCGCACATATTCATTATATTCATAGAATGATTATTTTCACAAGGAATATGATAATCAATGTAAAACATTTCCGTGATAATGTTCTATGACGTCCAAATCATTGATATAATACAATTATTGATGATGAAGTGCGCGAAATCTTTTTTCTGGCTTCACGTCAGTATTTTTTCAATTTTTTGGGCTTGGTTCCAAGACAAAGTACAAATTAAAACGGTCTACATTTCGAATGCATACGTGTAACTGTGTTATCATCATTTCAACTCCCTAAAGCCAAATCTCTGATACCAAACCAACTTGTTGAAAAGCTGTTGCATCCAGTATTTTCAAACTGAACCTATTCAACCCTTTCGCTTCGGAATTTCCCCAAGTAACAACAGACAGAAGAAACTTTCAGGAATCGTATAAAAAAACCTTTTCATCGGTCTCTTTAAGACGTCTAAATTCATGCAGCATCCCTAATTCCGCCTACGTGATCGGTGGGTGGGTGAAGGGGAGGAGGGAGAAAGGCAATCAGCGTAGGGCTAATTAGATTCGGCCGTATCGCGGCGAAGGGGCCAATCCGTCCCTGCGAAAAGTTTTAACTACCCATCCCGAACGGCGCACGACAACTGCAAACTTGATCATCGAACCAAAGTCATTACAGAAGCAATTGTACTTGACAGTTCTTGATCTATAATTCGAATCCAATACATAATATTTCCGAATGAAATAAAAGAATTCAAAAACATATTCACTTTTCGGAACAATCTTTATTTTTTCCAGGGATATGATAAGAGGTCGTTGATATTTCTTCAATTTTTTGGGCTGACTGCCAAGACCTTGTACAAATGGAAAAAAGGGCCTACACTCCGAATGCTATCGATAATACCAATATCTACCAGTTTTTTGTGAGAACCCTTAAATTAATAATTCAGCGAAAAGAGGTATACTCTGAATGACAAAACGTTGATTCTTCTTAAGAGTAAAATAGACATAAAGATACCCTACACAACGCCTTAATAGTTCTTCATTGTAATCAACCGAGCTCCAGAGTGAGATTGTAAGCATTTTACTGTCGAACTGGGGTGAAGTAAACAATAGGTCAGATATTCATTTCTACAATTTCTGAATATAGATAATACAACAATTTCTTCTTTTTGCCATGGCTATAATTACCGAAATACCCTTAACAATAAACTACCAGCAATTCAGTAAAATAATTGAGTTTATGAACGTCAAATCGAAACGATAATATAACACGTATAGTCTATCCAACCGAGAGGCCAGCGTAAACAAACTAGAAACGCGATTTGGTCGCTCTTATTGGTCGAAGCTTCAGGAACGCCACTTTCGACCAATAAGAGCGACCAAATCGCGTTTTTAGTTTGTTTACGCTGGCCTCTCGGATTTGGATAGACTATAGCATCAAATAACTATATATATGTTCATTTGGAATGAAGAGCTAACATAATACAATACATAAAACAGAAATAAAAACTGAGGTTAGTGCAAAACGGGGTACCATACCATCTTTTCGTATGATACCAAAGCTCAGGAAAAACTTTAGTAGAAAAAACCTATCTCGCCGTTCTTACACAAATAAAATTAAAAACTATTTGAATATAGAAGGGTTTCTTCTTTATTGAGTCAAACCAAAAATCCTCTCCACGATGCCTTCGGAATCTGAATCGAAAAAATCGAAGCAGAAAAATAGAACAGAAAAATAAAATGTTTGAAACTCTTTTAAATCGATTTAAAATTAACAACCCATTCAAAAACAACTCGGTAATTTCATGTAAAGCTCTCAAGCCATCCTGAAATTTATATATGAAACAATTCAATAAATAACTGAACAGTAATAGAACGATGTTGCCAAACTGAAAGAATTGTCTGTAGCAGACTTTAACTGTTACTACCAAAGTAGGGGAGCCGAATGCTATTCGCGTTCATAAACAGATTCCACTTGCGTCAACAAATGCATGATGGCATCTTTAGGTAGTTAACCGAATTACCATCATTTCAATCCTTTAAAACGAAATCTCTCATATCAAATCCACTTGTTGAAAATCTGTTGCATCAGGTATTTTCAGATCAAACGTATTCAACCCTTTACTTCGAATTTCCGAAGTAACAGGACAGAAAAAACTTCCGGAAACCGCGTATAAAAAATGAGATACCTCATCATCAGTCGTCTTAAAACGTCCTAATTCCGCCCCTACGTGATCGGCAAATGAAAATTTCACTCGAAGGGTGGGTTGAAGGGGAGGTGGAAAGGCAATCAGCGTGGAGCTAATTAGATTCGGCCGCATCACGGCGAAGGGGCCAGTCCGTCCCTGCGAAAAGTTTTAACTACCCATCCCGAGCGGCGCACGACAACTGCAAACTTGATCGTCGAACCAAAGTTGTTACAAAAGTGTGAGTTTATATACTTTATGGCCGAAGTTAGTTGAGGGGAACTGGATCGATCTCGGAAAAGTTTCGCCAGTAGTTTCTACTTTGCGAAGTGTCGGAATCAGGGCCGTAATACGGATAGCGAAGTTTGTATATGTTGAAGTTTTAGATGGATCTTTCGGAAGTTTATCTCTCTTAACTGTCTGGGAAAGTATTTTTACATCTTTGATGATAAGCAATGGGTTTTTTAATGGGAAATCTTTTTGTTTATCTGGATATGAGATAAAGCGGAAATATAAGTTTTTATTGGATTAATTTCGAGAAAACTTTTAAGAATTAATAATTCTATTGCATCACTTCTTTGATGTCTGTGCAGGGAATCTAATGGTCTATTGTGGCCCCTTATACCTTGATCAGTTCACGGTAATTGAGTCTTGATGAAATATTTTCATCCCTGCTGATTTCCTTAAACATGGCCAGATATTCCTTTACAAGATATTTTAGAGCATCCTCCTCTTCTCCAAAAGAATCTGCAATTTATCTTTTGAGGCCATACAGACCAGGTGTTTCCTGAGTCTGGGATCTTCTCGTTTTGAACGTTTTGGAAAAGTTTTTGAGTATTTTTGAACCGAAAGGCTCTGCCAGAATGTCTGTCTGCTTGCCTCGTCCATTCTCGTGAGTATCCATTCTGCAGAAACTATTTATAAAGAGCATCAAAATAATTAGGTATACAAAAATCTATTCTTCAGCTTGTTCACAAAAAATCTTCTTTCGTTTCAATTTTTTTTAACGAATGTTGCCGACATTATCGACTAGATGTGTATATTCCCTTTATCTATATTTATACTGGGCCAACTGCAACCTTAACACGAATATTTTTCATCCACTATCTATCTGCATACTCACGTAGTGAAGTGACAGTTTTGTTAATGTCTTATGTTTGCTATTTTCCCACAAATTAACTTCATAGTTTATCATTAGAATGTAAAGTATGATTAATTATGGGTTTTATCTGAAATATTTTTCAACGATCAATGACGGTAAACGCACATTTCAACTTGCATGTTGAAAGCTAATTTAGTTGTGAAAGCCTGCGTTGAAACCAATGAAAATATTGTGCGATAAACTCGAATAAAATTAATATACTTTCATTGAATTACTTAAAAGGACATATCGATCAATTTTTAATTATCCCCATTTTCTGGCGATTACGTGAAAATTTTTCGGCCTCTTCAAACTTACCTCATTTTTTGTAGTAAGTGCGCAGGGAAGTGGGTAGCACAAGAATGTTATCACTACATTGCCTACGATCCCTTAAATGGCGGTTTTTCTTTCTGCAGGACCGGCAGCGCGAGCGGCAGAAAGTGATTACTTAAATTAGGTTGCTGTGAAATTTCTTCGTCCGTCATTGCCGAAATTGGGTCGCAAGAGAAATGTTGCAGCAAAGTGTGAATGCTCACTGCCTGCTCATTTCCGTCAGTGCGAGCGTAATGTAAACATATTGTAAAATGCGAATTCCCCCTGAATGCAGCCCTACCGCATTAGACCGCTGTGGCGCTCTAAAACGCTCTTAGTACAGTTAATATATCATTTATTTTTGAAAAATGACCTACAGAAATTTGACTTGATAAATCGATAGGGGACATAAAAAACGTTAATGCCAGATTTCCGAAGTGATCCCCCCTGGTTTTGAGAAAATCCAAAAACATTTTACGTTTTTTCTTAGAATCATGGATTTTTGAGAGTAGTTTATTCAACAAAAAATGTAGAGGACATTGTTATCTACATTTTATCTCGTTGGAGCGAAGTCTTCCTACTTGAAATACAAAAAGTAGGTGGCGCTAAAGAATCAAAAAAGTGGATTTTTGGCATTTTCGTTAAAAATAAACAATTTTTTTCCAGTAATGTAAATGGGAAAGTTTTTCGTCACAAAATTATCTACATTTTTTGTGAGAACAATTTTTTTGTAAAACTTAGCGTTATCGAGCAGGAGCCTTTCAAATTGTAAAAGATGTACATTATGTGCCGCGCCGATGCGTACGGACCGGCCCAGCGAAAGGGAAAAGAACCGTTACGAGAACTATGTATGCTGCGCTGCATCTTTTCGCCTACAGTTCGGTAACGGTAAGTTTTACAAAAAAACTGTTCAGACGAAAAATGTAGATAATTTTGTGACAAACAACTTTCCCATTTTCATTACTGCAAAAAATTATTTGTTTTGAACGAAAATGACAAAAAACACTTTCGATACTTCAGCGCCACCTACTTTTTGTATTTCGAGTCAAACGATTTCGCCCTTAGGTTATAAAATGTAGATAACAATGTCCTCTACATTTTTTGTTGAAAAAACTTTTCTCTAAAATGCATAGATTCCGAAAAAAACGCATTTCGAAATGTTTTTGGATTTTCTCAAAACCAGGGGAGAATCACTTCGGAAATCTGGCATTAACATTTTTTTATGTCCCCATTTCGATTTATGAAATCAAATTTCTGTAGGTCATTTTTCAAAAAATTCCTATTTTTCCGTGCTTTATTTACTGTACTTAATATCTTGAACAAAGAATAGTTCGACTATTCTAGATAATTGTAGACAGGGTCAGCACTTTGGATTCGGAGTTCAGTTACAGCATTGAGTTAATTTTTTTTAACGCAATGGTTACAGTTAGAATTCAGTCGTGCGCTTTATACGGAACTGATTCAAAGTCAATCTCCAAGTGTGTAAATAAACTAGTGTTAGTAATATAAATAAATTAGTGTTAGTTATTGTAGATTAATTAGTGTGCTAAGTAGTTGTGTGAATAAATGATCATACCGCACAGAAGAAATTTGTTTAAGTCTGAAAAACATTGTCAGATGTTATGTTTTCATTTTCCTTTTCAGTTGCATGGATTAAAAATCGGATCGGTATATTGAGTTCAACTGAAAATGTTTCGGATTCACATCAATAGAAAGATAATTAAATAAAATCTAATTTAACCAGTGTACTTGAAAACCAAAAATATCTGTTTTTTCGTAATGTGTTGCATTCACAATTAATTTTTTGATTTCGTTCGATTCCTACATTTCATTGAAGTTTTTTTGAGGTTCACTACACACAACTCAATCTACTATGTAATAATACTAGATACCTTGCTGGCAAAATTTCCAGGTTGTAATAAAAGTTTGTTGTTTTCTTATTTCTCGAATATTTACTATAAATCCAATCGGGACGAAATTATACAGGGTCTCTATAAATGATTGTAATAGCTCACGTGGCTTTGTATTATGCAAACCACAGAATTCTGTGATTATGCTATGCTCTGATTGGTTAGAGATTAGTATTCTATAATCCAAAGCCAACTGCGCTGTTACAATCATTTATAAAGACCCTGTATATTCAATTGTTCATGAACGATTCGGAGACTTGTGCAATTTCGTAAAAATCTTTCGAAAAATTACATATTGAGGCATTCATACTGAAAATAATAGAGAAATAAGAAGGTTTATACAATTTCATTCCATATAAACAAATAAATAACCAAAAATATTAGTGATCTTCTCATATATACCGATGTAATAAACTATTCGTGCTATCAAATGTTTTTCATCTGTCCCCATATTTCAGAATGTTATTTTTCCATTTGAGTCCTCAGGTTATCATTCTGAAAACGGCATCATTAGATATTTGGCTCGAGATTTTGCAGTAGTGTTAATAAGTGTATTTGTTTACTTAAGGATAGCGACTGCACATAATTGCGAATATTTTCCGATTTTGTTCTTTTCCATATTCGTTAGTTAAGTTAACCCTTCAATGATTTATATGTCAAGGTTAAAGCCTATGTGAATCACTGTTCGATGTAATATTATTGGTATATGGTTTAAACTTATATATTAATCATTGAAGGTTTACTTACATCAATTAAATATTCCTTGGAACCTTCAAAATAATAGAAAACTTCGAATATAAAACATGAAAAATCGGAAAATGTACGCAATTGTATGCAGTTGCTATCCTTAAGTAAACTCTAACATAAACACTCATTGCACTACTGCAAAATCTCACGCCAATGTCTAATGATGCCGTTTTCAGGATGATAACCTGCGGAAATTGAACTTGGCTCAAATAGAAATAAAACATTCTGAAATAGGTAGAGACTGATGAAAAACCTTAGATAACAATATTTATTTAATCAACTAGGTTATTAAAGACAGCGACTAATGGTCAAGACATTTTGATGCGTGAGCGTAGCGAACGCGTTAATAGTTCGAGATCATTAGTCGCTAGATTAATAACCGTGTTGATTATAAGATTTTTCCGACGATCTCAACATGAATTGTGTATAAATTCTTGATCAAAATACATTCTCATTTTGCACAATACATACATTTGACAAAATGGAATTTCTATGTTTCTATGTTCTAGTAGAGTTTTGACATTTCTCGTAGTGCTTCTGAATACTTTGTGTACGGTTGCCATGAGGATTGCACATTAAAATGGCTAAAAAAAAATTGAACATTAAAATGTTAATGCGCAATTTTGTACAAATTAAAATCACCTTTTATTTCGAGGTCGGCGGAAATAATAGTTTTATTTGTTTCTCATTTGTAAACGTCAGTTTCCAAAAACACAATATTAATCAAGAAAGTTTATTTTATCAAGTCACTAACTTGTAAAACTGACAGTTAACTTGCAAAATTTTTACAAGTTAGTAGTATTATTTACATTGAGAGTTGTCAAGTACTTGCTTCTAATTTCATGCATCCTTTTAATTTCAGAGTTGCTGGAACGAATGTATGTATTTCTCAATAAACGTTCTCGAACTATTCGAAAACGATATTAGTACCTTGTTTTATTCGTATCTATTTGTTTTCCTTCTCAAAATTGCCAATATCCTAGAGGTTTTTTGACCTGTATACTCACTGACAGTTTCACGTACTCCCTTCTAATTTCAATCATTCTTCTGATTTCATCGTTCCTGGAACAAATATTTTTAGTAATAAACGTTATAAAAGTATTTAAAACGATATTCATGCCTTGTTTCATTTGGATTTGGCCTTTTTCGTCAGAAATGAGCAAAATATTCTCGAAGGACTTCCCTCTCGTAAAGCCACTGATAGTTGTCATAATTTAACGATGTCATAAATAATCATAATTAATGCATAGCTTACGACATTTGCGACAAATTCTTGAGATTTTTTTGGAGTTAATCTAACCTTTTTACGAATGAGAAACAAATAAAATACAAAACAATACACGCAAGGTAACGTGTTTTACTGGCTCAAGGAGGTAACTGACGCGCCTGCGGCTCGTCAATTGTATCCTCCATTCGCCAGTAAACACCCTCTTACCTTGCTAGTAATGTTATATACTATATTACATCGGTACACGGTGTCAACAACTGAACCTCTCACCCTATTTGACATAAAAGTCAGAAACTTTCATATCTCATTCTAGACCAACTCGTGGTCAAATTAAATCGTGTTCGTCTTGAAAAATCGAAGTTGTTAGAACGCGTGTCACCCGGCTAAAAGCCGGATTACCCGGCCGGTTAGTCCAACCTAATAACCAGACAAAACAACGACCCTTAAGCCGTAAGTAACAAAGTTGCGGGCGTAAACAGTCCAACGTAGGTGGATGGCTTTTGTAGATTCCCCATCGCGGTGCGACTGGGGGCACGTTTTCGGGGGTAGGAACCCCCTCGTGGAAGTCAGTTTCCCCGGACAAGTACAGTTAAACTAATTCTAACTTCGGGCTCGACGACTAACCGGCGGAAGTTGCAAACTATTATTGCGCGATGTTTGCTTTACGGGGGGTGATGCCGAGCTGAAGGGAACGCGGCGGCAGCGGACTTTGGGGTTGTTTAAACTCAAGTTGGAAATGTGTTTCGGCATAATATGGCGTATGTCGACATCTCTGTCCCATTTTATGTCTTATCCCTGGTTGTTTATGGCAGGATCGGTCTTTGTAAGATTTTATTAGGCGTTGTTATGTGTGTTTTTGTTTTTCTGGTTAGTTCTTGTTGAATCGACAAATTTCAAAATGAAAGTACCTACCAGCAATAAACACCTTTGTGATGAATGGATTCTCCTTTGATTCATTGGATGTGAATACTTTCAATAACAGCAAAATAAAGCTGCAAGTATTAATAATCGGGATCTTTCAACAGAGAATGAGAGTTTTGAATTTTAGTGGCTATGTACAGGTGGGTAAAATTGGTGCTACATAAACTGAAACTTTTTAACCCGAGGAGATAGAAGAAATGGTACCTTATAAGTAGTATTCTTTTCTCGAGACACTGATAATGCCATCAACTACTACATTCCTCTATCTTCTTTCGTTTCCGAGTTATAGGCCAAAATTTAAATTTGGGCAATTATCTCCGTTTCGTTTAATGCCAGGATATTGAAATTGAAAAATTTTATAGGCGCTTTTCTGTTAGCAATCCAGGGCCGTAGTCTGATTTTCTCTAAGAGGTTTATTTGCTGAGTTATAATAAAAAAGTTTTAGTTCATGTAGCACCAATTTTGCCCACCTTGTATGCATTATCGTAATTTTTTGTTGTTGTGCTGGTAACAATATGTTTTTATCATATACATATTATGTTATTTATCAACCATTTGGATTAGCAATTTGTTGTTTACAGCTGAGAAGGTTCACTCTTTTGTGTGGTCCTCTATGTTTCACTTTCAAAAGAATGGATCCAAGAATCTGTATTGAATTTTGCGTTAAAAATGACACTTGCTTTTTGCCCAGACTTCAGAGAAGAAGCGCAAGTGCATTATATTTGAGGGTGTAATATCCCAGTGATTTCACTGGGAGTTTTAATGGATTTTATTGCAACAATCTACCTCAATTTTCATTACAGAATTACTTTTACATTTTTATTCATTCAAGAGAAAGACTGTATTTATCGACAAATCGAACGTTTTTTATTCACCTGTAGGTACTTGTTACATAACATAATAATATGATGACAAAAAATCAGTGTATTTTTGTAGATGAAGCGTACGACTGTTCTCATAATCGTATGATTAATTTATAATAACCTGAATTGAAATTAGTTATACAAATTTGAATTTCATTGATGCGTATAATTTCTATGAACAAGTAGTTATAATCATGTGAATATGGTGAGTGTTATACAACTGAAAAATATTTCACCTAATAACTACTATATCGACGTGCTCATCATTCGTCAGAAAATAATTTTTGTATTCAACATTTTCTTTCCCATATTCTTTATTTTCAATTATAAAAATGTGATGATCGGGAAATTCTTGCAAGGGTGATTACTACGATTTAATGCCTTAATTTTTCATCGCATTTTGAAAGAAAAAGAGGAACTTGCTCGAAGAAGTTTGAAAGCGCATCGAAAAAATCACTTTTCCAGAATACCATGCCGACTGCGTGTTCTCTACAACAGGTATCAAGGCGACACGGAATTATCTGGCTCTCGAGACTGTATGTCACGCTAGATACTCCAGTAAGTACGGATCTAGAGAGCTCAGGAGACCTCAAAAACACAATATCCTGAGATTAACCTCAAGGCTTTATCTTAAGGATCACTTGGCACTCCCGAATACATTCTCATCGATTTGGCTAGAAGTTCCAATACAAACTCCTAAAAAATAACTATCTTCTCAGTCCGATAATTGATCATTCGCTAACAGTTCCAAAGAACCCACATGAAATAATAACCCTCGATCTAAATCGTCGTTTCTTTTAAGTCCACCCCATCCCCGACAAACTTTTCCGAATAAAAATTTAAAGCGGCGAAACGGGCAATCGACACGATCAATTTCCAACGGAAAGTTTCTCGTCCCTCTCTGCTGCATCGTGGCCCACTTCGATTTCGGCCGGCCGTATTTTCCGGTCTCCCCCTCTCCATCGGGTTTTCGCAGCAGTTTCCGCGGATCCGACGATCTCTCGCCATCATCCACCCCCTCCCTCTCCACCCCTGCGTGGTCCCGATTACTCCCCGAGTTGTATCCAGTGACATCTGTAACATTTGTGTTACATTTCAGACCTGATGTAACGGTATTACTTACAATCTCAAAGTAATACCCTAATTACAACATACCTTTTATCATGTCTATATCCGAGGCTTTTTCAGGGCTATTTGTTGGGTAAATTTCCCCCAAATGAGTCGCACTATTACAACATGCCTTTTCAAGGGTTGTTTCAAGGGGTTTCAGGTAGTAATTCCAAAATTGCAAACATTAAAGAAATTGATATTTTACCTCAAGCTTATATTTTGTTGGAATATTTTCGAAAGAATACCATGTTATCTGTTCTGATATGGAAAATAACAATGCAAACAATAGAAGATTGAATTGAATTGAAAGAATCACTTATTGCAACTGTAACTGTTATTCTGGAAAATAACAAAAAAAGGGTTTTACAGGAGATAGAAGGTGAAGCCTTGGATGAACTAAAAATCAGGCAATAAAAGCCATGAATCTAAATTATTTATATTTAGGAAAAAAAGGTATTTCGCTTCATTTATTTGTTCATTATAATATGCCCATTCATTAAATCTTTGAATAAAGAGTAATAAACATATTTATTATTGAGCAATTCAAAAGAAAAAATGTATTAGGTTACGCCAAGATGTCAAATTAGACAGAAAAATGTTGTGTTATTGGACCCGACTCGACATTTTTACGAAAAGGCTCGAATGCTCGAAATCCCCTCGTTTCAGAAGTGAAAGAAAGAACCGGTTCTATTTATTTGCAAGTCTGAAATCGGAATCGGTCAGGCCGACAAAAAGGCATGGTGTAATAGGGGTATAAGGTATAAGAAGTAAACATAAAGATGCCCCTACCCGTGAATAGTACTACACTGGGGTGAAGTAAACTATAGGTTGTTTGATTTTCATTTCTACAATTTCTGTATACAGGGTGGCCATTTGAAAACGAAACAGACGAGATTACAGACGAAATAAATTTTTTCGATAGAAATGCTCGGACAGGTCGATTTCTGTTTCGAGGGGGACAACTTAAGATGTAGGTTACGGACGCATAGCGCTTCAACCCTTGCTACTACAAACCCTCACCCCCAATTTTTGAATAGGGAAGATGGGGTGAGTGATACCTCATTTGAAAGGTATTTTTATACTGATTTCAGCACAGGAATTTTTTTTTCATTTTATGCATTAGTTCTCGAAATATTCTTAACTAAGTATTTGAAAATGAAGTGGTGTTTTCATGAAACTTGTAGTGTAAGATTGGCAAGTAGGTTAACAATATTAATATCATTATTCCCTGAAAATTTCATCCACTTGCAAAGGGATCCAGGGGGTTAAAACGCCCCCCTTAACATAGAAAAATTCATATCTCCGAAAATATTCGCCGGCGCATAATAAGATTTGGCACGTAGGTTAACAATATTAATATCATTATTCCCTGAAAATTTCATCCACTTGCAAAGGGATCCAGGGGGTTAAAACGCCCCCCTTAACATAGAAAAATTCATATCTCCGAAAATACTCGCCGGGCATAATAGATTTGGTACGTAGGTTAAAAGTATTAATAACATTATTCCCTGAAAATTTCATTCACTTGCAAAGTGATCCAGGGGGTTAAAACGCCCCCTTAACATGGAAAAATTCATATCTCCGAAAATATTCGCCGGCGCATAATAAGATTTGGCAAGTAGGTTAACAATATTAATATCATTATTCCCTGAAAATTTCATCCACTTGCAAAGGGATCCAGGGGGTTAAAACGCCCCCCTTAACATAGAAAAATTCATATCTCCGAAAATATTCGCCAACGACAACGACATTTAGATAAACATGGTTGTTTTGAAGCTCAAAATGTCGATTTTTCACAAAAAAAACACTACAAGTGCCATGAAAACACCACTTCATTTTCAAATACTTAGTTGAGAATATTTCGAGAACTAATGCATAAAATGAAAAAACAATTACTGTGCTGAAATCAGTATAAAAATACCTTTCAAATGAGGTATCACTCACCCCATCTTCCCTATTCAAAAATTGGGGGTGAGGGTTGTAGTAGCAAGGGTTGAAGCGCTATGCGTCCGTAACCTACATATTAAGTTGTCCCCCTCGAAACAGAAATCGACCTGTCCGAGCATTTCTATCGAAAAAATTTATTTCGTCTGTAATCTCGTCTGTTTCGTTTTCAAATGGCCACCCTGTATAGTCAGTTCACGAAAGGTTGAGCCGTCGGTTGGCCATGGAAATTTGGCATATTCCACTGTTGTATATTGAAATTTTAGGTTATGATCTTATTTTCTTGTCAGATTTGATACACAATGTTGTCAATATTGCATAGAGTTGTCTGATAACTCGCAAGCTCGTCGGACGAGGCCGAGTACATTCGGCAACGTTGACTTTATTTTTCTTTATGACAGTAAATACTGCCAACTTCAGATAAATAAAGAAACGCCTACTATGTGCTCAACCTTTCGTGAACGGACTATATGTATAATACAAGATTAAGGTAGTTTGCCATAGCTTTAATTACCGGAATGCTCATAAGCATAATAAACTGCCACCAAATCTGTTAAAATAATCCAGTTTATGAACATCAAATCGAACGATATAAACACGACACATCGAATAACTTAACAGTAACAGACTATGTTCTAAAATGACAGAATTGTCTATAGCAGACTCTTGCTGTAGTATCATTGTACCAATACGGAATAAAGATACGGCACCAGGTTCGCAACACCGAATGTTATTCGCGTTCGTATAGATTCTACTTCGCTGCTTCAACAAATGCGTGAAGGCATCTCTAGGCTTACATTTTACTCTGAGCTTATAATTTCAATATAAGGTGAAACTATTACATTTCCGTTTTAGTAGTTTCGACTGATGATTTAAATAGTTGCATTTAAATTCAACATAGGACAAATGCGTTTCTTCACTGAAAATTGGAGTAATTCGCATTTGGTGGACCCTAACAAAGTTGGAAAAAGCCCGAGTAGGTGCTTTTGAGCGCTCGTTCATTGATGGGGCAATCAGGGCTATTACTCAAAATAAGACTTGATATTGATATTGATACTGATTGTTTTTAATAAACAGTCATGGAGCCTACTACTTAGTTATTGACAATTGAATTACAAAATCTTGAATTCTGAGTGGTTTTGAAAATAAATGCATAAAATAATATGTTTTTGAAGAGCTGAGATTGTGCTTAATAAGAATAAAAAATAATATACAGGGTCCAATTTAAAAAAAATATGTTTGCTCAATAACTCAAAAACGGAAAGTTTAATTGAAAAAAAACTGACTACGCCACTGGATTCTACGGAAAAAAATCTATAGGAATACGTTTCAACCATTTCTCCAAGTTCAAGCACAACTGAGATACGGGAGGTGATTAAAAAGTGATACTTTTCATTTCAGCCCTGCATAGCAAAACTAAGAGGGCTATGCAAAAACTGATTGCGCCATCTAGTTTCATAAAAAAGTAGCACACACTGTCGCGAAAACCGCATCCCGCTAACGTTAAAAATAACGGAGATATCCCGTAAAAGTGCCCAAAATGGGATACCCTGTACAATCCTCTCGAAAGTTATCGGACGCTGGACGGCCAAAATTGAATTTGTCCTCGGATTAGTCATTTGTGAGTGCTACCTTCTGCCTCTATTACACTCAGCCTTTCCTACTTGCACTCGCTTTGTGGGTAATAATTCCCGAAATACTTCTGCGGCAGTATCGAAGGCAGTGAGCATTACACTCTGCTGCAACATTTTTTCTCTCGCGACCAAATGTCGGCAATGACGGACATATAAATTCAACAGCAACCGAGTTAAATTTAATCACTTACTGCCGTTCATACTGCCGGCCCTTCCGTACGAAAAACCGCCAATGTAAGGCAACACGAGCAGCAGCTGCAGGGAGTAGGGAAGTGTAGTGATTACATTCTCGTGCTGCCCACTTCCTGCTCCCTATCGTGGCAGCGAGCTGAGTGTAACGGGGTGTTATCTTTAGAGACCATTTTCGGCAACATTTGGGCAAAACGAAACAGCATTCGTTCAAAAAAGGTCTTCGGCATTGATGTTACGAAATGTTACAATTTTATTGTTACAGTTTATGGTAGGCCAAGAGCAACGCTGATTACTCACTCCCCCGTTGTATCCAGTTCCCGAGTCGCCTTTCTCTTCATTACACGGCCGGGCGGAACGAAAGTTCGCCCATCTCTAACAGCGTTTCTCCCGGCCTCTGTTTTTGCTACGTTTGCATAACAAAGAAGGCGAGCACCGAGTTGGAGCGGTGTCTTCTTCTTGTTCTTCTTATTCGTTTTTGGCCGTTCGCACAAGTGCGCTTCAATGAAAGGGTTCGGAGGTGAATTACGAAAATTGGCGGCGAGTTCGTGTGTGCGGTGGTGAATATCGGGGGGTGGGGGCAGTGCGAGAAAGTTTCCGTGATTTTGTTTCGACGTTACGACATTGTGTAGGTTGTAGGATTCTCTCGTCACCCTAGACTGATTGGCGTTTACGTATGGCTGTTGGCGTCAATGGTACCAACTTCCTCAACTTCTAGGTTTGTTCGAATTGTTTTGTTGTCGATTGTGGAATATTTTATTGTTTTGATTGGGAAAAATTTATAAAAAGCTTTCTGTTCAACAGATGGTAGGAACCATCAAAGCAAACGATATATTCTGGAATTGTCCAAACGATATCCGCCACTGCTGCTGTAATTTCATCTGAAAATCCATCGAAATTACAATAATTTTGAATGTCAGCATGTTGCCATAAAACTGCAATCGGACAATTTCATTTTTGAAAGAAAAAAATTCCAAAGTTTTCAATGCTAGAATGCGAAATTAGCCGGTTATTTTCATGCACGAGTGCAATGTGGGTGGATATTTCCCAACTAATCTGTCAATTTTGACACAATACAATTGTTTCTATGGTCATTTACTTTCTACAATGCAATTATAGCTGTGTTTTCGCGAATGTCGATAAGTCTATATGTTGAGTTTACTTAAGGATAGCGACTGCATACAATTGCGTATATTTTCCTTTTTTTTATGTTTTATATTCGTTAGAAGTTTTCTTTTGTTTGTAAGGTTCCAAGGAATATTTAATTGATGTAAGCAAACCTTTCAATGATGATATATTAAGTTGAAACCATATGTCAACAACTGTGTCAATAATATTACATCGAAAAGTCTTAGGCTTTAACCTTAAGCCGGTCCCAGACAATGCGTGCATTCGACGAATATTCGGCATTGGCCTTCTATCCGAAGCCTTGTCGGTACGGGCTGCACGAACCAAAGGAAGACGAAGTACATTCGCACACATTCGTGTTAGCTCCCAGACAATGTGTTATCTACGCGTACTATACGGCCTATTCTGTCTTCAATCAGAGTCGTGCGACGTGATTACACGTGTTTTTAGGTATTATTCGTTTAGCCTCTCCGCTCTCCGCTACTGTTCTATACTGAGGCCGTTTGGCGAACGTTTGTCAACAGAATGTCGAATGTCGAACATTTCGCGATTGGCGCAGTGTCTGGGAGGGTACCCGAAGGCGAACTACGAAGGCACATTGGCCGAATGCACGCATTGTCTGGGACCGGCTTTAATATATAAATCAATGAAGAGTTTACTTTCATCAAATAAATATTTCCTTGGAACCTTCCAACCAATAGAAAAAGAATATGAAACAGAATTAAATCGGAAAATATACGCAATTATGCGCAGTCGCTATCGTTAAGTAAACATATACACTTATTGACACTACTGCAAAATCTCAATGAAGAGTTTACTTTCATCAATAAATATTCCTTGGAACCTTCCAACCAATAGAAAAAGAATATGAAACAGAATTAAATCGAAAAATATACGCAATTATGTGCAGTCGCTATCGTTAAGTAAACATATACACTTATTGACACTACTGCAAAATCTCGCGCCAAATATCTAATGATGCCGTTATCATAATGATAATCTGAGGATTCAAATAGAAAAAAAAAACATTCTGAAATAAGATAACACAGTTGAAAAACCCTAGATAGCATCAATAGATTATTACATCGGTATATTATGTGAAGATCACTAATACATACTTTTTGTTATTTCTTTGTTATATGGCATAAAATTGACTAACCTCCCTATTTCTCTATTATTTTTTGTATGAATGTCCCTATGGCGCATATAATGAGAATATGAGTGAGAAAAGGCAGGATGATATCATAACCACGAAATTGGTGCAAAAGTGAGATGAAATTATGTACAGGGTGTCCGGCGAATAACTGTACATACTCTTACCAGAGATAGAGTTGCACTAGCTGACTACTGATTGACTATAAAAAATTAATTTCTGGGTTTCCCTAGAAAACTACAGGGTGTTTTTCCAACTTCATGGAAATACTCAGACCATCATAATATCCAAACTTATCGACGGATATTATTGAAACTTGGGGGGTTATTGGCACATGCTGAGGTCGAATCAGAAAAACATCACTTATTTCATTATTCCAGGGCTGGACTCATTAATCTTCATTTAAAGTGTTCAGGGTAAAAAAAACACTTTGTATTTCGAATTACGAATAATTGATTCAATTTTTAGAGAGAAGCTATATTATGCTTCAATTTGTGGTATCGCTTAAAGTTGTCACATCAACAATTATTTTTTTATGAATTTTTGAATTTGGAAAAAGTTCAAAAAATTGAATTTATTTACCTGAACAGGACTCAGTCACCTTGTGGAGGTCGAAAATAAATAATAAATATTCTTTAAAAAGTCACTGAAAGTGAGAAACTATAATAATTTGTTGATATACTGGGTGGCCACCCTAGACGTGGATCTCATTGGGATGAAGTGAATGAAGGTATATTGCGAAAAAAAAATATTATCGACATGTATAGGGTATACATAAACATATTTCAAAATTATTCGTATGTATACCGGGTGTTCATTGGAAGAAGTGTCACTTTGATCTATATCTTTGTTGTCGAACACCCGGTATACATACGAATAATTTTGAAATTTGCTTATGTATACCCTCTACATGTCGCCAATAATTTTTTTTTGCAATATACCGTTATTCACTTCATCGCAATGAGATCCGCGTCTAGGGTGGCCACCCAGTATATCAACAAATTATTATAGTCTTTCTCACTTTCAGTGACTTTTTAAAGAAAATTTTTTATTTATTTTAGACCTCCACAAGGTGACTAAGTCCTGTTCAGGTAAATAAATTCAATTTTTCGAACTTTTTCCAAATTCAAAAATTCATAAAAAAATAATTGTTGATGTGACAACTTTAAGCGATACCACAAATTGAAGCATAATTTAGCTTCTTTCTTAAAAGTGAGTCAATTATTCGTAATTCAAATACAAAGTGTTTTTTTCACCCTGAACACTTTAAATGAAGATTAATGAGTCCGGCCCTGGAATATTGAAATAATTGATGTATTTCTGATTCGACATCAGCATGTGCCAATAACCCCCTAAGTTTCAATAATATCCGTCAATAAGTTTGGATTTTATGATGGTCTAAATATTTCCATGAAGTTGGAAAAACACCCTGTAGTTTTCTAGGGAAACCAGAAATTAATTTTTTATAGTCAATCAGTAGTCAGCTAGTGCAACTCTATCTCTGGTAAGAGTATGTACAGTTATTCCCCGGACACCCTGTATGTCAATGACTATCATACTGGATGTCAATTACTATCGAAGTGTGTTAATTACTATCGAATATGTAATTTCGACGAAATTGGTGTCTCCTCGAATATTCAATCGATATTTTTTGAAAGTTTGAGGTAATACCAAAATAGCAACATTCAATTGTAGTTCCGGAATAATAACCATGGTGTTACAGTAAAATAAGGAACTGAATTCGCCTACTGAAAGTATCCATGCCCTTAAGGTGTCATTCACTATAGCTTTTACCCTATATTCTTAACAGTCACACGCAAGAAATTCACAAGTACAATAATTGATTTTAGGACCGAGTACAGTCCTGCCAACCGTGTGGTCATTACGAATTCCGACAGTTTAATAACTCCGAACATTGAGAGAGCTACCTGGTTAGTCTCTCATCCTCCGATCCCATATGGTCGTATGCGGTGACTGCATGAGACATACATTTCATAACCTCAATTAAATCGTTCCAATTCTAAAACAGTCGCAAACGCGAGGACATTGTTTACTTTCAATTGTAGGCGGCATAGATCAATGTTTTTCAATATTATTCCAGTTCCTATGCTATAAACGTGATGTAAGCATTGTTACAATTGCCGTGAATATTAACAATAATATTGCACAACTAAAATATACACTAAGATAGGTAATTTGTGTTTTTATTTGTGACGGTAAACAATATTTGTTTCTCGACATATACAAATGGCTAATTGGAATTATTGTGTAGTGTGATTATTCGTTCAACGACGTGATATTTGGTGAGAATTTGTTCAGATTTCATGCAAATTTATTCTTTCGTCTGAATTTTCGCTACAAATTTTTATGAATTAATTCAATCAAAACCAGGCCGTCGTGGTCTCTTTCATCCCTAATTTCTATTATTGTTTTTGTATTTTTAAAAAATTTCCAAGAGCGACTAATTTTTCTGTGAATGGGGAGGTATCCCGATATGTATTATTTAATTTCACTTCAGTGAAATGCAAGAAGAATTGAAAAATAAATTTATATCTATTTAAATTTCAAATTTTTATCAGTGTGAAAAAATGGCTAATGTCATATCATATTTCAGTTTTTTATTATTTTATATTACATAGTTAGTATTTAATTTCAAAGAGAAGTTGTTTTCCACCTTAAAGAGATGATTCATTATTTTATCTTTTAAGCTTCTAACCATATGATTAACTCTTCTTAATCAGTAATTGAAGTTATTCAGTCATCTTTTTCCCTATCTCATAAAATTTCTCCAAATGAACAAAGGACCCCGCACATTTTGTATGGGAATTGGCTCCTGGTGGATTTGGCTGAAAATTTGATATGATGTTCTACTAATCCTTCTGATCAAATGTCTAAACAGTCACGAAGCTGAAAAATGCATACTTCTAGGAGTTTTAGTGATTTTTTGTATCCATTATGGCTTACGTATTATGGGAATTGGCTCCCGGTGGATTTGGCTGAAAATTTTATATGATGTTCTACTAATCCTTCTGATCAAATGTCTCCACAGTCACGAAGCTGAAAAATGCATACTTCTAGGAGTTTTTAGCGATTTTTTGTATCCATTATGGCCTACGTATTACCGTTCACACAGAAATGTTTGAAAATATTTCGAATTGACAGAATCTGCTTTCAATAATCACGAAATATTCTCAAACATTTCTGTGTGAACGGTAATACGTAAGCCATAATGGATACAAAAATCGCTAAAACTCCTAGAAGTATGCATTTTTCAGCTTCGTGACTGTTTAGACATTTGATCAGAAGGATTAGTAGAACATCATATCAAATTTTCAGCCAAATCCACCGGGAGCCAATCTCATACAAAATGTGCGGGGTCCTTTGAGAATTTTTTGTGTTTCGATCGAATCGCATTCTCGAATCAAATTCATTTTAATCCAAGGTAACCGAAGGGGGGTCCCGAGGTACTTCAAGAGTTTATGAAAAGGGTCACATTTATTTGGATTGATACCTGTCATGAAAATACAAAGTTCGTTTTGACAATTATAATTTTGTTATTATTAATCAATTATTTGAATAACAATATCAGTTGTTTTCTTTTAGGAAAACCAAATATGTAATCTAATTTTTTGGAGCGTGAAAAGCTCGAATGCGTTTTACTCAACGCTTAAGTTGAGTGGATTAGATCCAATTATGACAATATCATAAAAAAATTAATTTTATTTAATATTATGGAGGATAATTTACTAAAGTTGTTTTTAATTGCAGGTGGCCCTTATGGTTTACAATGGATCAAGAACCTGGTCGCGTAGTGTAACCTAGTTCTGGACGGAACGGTCCGCTGTGGGACAGGAGTAGCGGCAGCAACGGACCGAGTGTCTTTCGAACGTGGCCGTAGAGGCGGTGTAGTGTTTGGACCTGTTGTGCGTGCTTGGTGCGTGTGTTCAGTGTGTAGTGTTGTGCCGTACACCGATTAACAGAGTGTGTATGTCGCAATAGTGTCGCCGCTTCCTCTTCATACCGGTTAGTCAACAAATGGACAAGCGCAAAATGATGCCAAAAAGGCCTCGAGTTGCTGGACCGATTTCGAATGGTCCCATGCAAACACGTCCCTTGGTTGCCCTCCTTGACGGCAGAGACTGTTCGATAGAAATGCCAATATTGAAAGATGTTGCGACGGTAGCGTTCTGCGATGCACAGAGTACTAGTGAAATACACGAAAAAGTGTTGAACGAGGCCGTGGGGGCCCTTATGTGGCACACGATCATCCTAACGAAGGAGGACCTCGAGAAGTTCAAAACGTTACGAATTATAGTACGTATAGGTAGCGGTGTAGACAACATCGACGTTAAGGCCGCTGGTGAATTAGGTATAGCCGTATGTAACGTTCCAGGATACGGAGTTGAAGAGGTTGCCGATACCACCCTGTGTCTAATCTTAAATCTGTATAGGAGGACATATTGGCTGGCGAACATGGTACGGGAAGGGAAAAAATTCACGGGACCCGAACAGGTCCGTGAGGCAGCCCAGGGTTGCGCGAGGATACGAGGCGATACGCGGGTATTGTCGGTTTGGGCAGAATCGGGTCGGCGGTAGCGTTGCGTGCCAAAGTGTTTGGGTTTAACGTTATATTCTACGATCCTTATCTACCTGACGGTATTGAGAAAAGTTTAGGACTAACACGGGTCTACACGTTGCAGGATCTTCTATTTCAGTCGGATTGTGTTTCTCTACATTGTACCCTCAACGAGCACAACCACCATCTTATCAATGAGTTCACAATCAAACAGATGAGACCAGGTGCCTTTTTGGTTAATACAGGTATGATCTCATTTCTTATACTTACATTATTTTACTATGCGTAATTCTTATTAAGTAAAAGGTTTCATGGCAACTGCCAAGAATGCACGGATAGCATTAATTGATCAGAGATTGATATTCATCCAAGTATTAATCGACAAAATCAATAAACATTAAACTCCTACTCGAAAGATGCATATCCTCCAAAAAATCCACTTGGAGGTTAATGAAGTTATGCCACCCTAGTAATCTGCTGACAGCAGTTTCTTGCTTTTAGCCGTCATCAGTACAGAGAAAAGTCTGAATAAACCAGACCCAAGGTACTCTAGAATCGTAATATACGATTTGTCAGTTAAATAGTGAAAATTGAATCATACTACCGCCATATTGCATCAATCCTTACAAATACCTTACAAGGATTCAATTTTCCTTATTTAATTGCCAAATCTTATATTATAATCTTATAATATAAGATCAGAAATTTCTCTGCACTGATCACGGCGAAAACCCAGAAACAGCTAAAATTCTCTGACATAACCTCCTTGTAGATTCTTCAGAGGATATACATGAATAGCGCCGGAAAACGAGTTTAATATTTGTTGATTTTATCGACGAATTTTATTCTCTGCTCAAACGAATACTTTCATATTGAGCTTTGCGAAAACGTTGCAGGAACGTTCAACTCAAAATTGACTTTTTTACAGGTTTGTTTCTGCCTCGGTTTCTGCTTATTAAAGTTTCCAGGTATACCAAATTCCACTTGTTGAACATTTTCAGTATGGGTAGCCGAAAAAAGTCAATTAGTAGGATTTTGGCACGAAATAATGGATAATTAACTACATACGTATTATATAGATTGAAACTATTGGTATCAATAACATCATGTTCTCCTGTGATTTGTTTTGGGTGGTTTTTCGACGTGGAATATGTGGTTGATGCCGTCGTGTTTAAATTTATATCTAAATCTCTAATTTATAGAAGCCTGATGAAGCAAACGAGAGTTTGCGAAACGTCGCTGAATATATTTTAAGATTTTCTGAGAGTTTGTCCTTATCCTGCAAAATACCGGATTAACTAAAACTATGTTGGACACTAATATACAGATGTGGAAGAAACGGATGGAAACACAGGAGTTTCAGTGTTAAATTCAAGCAGGCTCGGACTCCAGTGGAACAGTGGAAGAATCGAAACCTCCGAGCGATGCGATATTGAATAAGCAGCTGGTCTGTTGGAATGGCGTTCCGAAAGCTCTGATAAGTGTAAGATCGGAGCATTGGTTACAGCAAACGCTACGGTCGGCAACGACACAGGCAACGTCGCGTCTTGCGACTACCACCGAAATACCAGCGTTTGCTGTAACCAATGCTCCGATCTTACCATTATCAGAGATTTCGGAATGCCATTCCAACAGACCAGCCGCTTATTCAATATCGCATCGCGCTGAAGTTTCGATTCTTCCACTGTTCCACTGGAGTCCGAGCCTGCTTGAATTTAACACTGAAACTCGTGTGTTTCCATCCGCTTCTTCCACATCTGTATATTTACAATTCAATTAGAAGTTTATATTTCAACGTTCTTGTAGAATGTAGATAGTATCTGTCAAGTTATATCCAATAGTTAATCGATTTCGGAAATGTAGGACAACTCTGTCCAGCATTTCGCCAAACGAATGTTAAGCTTCAGTGGCCAAGAGTCTTGGGACCATTGATATAAAGATGTGATTTCAGATATTCCCATAAAACAATCGTAGGGACCAAATCATGCAACTTTTTCTTTTCCTTCTGGTATGGTATAATAATTTCGAACAACCATCCTAAAGACAATTACTCAAGAGTGGCTTAATAGTTATTTAATCAACTAGGTTATTAATGACAGCATTTTTTACTCGCATTGCTAATGAATGCTTTGTGTTCAGTTGCCCATGACAATTGCTCTTTCAAATAGCAAATTGTTCATTAAAATGGGTCATTAATGTTCAATTTCGTGCACATTAGCATGCTTTATATTTTGAGGTCGACGGAAAATATCCTTTAGTACGGAATTAAACAAAACAATCGCCTTCAATTCCACATTAATTGCTGAGTTTTGTGAAATCTACCCAGAAACTAGGATATTCAATTAAAACTAATAAAATATCTATAAAGATTAATAGCCTTTGTGATAACATTCGATGATTTTCGCCGAGATTTTCGCTAATTAAATTGTTCGAAATAACATTATGCCAGCTGAGCTCCTATAAAAACCAGACGACAAATTGTTTTACGACAATTATTCAACAATTAAGAATGCAATTTTTTTGTTGATGTTAAAGAAAGTAGATATTTTATAAGTGATAAATATGTTCAAAGAACATTGGACAAAAAACACGCTACTTCCAATGAAAAAGTTAAAGTGCTCAAAAAAAAACTGCGTCCATAATTTGTAGTATGTATAGTCCGTTCACGAAAGTTTGAGCTCATAGTAAGCGTTGGTTTATTTATCTGAAGTTGGCAGTATTTGCTGTCATAACGTAAAACAAGTCTATACTCCGTTCACGAAAGGTTGAGCATATAGTAGGCGTTTCTTTATCTAAAGTTGGCAGTATTTGCTGTCATAACGTAAAATAAATTCAATGTTGCCGAATGTACCCGGCCTTGTCCGACGAGCTTGCGAGTTATAAGACAACTCTATGCAATATTGACAAAATTGCGTATCAATCTGAAAAGAAAGTAAACGTCATAACGGTTCAACCTTTCGTGAACGGACTATACGTTGCCGAATGTACCCGGTCTCGTCCGACGAGCTTACGAGTTATCAGATATCTCTATGCAATATTGACAACATTGCGTATCAATCTGTCAAGATAATAAACAACATAAACTAAAATTTTAATATACACAGTGGAATATGCCAAATATTCATGGCCAACCGACGCCGACGGCTCAAACTTTCGTGAACGGACTACACTACCTATTTAAGCCTGGTAAAACCTTTCTTCTTTCCAGAATACCTATCTGCTGAACACATTTCTTTCGACTGCAAGACCATAAAATGTGGTCATTTCCACTTATTCACTTATATTATACTGTGCCCTCCTTCTGTTCGATGCAGATAGCACGATATTCTTGCTACTTTAACCGACAACCTTGAGGTTTACATAACACATGCTATGCTTTATGGCTGCGAACGTCAATATTTTCATTCTATTATTCTCTCACCAGAAGGTTGAGAATTATTATAGCAGTTTGTCCTGTTCGAGATTTCCTGTCCGTGCATATTCAATTGAAATTACTTACGAGTTTTAAATGGTAATTATTTTCATTCCTTTGGTCGTTTCTTATTACTATGTACTTCAAATCTGAAAGTTTTTGAATGTAGAGATTGACGGATGCTAATGGTGTTCACGCTTTCATTAATGTGTATACTTACTTTATAATTAAAAAAGGTTGGATATAATCAGGGATAATATCCCTTGTGCATTTAAATTTTCCGAAAAAATTCGGGAAAAGCGAGAGTGGTTTAAAAAAATCTGAGTCGAAGACGAGGATTTTTCCACTTTCGCGAATGCTATTTTGTTAAAACAGATTTCTTAGAAACGAGTGTTCCAATTTTACCTCAGGAACAATTAGATGCACGAAGGATATTTGGTAAGATTATTTCCTGAGTTAAATAAACATTTTATTTCAATACAACATTTTATTCATTAAAAAAATAAGAACAATAATTAACACAGCATAGAAACCATCAACTTGTCAAACTTGCATGAAATATTTTCGATTCTTTTTCCTGAAAAACTGCTGACAGCAGTTGTTAAGTGATTTTTCCACTTGAAATTTCTATTCGACATATAGTCCGTTCACGAAAGGTTGAGCACATAGTAGGCGTTTTTTTATTTATCTGCAGTTGTCAGTATTTGCTGTCATAACGTAAAAAAGTCAACGTTGCCGAATGTACCCGGCCTCGTCAAACGAGCTTGCGAGTTGTCAGACAACTCTATGCGTTATTGACAACATTGCGTATCAATCTGACAAGAAAATAAACTACATAACCTAAAATTTTAATATACACAGTGGAATATGCCAAATTTCCATGGCCAACCGACGGCTCAACCTTTCATGAATGGACTATATATAGTCCGTTCACGAAAGGTTGAGCACATAGTAGGCGTTTCTTTATTTATTTGAAGTTGGCAGTATTTACTGTCATAGAGTAAAATAAAGTCAACGTTGTCGAATGTACTCGGCCTCGTCCGACGAGCTTGCGAGTTATCAGAGAACTCTATGCAATATTGACAACATTGCGTATCAATTTGACAAGATAATAAAGAACATAAACTAAAATTTTAATAAACACAGTGGAATATGTCAAATGCCAACCGACGGCTCAACCTTTCGTGAACGGAGTATATTTTGATAGAGATTGGTTGGAATAAATAAGAAGGAAATAATCAGATGGAAAAACGATTATTTGAGCGCAGTTTTTCTAAATTGTTTAATTTTGCAACAGTAGCATTTTGGATTTCGCGTGAACGATATTCAATTCATTAAATAGGGAAATAACTTTGCCGTCTACTTGACCATTGGTATATTCATAAGATAAGCGTATTATGGCGAAATTAATGTCTGGGATTAATGTTGTTTTTCTCAAATCAAGCAGCCTGGCGCATTGAAAATCCAATGCTTCAATGCGCCAGGCTGTCCTTAATACTCGATTCTAATACTTTAGATTTTATGAAAAACAGACTAGTAAAATACATTTTCAATTATTCGGAAAAAAAATTATTTTGAATTGAATTTGCAACATCTAGATAATAGGAGAATGTTATCCTGACCCAAAGTATAAAAGTTGTCCAGATCAATACTATCCAATTCGGCCCATAAAAAATCATTAATCATCTATCTGGGTTTTCTTCAACACTTTCTGCTACAGCAGCAATATTTGGCTGTTCTCGGCGACGTGCACGGGTTTTATTCTTCACATCACTAACTTGTCCCAACAGCTCGAATTTTTCCACCAATTTCTTTATTGCGGTCCGACAAGGTGCTTCACGACTACCCAAAAATGTTCGAGTTTTACGAAGCTTCTCTGCCAAATTTTCACCATTTTTATTAATGGCGTAATTTCTTCTTGTCAAATGTCAAAAAAATGACAGCTTCAAACGTGACATCTACCGAAATAGCGGGCTATTTAAAATAACTCCTTTTATTGGAAAACCCTTTAGATTGCTTGGCTGAAATGGCAATATCGATGGCAGCAACTGTTACTCGATCGAATAATAATAAAAAAGTAATACTTTATTGGAAGCACGACAATATAGGGTTATATTGAAAATATTAGTGCTATTCCCGTTATTTTTGCTTCTTACCGTCTACAAAAAAACTTTGAACGTTTTTTGAAAGTTGCAAGCCTCGAGTGTGCTCCTGACAACGCAACGGCTGAACGTTGAAGAAAAAAAGCAAAAATTGTGTAAATAGCCCAAATAATTCTTCAATAAATGTTCCTTCTATCCTTCTGTTCTATGATACAAGTTTTCTCAAAACCACTGAATTAAGAGCAATTTGCTGCACATATATATAAAATTTGTTCTATACATAGAAATGTGTCAAACTTCCATGACCAACGAAGTCATTCCATGAAAATGAATGGACTGATATTTGGATCCAAACAATTTCGCCTGTAGTGGGTGAGAAGCTTACTACAAAGCTGTAGGTTTAGGTTCGAATACCGGTGATGGTATGGATGTTTTTGGATGTCCTAGTTGGTTCCAAACAAAAATGTTTTGTAAATATTCATCACTGGTATTCGTGCCTGGTTTTTAAATATTCAAATATGTAGTGGCCAAGAGCACTGGGGAAATAGAATTGCTTAATCAGATGCCGACGTTTCGACATTATTTCTGGTCTTTTTCAAGGCTGGAAACATAAAACGACAGTATGAACATTGAGCGTATCATAATACCGTAAAATCTTTCACAATATAAAAACAATATAATACAATGCAGAACATAAAACACAATAGACATACATCTATACTAAATTATAAGAGGAAAGATTTGTATGTTTGTGTGTTTGTGTGTTGTGGCGTTGATATGACATCACTCATAAACTACTGGACCGATTTCAATAATTCTTTCACCCTTAGAATGCTACATATCCTTGAGTAACATAGGCTATACTTTTCATCAGAGAAATTGGGGAAACCTACTATAACTTCAATGATAATAAATATGAGTACCAAAATCAGCTATTTTCAGGTGCGCTGCGAAAACCGTAAGACGTACATGGAAAAATGTATGACGGAAATGTACCTCTTCAATAGTTCTACAAAAAAGTCCGCGATAGCATATATCTATCTTTCAAGGTTTACTCGGTATCACCTTTTAAAGGTATCGAATGTTCTCAAAATTATGCATTTTTTGGGAGTATTTTTTATGAATACGCTATTGATCTTTATCCAATTAAATACGTCCTTCATATCCAGTATTTAATATAGAACGAAATTGCCTTTTACATCATTCAATTATGATGAATACATCAAAAGATATGGCAGGTTGAAGATGAAATCGCACCAAATCGAATTGCGTGTCCGAGCACAATATACACAAACACTGGTATGCCGACGCCCACCGAGATGTGACGTCACAGCGGAGAATTTCCATTGCATTTGCGGGATGAAGTGTTAGAACTCGAGGGGAATGATTGGAATAATGCAATTAATCGCAAGTTTCATTGAAAATGCAATCAAACTAACTATTTTAAATGAAATTTCTTCGATGTCTTTGTTTGTTGATCCTGGAATATATCAATGAAGTTGTATAAATATGGATGTTAGTGCTAAGTATTTACGAGTATTTGTTAATAGAGAATAAATTATTCAAGTGTCATTTAAAAACTTCGAATAAATGAAAATATTTTTATCATATTCAGGAAATTTCTATGAATGTCATTTATAATTCGTGAATTTGGAAAGTTTTTTGTTCATTTTTTTTCTCCATATTCTGAAAACTGATCTTATTCAGATCCCGGTGTCTTAAGTTGGTACGGATTCTGCTCAAAACGGTAGGTTTAGAAAAAAGTGGTCAATAGAGCGTTTGTAGAGAATTAATAAAATGAGGGTATCAATCGTCCTGATCGAATGAGCTCAGACCGATTTATTTCATTAGAAGATGAAAAATAGTATATTATATTATAAGGATTAAAAGTGCATCTTTTTTTTACGAGCAATATTTGCAGTTGCGAGGCGCAGCCGAGCGAATGCAAAATTGCGAGTTAAATAGGCACTTTTAATCCGAATAATATATACTATTTTTCTCCAACCAAGTCAAAATTACAAATAAAATTGGTTTTAGTGAAAAATCGTTCATAATTTGGTTATGAATTTGAACACAGAATCATGACAGTGATTGTCAAGTAGACTTCAAATGCATTTACAAGGATTAAAAGTACCGTTTTAATCCTAGGATTAAAAGTGTTGCTAAGTAACGAGTGAATTTTTGTACGGTAAGAAAATCTATGACTTTTGCACCTGAAAAGAGTACAAAAATGTCAACATTTTTTTATGGTTGGAGAAAAATAGAATTTTTCATCTCCTCCAAACTTTATTCGAGATATTTTCAAAACGAAGGTTATAAGAAAAAATGGTCAATAGGACAGATTTGTATGTTTGTGCGTTTGAGGGTTTGATACGAGTTTACTCATAAGCTACTAGAGATTTCAATAATTATTTCACCCTCAGAATGCTACACTATCCGAGTAACATAGGCTATACTTTTCACCCGAGAAATTTGAGGAAACCTACTATAACTTCAATGATAATAAATATGAGTACCAAAATCAGCCATGATGAATACATAAAAAAGATATGGCAGGTTGAAGATGAAATCGCATCAAATGTCTCCGAGGTAGGCACAAGGGGGCTAGGAGATGGTACTTAAGTGTGAGGGATGTTTTGTATGAATGTATTTTGGATTGCCTATGACCGTATGTTTATGACCACACAACAGATGGCGCTGAAGTCGTTATTCAGTTATTCATCTACTCTGCAACTAAACGGCTCGATCGATTCGATTGAATTGAATGAATTTTTGTGTATACAGAAACAACGTCTGTTGGGTCTGCTAGTAAGATATAAAAGAAACGTCGGCATTCATAAGGAATTTTATTTCCCCAGTCCTCTTGGCACTACATATTTAAATATTGTTGTAAATATAAGTATGATTCAGAAAACAAACGGATTACTAATTTGTAGAAATTGAATAATCATGACTGTTCAACCATATTCATTCTGTAATGAAATCGAATAAAAATGCTGTGTCAAATCGGAATTCAATCAAAATGTTATCCAATCCATTAAAAAACCTATGTACCCAACCATCTGAATGTTTTTCCAGTTCAAATTCATGTTTGTGACAGCAGATTCGTTTTCACTAAAGCTCTGATAAAATTAGCATTTTGGTTCAGCAGCTTCTACGATATGGTTAACAGAAAAGCAAATATCCATGCTATTGAAGATAATCATTATGATCCGATATAGCTTCGCTCCTATCCACTTCTTTCTGATTCATCACTGAAGAGAAACAACTTTACAATCAGTAGTTTTCAACATGTAATACATTGAACCTTCCCTATAACGAACGTTTGTATAACGAATTTCTCTGTATAACGAATTTCATACAAGACATAGCACCTTGAATGTTAAAAACACCCTCTAAAACGAAGGAAATTTTCTCGATAACGAAATATTCAAAGAACATCACTCTTTGTTATGGTATTGGTAAGAAGGTATAGGGGTGGCTTTTTAAGAAATCCCTACCTAAAACTAAATCATTACGGCGGGCAGAGAGATCGTTCTGAAACAGTTTTAAATACACCCCTGGCTGTTTGGTTTCAATCTTACCATTACGCTAGTGTGGGAGTTGTGCGAAAATGTCGAAAAGGAAGTCCTTTAGTTTGAATGATAAACTTAAATTTATCAGTGAAGTCGACCGCGACATTGCCGACTATAGAAACAAATGAGTATCGTCGCTCATTGCGAATCGATTTACAACTGACAGCGTCCTATTTCCAAATGTGCACCACCACCCCGATAGGCAATAAAACTCCACTATTGAGAGTAATCTCTACTATCTTGCTTTAGCTGTGGTAGCTATCGAGATAGTCGAAAGCTATCTGCGTTCTGTTTAGACGCTTCCATTTGACGCAGTTATCTCAGCTAAGGCCCTGAATTCTAACCTCCGCGTCGAGAACTTCACACCGCATATGCAACGGGCCTAACACTGAATGTATTGATGATGGCCTTAGCCTTAGAATCAAGGACAAAGGTAAAGGATGAACGAATAACTGTTCGTATCGATTCCGTGTTCCACCGACAACAGTTATCCTAAAATGGATGTGCATTTCCTCCCTGACAATTAGTTTGGTTTCATTCTGAAATCATACCCGAAACTCAAAAAAGTGTTGAATATCAAACTAATTTATTTTGTTTTACAGCAAGAGGCGGCCTTGTAGACGACGATGCGTTAGCACAAGCTCTGAAACTAGGAAGGATACGAGCGGCGGCGTTGGACGTCCACGAAAACGAACCGTTCAACGTGTTCACGGGGCCCCTCAAGGACTCGCCGAATCTGCTCTGCACCCCGCACGCCGCCTTCTACAGCGAGGCGTCCGCCACCGAGCTCAGGGAGATGGCCGCGAGCGAGATACGGCGCGCCATTATGGGCAGGATTCCGGATAACCTCCGGAATTGCGTGAACAAGGAATATTTCATGGTTTCCGGCGCTTACCCGGAAGGTAAGGACGCCTACCTTCTAACACCGAAATTCGGAAATTCAGAGTTACCTTGTAAGTTTTGGTCGATGGGAAAAACGTGCGAAGCCACGGAGATTAATGATAAGAGCGACGACTTGTTGGTTGACTGCGTGTAGAATGGATTAATTCTATGTTTAGCACTTATTGACTCCGGTATTTGCAAATAAATTAGGGAGATCGTCATGATACATTTTCCAGAAACGAACAAAAATTGGACACTGTATTCCATTTTCCACATTTCAATCATTTAAACTGACATAAATTTCATTCACATATCCAGATAATATGTTCAAAAAATATTTCTCTAGATTTTCGTCAAGTACTCGCCTTAGTTCAGAAAAAACACTTAACACAACTACATATGCCTTCTATGTTCCCAAAGCCAATTGTATTTATTTTTCGCAATGAAATACAGCGTGCCAGTCAAATTACCTAATTTGTCACTAATTTTCGTACGAAGAATTAAGGAAAATCCTCGCACCTGTCTAATTTCCATTTCAAAAACAATTTCTTCTATTCTTTGTTTAATTTGATATTTCGTCCTCCCCCCACTACACTGCGCACCCTCCTTCTATATTTTTTCAAAATATGGATTGTGATACATCAAATATAAAATAATTCGATTGCCTATTCAGTGATGTGGCTATAAAGGGAAATTGATCGGGGAATTGTTGTTATAAAAAAATCGGATATAATATACAATTTGTGATTGGAGAGAACTGCAGTCAGAGCATTATTCTTCTACTAAGTATTATTAAGGAAAATTCACGTCCCCAGGGATTTTTAATTTCAAAAGCAGGTCTCCTTATCCTTGTTTGAATTTGCAATCTCTCTACACCTTTTTTTCAATAGGAATTTTGTATGGATTGTGACATATCGAATGTAAGATATTCTTTCATTTGATGTATCATAATACAATATTCCTATTTGAAAAAAAGTTGAAGGATGTGGGGCGTAGTGGATAAGAGATTAGAAATCTTTGGATTCGTAGATTTCCCTTAGTAATAATTAGTGAGAAGATAATGGTTTAATGGTAAATTATTTTCTATTATTTTATTTATAGAATGGTACAACCAATTCTACTTTTAGCCTCATTACATCGCTCAATAGGATATCAAATTACCTTTCATTTGTTGTATCACATAAAAATTAATTAAAAATCGACGGGGGAGGATTTTCCTTCTCACGAGAATTATCGAAGAGTTACTCTACTTCTTTGGCACGCTGTATCTAAAAAACAAAGTAAGACTCAATCAGATCATTATATACTGATGGACAAAATTACCTACCTAAATTTTCGTTAAATTTTAACAAATGATATCTTCCCAATCTTGAGTCGGATTTTAACGTTTTTTTCTTTCAATTGTAGCCCTGTTATTGTAGAATTTCCTCCATTAAACAGAAGTCCAAAAAATAAAATCTTCATGTTGTACAGGGCGTTTAAATAATGTCATGTTTTATAGTCAAATTTTAACGTCTTCTATGGGCAATGCCAGGTTGCTGAGGCGTATAAAAACAATAAAGCTTTGTAGCCTAGTATCTCTTGAGTATTTTGTTTTTTGAAAACCAATTTATCTTGAAGTCTTCCAGAGATATTCAACTTTTTATCAATTCTTGTATTTTATGCATTAGCCATGAATATCTTCGGAACCATTTGTCCGATTTGAATGTTTTTTTTTAGTTGTAGCTCTTTTATTGGCGAATATCATACTACAATGAGATGTTCAAAAAAACAAATGCATCATGCTGTACAGGGCGTTTAAATTTTCGGGTTTTTTTCATTACAGTTCAACGCCTTTTGTGGGCAATACCAGATATATGAGGCTTTTAAAAACTATACAGTGATGCAGCCTGATGTTTCCTGAGTATTTTGCTTTTTTAAAAAGCAATTTAACTTGTACCCTTTCAGAGATATTCACATTTTTATAACATTTTGCATTTCATACGATATATTGACAATGAATATTTTCAGCCGAGTGATACTGGGGTTTATAGTTGTCATAATTTTTTCTAATTCATGAAATTCATTCGAAATTAATAATTGTGTTAATTTCTAAAGTTTTCTTTACTTTCCATAAGTCTACGGAGACAACGACCAAAGAAAAATAAATAAGAATTAATTTTCAACACAAAAATAAACGAAAAGAAATTAAGAAAAACAGAAAAATGTATGATGTTATAAAAATATGAATAGCTCTGGAAGGGTACAAGTGAAATTTCTTTTTAAAAATGCAAAATACTCAGGAAACATCGGGCTGCATCACTGTATAGTTTTTGGAAGCCTCATATATCTGGTATTGCCCACAGAAGGCTTTAAACTGTAATGAAAAAAACCAGAAAATTTAAACGCCCCGTACAGCATGATGCATTTATTTTTTTGAACATCTCATTGTAGTATGATATTCGCCAATAAAAGAGCTACAACTAAAAAAAAAACATTCAAATCGAACAAATGGTTGCGAAGATATTCATGGCTAATGCATAAAATACAAGAGTCGATAAAAAGTTGAATATCTCTGGACGACTTCAAGATAAATTGGTTCTTAAAAAAACAAAATACTCAAGAGATACTAGGCTACAACGCTTTATTGTTTTAATATACCTCAGCAACCTGGCATTGCCCACAGAAGACGTTAAAATTTGACTATAAAACATGATATTATTTAAACGCCCTGTACAACATGAAGATTTTATTTTTTGGACTTCTGTTCGATAGAGGGAATTTGACAATAACAGAGCTACTATTGAAAGAAAAAAACGTTGAAATCCGACTAAAGATTGGGAAGATAACAATTGTTAAAATTTAACGAAACTTTAGGTGGTGCGCTAATTTTGTCCATCAGTATATTTGAAAATATTCAAACTTACTAGGTTTATCCACATAATAAGAGCGATTTTGTCACTAACAAAATTTAATCGAGATTTTAATTTCATAAACCCACTCAACATAATCTAGTCCCTGGGTTTTTTACTGCGAAAAGCATTATAATCGGCTGAGGATACAATTTAACTAGATATATTATTCCTAACCTTTCAATAACATTTTGAAACCATAATTAGAAATTACAGGTTCTGGAAAATATGCTTTATATGCGAGCTCCAACAGTTCCGAAAGTATTAGTGCAAGACATCGAATTCAATTCGGTCTATAATATAATATGTTTTAATAATGTGAAATGTAATTGTCGGCTGCAGCCATATCAACTCTAACAACCATGTCTCATGACAGCTCTGTTTATCTCTGTGGTGTCGTTGCGTTTTGATTGTGTGAAAGTTTTAGCTTTTAGTGAATTACATTTATATTAACTCTCTTAAACCATGCTTAGTCTTCTCCTGTGCTGCCATTCTAGTATGGTTTCACATTCCTATCTGATTGTTTTCCCTCCTTTTATTTTCATATTTCCTGTTCTGAACTGTTTTTCATTACGTTAAATGAAGAGAGACAACTGAAATCTCTTTGTTTTCAAATATTCTAACGCTCAGTTGCCTAAAACACATGTGCGTCTCATTATCGCATGCATTTAAAGTCCATGCAGAACACAATTGAATCCCTTACTAGAAATAGCTTGATAGCTTTCGAGGGGCTCAATGGAAACCTATGAGTCTAATCATGAGTATAATCATAATAATAAGTAATAACTTCTGGAACAGTTCCTATTAGAGCAAAAGCCCGTGAACCCCAGACCTTCGTTATTTTATAAAAGCTGAAAACTTGTCTACGCATGCTCCCAACATAGGTAAGAACGACGGACCATTATGAAATTTGGGTTACCCTGGCTTTGGCATGTAAACGGTATTAAAGGGGTGTAAAATACTGATCTATTTTCGTCAAATTATAAAGTGTGATTTTTTGATATTACCTTCAGAATATCATCAAAAATCACGTCATTAATTGCCAGACACTTAATATAGTGGCAGCCCCTTGCCAGACACCCTTAATTTTCATTAAATTATATGTAATTCTACTTACGTTATAGTTTAAAAGCTGATTTTTATATATAATACTTGGGTAATAATAAGATAATGTTTCCTCATTAGCCAGACATTTTTGATAGTGCCAACCCTTTGCCAGACAATCTTGTAGTTTAGCTGCAGGTGCGAGCGCGAGACAGTATACAGGTTTGGAAATTCACATCTGAAACATACGATATACAATGCATCAGACAGAGAATTCTTCGGTCCAGTTGCCCAGATGAATAGTCGAGACAATCACTTGCTGTAACACACTGAGTTCAGTTGTCTTACTTCTTTATTCTACTCTTGTCTCTCTCTTATCGTTTAGAGGAGCGTAATTCTTTAGTATGGTAGGCAACAGTAAATACTTGAATCGAGTATTACGGGCAGCCTGACAAATTAAAAATTCTATACGTGTAGTTCGGGTTCCCTACCATACTGCGATAAGAGAGAGACGAGAATAGATTATCGCAGTAAGACAGTTGAATTCATTCAGTTATCGCACTTCATTATCTCGCCTATATTCATCTGTGCAACTGTAGGGAAGAATTCTCTGTCTGATGCCTTGTATATCGTATGTTCTCGATGTGAATTTCCAAATCGGTATATGAGTGCGTGCGAGTGAGACGGCATGATTATAATGACTTATGCAAATAAAGTTTTTGGTACAGATTTATTGTATAACTTATCATTCAAGTGAATCTCTAAAAAATCTGAAGAAAAGACTTTCGATTCTACAACTAAATTAAATTGTTAAAAATTTTAATTTATTCTATTAACAATTTAATTTAGTTGTAGAATCGAAAGTCTTTTCTTCAGATTTTTTAGAGATTCACTTAAATGATTAGTTATATAAATCTATACCAGAAAATTTATTTGCATAAGTCATTATAATCATGCCGTCTCACTCGCACCCACTCATATATACTGTCTCGCGCTCGCACCTGCAGCTAAACTACAAGATTGTCTGGCGAAGGGTTGGCACTATCAAAAATGTCTGGCTAATGAGGAAACATTATATATATAAATATATAAATCAGCTTTTAAACTATAACGTAAGTAGAATTACATATAATTTAATGAACATTAAGGGTGTCTGGCAAGGGCTGCCACTATTAGTAAGTGTCTGGCAATTAATGACGAGATTTTTAATGATATTCTGAAGGTAATATCAAAAAATCACACTTTATAATTTGACGAAATTAGATCAGTATTTTACACCCCGTTTACCTGCCAAAGCCAGGGTAACCCAAATTTCATAATGGTACATCGTTCTTACCTGTGTTGGGAGCATGCGTAGACAAGTTTTCAGCTTTTATAAAATAACGAAGGTCTGGGGTTCACGGGCTCTTAGACTATATGTTCCGTAAATTATTAAGGGAGAACAGTGAACTCCTTCCTATTTTGATTATGTATCTAAATAATTAAAGAAAACTGAAATATAACTTTCCTTCAAGGTTACCTTAGATATCGTTAAGCCTGTTAGTATTTCCAGCAACTATATACATATTTTTGTCAGGTGTTCAGTGATACCCTTCAAAATCAAGTTTGGTTCAATTTAGACTATCCATGCCGTATGCGTGATCTGAATGTAATTGTAAGAAACAGTTGACATTATTTTCTTGAAATCACTGATAATTCACACTGGAAGGCTTTTTTCGATGAATTACCCATTAACTGTTTGTTACAATTACTGATATTATTGGAAATGGAAAGTACAATAGAGCAATATAATTTAAATATATTTTTGCACATTATCCATTTTTTCATCTTCCTGCATAATTTTGATCTTCACTCAGATAATCCTTGATTTACTTCTTAATTGCTTTCCCTGAAACACTTAACATTAACTGCTGTATTGTATCTTATTTAATTGTTCCGAACCTAAGCTGAATCTATCCACTTAACATTTACTTTCGCGCCATATAATATGTATATGTATAACATATGTATAACAATCTCTGATGCAGGTAGGTGTAGTTCACATATACATATAAGAAAACTGAAGCAGTTTAGTGTAACCTGAAGGTCTTGATAGATTTATACATCAATCCTTTAACGTTTTATCCTTCATAGAAAGATAATTTTGATCCTATATAAACCAATTCCTAAGATCCACCTTTGATTTCACTAAACCGTAAATGCAAAATAATAATTTTGTTCCATAACAGACATCCAAACGGTTTTGAAACGTACCCCATATCTTCAACTACTGTCATTATAATACTTTTTTTGAATTTTCATTTTTAATATTTGTGGATAATATTCTTATAATCTTGCAGATTTTTCATCATCTGACCAATCTCATTCCTGTGAAAAATGTAAAAATAATTAATGAAACACATCGAATATTTAACCACAAATTATAGGTTCCTCATGATTAGTTTGGCAATACCGCATAGTCTTTCGACCAGTGACAAAATGACGGGTATTACTTAGCGCGAAAGAATCTGCGGCAGTGGCAAACTTACCATAAAGAACGACGGGAGTTCCCTCGAATTTGTTGTAATGTGATGGATCCTTTGAGGGCTATGATGAATACAATGACACTAAAATTTGAATGATGTCTTTACGGCAATCATTCATTCAAAATAATTATAATTATCAGCTTATCATAATTCCACTGCCTTTTATATATCCCATTTCAAGTAGTGTTCATCAACTATAATGATTTTAGAGTATGAGTTTTCACCAAAGGCGAAAGAAAACCTAAATTCTATACATATAGCACTTGGCCTTTTTTTAATTTAATGTAATAGTAATTTGATACCAACTGCTGCCTCTCATTGAATAGATGAGTAAAAGTGGCAAACTGCTTGAAAAACACCGAAAATACTTCTTTTTTATGCAATTAATCAACTTCTATTCGGAAAATATTAAATGTCACGATGGTCTGTGAAGATTTAAAAAAAATATTCTGATGTTTTCACCAATGTTACCGGACAAAGAAATTAAGATTAGAATCTGGAAAACATGACCTCTTGAGTGAGTTTAATGTCAAGGCTGAAAACATAAGAATGAAAAATTTACATGAATCTTTACAGGCCTTCGTGACGTAAATTTCCAAGTTATGCAAATTGAGTTTTAAGTTATTGAATAAAAGTTGATTTATTGCATAAAAAAAGGGAAATGATTTTCGGTCTTTCTAAGCAATTGACCACTCTTATGGTACTTCGTCTACTTCTTTGTTGATTATGGATCTGTGCCAACTAATTTTGGAAAAGTGAATTGAACATTGGCTTGTGAAATGTTTTGTTTAGAAATATGTTTTAATAATATTTTTTCTTTCCACAGTCACACCTGCTGGCGTAAATGGCGGCTACTACCAAACGGGCGGCGCACTTCCGGTACAACAGGCCCATTCTACGACGCCGCACGAGGCTCCACATCCTGTCACGCCCAGCGCGGCGCCTCCTACCCCACAGCCAGCCCCCCCTGTGGGGCCTGTAGTTCCGCCCCATGCTCTAGTGAGTACTACCACAGCAATAAAGTAATCAAAGGTGTCAGTTTTCTTTTATTTTACTTAGTTTAGTTGGCTTTCGCTTTGTACTTACTTCTTAACGAATTTCCCAGCTTTGTGGGGATCAGACTTTCAGGCTCTGTAGGGGAACAGATTTCATGGAGTTCAACAGGCGTCTTTTTTATAAGCTTAGTTGCGACTCCAATGGAATTTCACCTGTATGTAAAATTACTTCCTACTATAAATATTTATAGTATTATATATAGTGAAGTATGTCATAAGTATTGGATAACATCTGAGAGCTTTCAAAGTAAAGGACTGCAGCAAGCAAGTACAATATCGTTTAAACCTGACATAGGGTGAAAGCTCTAGTTATTGACACCTTAAGGACATGGATACTTTCAGTAGGCGAATTAGGTTCGTTATTTTACTGTAACACTCTGGTTTCTATTATATACTATAGTTGAATGTTGCTAATTTGGTATTACCTCCAAACTTTCAATAAATATCGATTGAATATTCGAGGAGACACCAATTTTGTCGAAGTTACATATTTGGCGCGAGATTTTGCAGTAGTGTTAATAAGTGTGTTAACGTTTACTTAAGGATAGCGACTGCACATAATTGCGTATATTTTTCGATTTTGTTCTGTTTCATATTCATTAGAAGTTTTTTATTGTTTGTTAGTTTCCAAGGAATATATAATATATAAATTATTGAAGGGTTTACTTACATCAATTAAATATTCCTTGGAATCTTCCAAATAATAGAAAAATTCTAATGAGTATGATACAGAACAAAATCGAAAAATATAACCAATTATATGCAGTCGCTATCCTTAAGTAAACACTAACATATACACTTATTGGCACTACTGCAAAATCTCACGCCAAATATCTAATGATGCCTTTTTCATGATGATAACCTGAGGAAATTTAACTTGACCCAAATAGAAATAAAACATTTTAAAATAGGCGGAGACAGATGAAAAAACCTCAGAAAGCACCAATAGTTTATTACATCGGTATATACGTACACAGTGTGAATCACTATCAGGGTGTCAACAACTGAACGTCAAATTTATAATATGAAAATACATTGATTGGGTGTAAGGCAATGCAAATTGGGAGTTTTGAAAGTTTCGTTAATTACTTTCCTGGTATTAAGGGAGGTATGCGCAAAGCTCCTACAGCAGCGCTTGAAATAATATGATCTACCCCTCTCACATCTACATATTGTGAGGAAATGTAGCCTTCTGATACCAATAAGAATATCCCGTAACAGACAGATCCTACCTGGATACTGGGCTGGACACATGAGGATATTGAATCAATTAGATTTCAACTTCTTGGCAAAACCATCGAATGTTATGCCAACCATTTTCGATTTCGAAATGCCTTTGAAAGGTCATAGTTGACCATCCTAGTGCAATGAGAAACTCCATCCATTTGGTTTATCGATGGATCAGAGAGAGACACTGGCATTAGGGTATATAGTGGTATATGGTGCCGTAACACCATAAAGCAAATGTCAAGGGGCTATGAAGTGACTATGGGTGCCAGGGCATTGTGTTGTTGAAGGAAATGAAAAAGCCAATGAACTTGCAAACAGTGCATCTAGGTTAGCATCTGCTGCACCTGGGCTTTTTTGTGGAATTGAAAAAGACCAATATAAGGCAGCTACCCAACAATGGGAGTTGAATAACTTCTAACCTTGAAGTTCTGGGTAAACAATCCTGGACTAACTCAGTCCAAAGAATTCATGATGTTTTCACCTATCTATACACTAAAAAACTCATTAAGCTGTCACAAGCTGAGTTCAGGTGATGGTGGGACTTCTGACGGGGCACTATCGGTGTAAACATAGTTTGTACCGTATGGAAAAGTTAGCAGATGAGATTGACAGGTCATGGACACCCTAAAGCTTGCGGCCAAGGCTCCAAAGGATGTTGTCGATTTTATCAACGCCATTAACGTCATTCTTGGGTTTCCATGAATGAGTAGGGTAGAGAACTGAAGCCCTACATGATCGCAGTTTTCAAAAGGCTTACCTAGCCATAACAACCTCAATTCAAATAATAAAAATAATTATTATACTTTCCTGGTAGAAGCTTCTTGAAAGATGCATCCTCAGATGATATACTTGTAGATATTACTATTTTTCGTATTGATGAACTGCTACAGGTCATGAAGCTTTGGATTAAGCATGAAATCAACATAAACAATTAAGAAATGCAAAAACCTCAAAAGTGATTTACGAGGAAATAACGTGTAATGTTTTACCTTAAATGTCTAACGATATGAAGAGCATATTGTTGATGCATATCACTCCACCGTTTCACACATTCAAACAAAGTGATTAACATTTTGATTGTACAAGTTTATTATCTGATGAATTCAAATATAGAATAGTAATGCCTTAAACAACAATAGATTCTTACGGCTTTCTATACCGTCTGACATAGATACATGGTATATGCCCTTTTCTCTTTTGTTTCTGTAGCTTTATTTCTGAAAATTGGAATTTGAATATACTCACTATAGTGCACTTTTTGGTTTTTCCGCAAATGACATCCACAGTAGATAAATTCTCAGGACTGAATTAAAATCAGGTGGTAAAAAATCGGATAAACATAAAATGATAAATATGTATTTGTTCTGAATACTGCCTTATGCGCCAAATCATTTAACTTGAATGAGTGCACAACCAAATAAGACAGCAAAAAAATCATAGAGAAATGTGAAATCATCATTTCACCTTTACTCCACCCTGATCTGAAATTGTTCCAAACGTAAAGTGTTATATTATTTAATTTATGAGTAAATACCACTGTTTTGAATTTACTTATTACAGTACTTCCTAAAGAGCCGGTGAAATATTTCACTGAATGAGGGTCAACTAAACAAAGGTGTCGAATTTTTCTTCACATACTGTATAGATGCAAATTCTATGTATAAATCAGAAAAATATTACTGACGTCTTTCATTAGCAAATTTGGGGGAAGAACGACCTTTTTTCTAAATCGATTTTAGGATCAACTGGATTTTTTCAATATGTTGCCAGATTTTCCAAAGTAGAGCGTAAAATTGACACAATGAGACTGAAACAGTTTCAACAGTTATGCTGTGAGAGGATTTTGAGTTACATAGAGTCCCTATCGCCCTCGTTCTCATCTGAGAATTCTACCAAAGATTTCATTACTACTTGTGAAGGTACGAAATGATGTTTAAATGAATCTAGGGGTATATTATAAAGTGTCTGTGATGTCCTGTTATTTTTTTCCTCAAATTATCCAATGTTTTGGTAGGTATTAATGTCTGACGAACGGGATGGTGTCAAATTCAAGTCTGGTCTTTGCGAAACACTAGTTACTAATTTTGTTGAACTGTCACTTTTGGTTGAGTAGTAGATAATGTTTGTGTGTAACAAAAATCTTGTGTAGATTTATGAACAACTCAATAACATAAACTGATATCATTGCACTTTCCCATTTAGCATTAAAAATTTAAAAACTAATGTGCTGATCGATTTCTATAAAACTTTGGATTAAAAAATTGTTTGTTTTTGATTGTCTCATTTAAAAGATACTGACACAGATATTCCCAGCTTCGACTATCAATATTATTTATTTCTTTTCATAAATTATAATGATATTCATAATTTTTTTTATTGTATATTTTTATTTATACTCGCTGTGATCCATATACTACTCAGTGTATTTCGCCCACTTTGTCTAATGTTAGTAATCAAGTGACTGATCATATTCAACTTAGTAAATAAATCAGCACATGTTTTAATACAATAAACTGTGATAATGGGACTGTGTAATTTTTATATTGGTTATGGTGGTGGCATTGTAAAATAGGCACTCAACAAACTAACAATATAAATTGTGTATCATTTATTATAACAGATCATGTGAGTCATCATTATAGGTAGAAAACTTTCTTTTATAATTATTTTTATCATTTGCTGGTTACTTCTGCTGCATACCTTTTATATCCACTTTCTATGTTTGTATTCAACAGGTCATAATTTCAATTTTTCTGGTGTATGTTGTTGAAGTTATTGTAAAAATAGTATTGTTTGCATGTATAAATATGAGAGGTAGCAAAAAATAGTTATCTTCAAAGCAACTATCAAGCGTTTGATTGGAAATGATCCTATAGTTGGTCGTTATGAAGCTGTCTGGGATCTTCAACTTTTGATTAACTTGAGCATAATATTTACGGGAAAAAATTCAAAACCAAGATATGCAGATTATGAGTTCTAGTCTTTAACTACTCAACACAGGCTCAACTGGATCAAAAGAAGACAATAATAAGTTGAGAAGACATTCCCCAATTTTTGGTCTTTCTCTACACCATTCATGAAAGGTTGAGAAACTTTGATTTATCCATTTTCCTATTTCATGCAGTTTTTCATTTAACAGTTGCTATCAACATCTTATTATAAAGTTATTCCATCTCAAATGAGCCAACTCGTATATTGCTTATTCCATAGTGATTGGAAAAATTTCCTGAAACACGTCACATGATTTTGTTTGGGGGACATCTTTAGATAAATATGAGCAACTCCCTTGAAGAGGGCGTTTCAACCCCTCAAGATTGAAAAGGGAAGAGGGGTTGAGTGATACTTCATTTGAAAGTGCAACCCTCTTTACAACGCTATATCAAAACTGTTTTCGCCAAATACCATTTTTTTTTTTTAGTTAAAACGAGCCATCTTGAATATTTGGTTATCTTAAAAAAAATTTGATTGCGTTCATTCTTTGTTCTTAGAAGGTGTGAACTCATATCTTCGATAATTTATTACAAATAAATCTGTTGAATTATTACTTGGCTAATTTGTTCAACATTTTAAAAATAATTATGGTGTAAACATTGCAAGATCATGTTGAGCTGGTTAGGTTAGGTTCCTCAAAATTACGTTTTTCATAAAACAATGTAAAAAGGGTTCCAAGACCTTTCAAATGAAGTATCACTCAACCCTTTTTTCCTATTCATTTATGAGTAGTTGAAGCGCCCCCTCTTAGGAGCTTGCATGTTCAAGCCCTGAATATACGTCAAAAAAATGTCCTGTAAACAAAAAATCATTCGACTTGTTTAGGAAATTTTTCCAAGGAGTATGGGAAAAGAAATATATGAAATGACTCGTCAGAATTGGTGATATCTGAACTACAACTCTTTAATTCTTTAACCCTATGAGGTAGAGAAAAATGAATGTTTTTTTTTCAGTATAGGCCATAAAATTTGGGGAGGCTGGGCCAAATCTAAAAAAGATAACCATTCTCCATCTCTGGTTCCCCCTGGTTCACTGATGGCTCTGTCACAGCAACAGGGTCTGGGGCCGGAATCGTGGGTCCTCACTTCAATCAGGCTATCCCTCTGGGGAAGGACTGTTCCATTGTGCAGGCTGAGCTATTTGCGGTTCTTGCGTGCGCACTGGAAAACATTCGCAGGGGATACTCTGGCCAGCACATTTATATATGTTGCGACAGCCAGGGAACTCTGAAATCTCTATCTGATGTTAGAGTTGATTCTCTTTTGGTAGAAGAATGCAGGAAAGCTCTGCGTGGGCTGGGCTCTGATAACTTTTTGAAAGTAATCTGGTGTCCGGCTCATGCGGATATACCTGGTAACGTCAAGGCAGATGAACTGGCTAGGCGGGGTGCCGGATTAGCATTTGTTGGTCCGGAGCCTTCGCTGCCAATCTGTCGCACATCTGTCAGAAGTTTCTTCAGGAACTGGCTGAACAGGGAATTTTCCTCGGAATGGAGCGCAGGGGTGGGCCTGAGGTGGTCGAGGATTCTCATTGAGAGACCGTCCTCGCGATCTGAGGTCAATAGGCTTCTGCTGCTGGAGAGGAAACAACTCGGTCTGGTGACTGGTGCATTGACTGATCACCTGTTCAACAAGCATTTGAAGAGAATGGGATTGACGAGCTGCTCCCTATGCCGGTGGTGCAGGAGTACTGATGAAACGGTTGAGCATATTTTGTTCAACTGTGGAAACCTTACTGAGTTAAGGTCAACACACCTAGGAAATCCAACACCTTCTATTCCTATGGTGAGAGGGACCACTCCTAGCAGGCTCGCGACATTTCTGTCTTCGTGTCTGAGGAGCTGAGTCTCTATAGAACGATGCGGGTGAACAATGGGCCACTAGGCCTCAGTTCGGCCGGTAAGGCACCGCACAGAGAAGAAGAAGAAGATTCTCCATCTCTTAGGGTTAAAAAGTAGTTCAGTTATCACCAATTCTGGCTACCCTGTACATCAGACACACATTCACAATCAAAATCTGATAGTTGTGAAATTAACTAAAAAAATTTGCTAGCTTTTGTACTGTTCTTTTGGATCATCACAACTTATCCGAATTAAATGACTGAATTTTAATTCTTACAGCCTCTAAGCACAGCGGACCCAGCCAATCATCACGTCCCCAAACCGGAGCCATCGGAAGTACATTAGCAGCCGCACCATCGTCGCCGTTGTAGATGAGAAAGAACGTTTCTCTCTCACCTTACGCCTCCTACTTTAAAAAAAATTCTTCGTATATTTCCAAAAACTGGGCTGGCTGGATGGCCGACTCGTTGACGATGACACGGTGGCAGATCTAAGGATCTCATTGCCAACGCGGTCGCCTCATATGTGAGTGTGTATGTGTGTGATGGACCGGGGTCGATGAATTAAAAAATTTGTTCTTAATCCAATTTTAGTTTCAGTGTTTTCATGAACCATTTAGTGTTATACATATCGTGACTTCTATAGGAAGTTTGTTCGGAAAATTGAAATATCTACTGTGAAAAAGCAAGACAGTCTCGGATGTTGAATGTTATTCAGACTTTTAACTCATTTTTGAACTGTTCATTTCAAAAAAAATCTTAAAACTGAACTTGAAGTTCTGTGTAAATTGTTAATTTAGTTAACTACTATTTTTGCTTTCATTAGTTAACGATAACATTGGATATGTTTAAAATAAAGAAATAACTTGATAGATCCATTTTCTGAGACAAACCCCTGGCATTCTTTTTTCTACATCACAGAATATTTTGTAAGCACTTGAAACGCATTTTTAGAATCCCTTACTGTCTTATTGATTTTTTTTTTCAAAGTTTTTAATGATCTAAATCAAAATAATATTGATGTAAATATAACTTAGGATTTTATGATGTATGTTTCTTTTTCATTTCAGAAATTGACAAGAGGGATTTCTTGAAAATGAGCCATGTAAAAAATAATCTTGAAGTATGATATGACTTCCTGCTTTCAAACAAAATATTGGTGCCTCAAATAAGCAATTTGATATGAATAGATCGAATGGATTTCAATCTTAAACAATTTTTGCTATAGAAACACATTATATTTAGTTAAATATCGAATAATTGTAAAAACATAACTTTTCTCAATTTGGAAGAAGGAAGTGATTCTAAAAATTCAGTCCATTTTTTTGTAAAGAATGACATCTTAGCTTTTTTATATACAGGGTGTCCGGGGAATAACTGTACATACTTTTACCAGAGATAGAGTTGCACTAGCTGACTACTGATTGACTATAAAAAATTAATTTTTGGATTTCCCTAGAAAACTACAGGGTTTTTTCCAACTTCATGGAAATACTTAGACCATCATAAAATCAAAACTTATTGACGGATATTATTGAAACTAGGGAGGTTATTGGCACATGCCTAGGTCGAGTCAGAAAGATATCAATTATTTCAATATTCCAGGGCCGGACTCATTAATCCTCATTAAAGTGTTCAGGGTAAAAAAAACACTTTGTATTTCGAATTACATATAATTGATTCGCTTTTTTGAAACAAGCTAAATTATGCTTCAATTTGTGGTATCGCTTAAAGTTGTCACATCCACAATTATTTTTTTATGATTTTTGAATTTGGAAAAAGTTCGAAAAATTGAATTTATTTACCTGAACAGGACTTACTCACCTTGTGGAGGAGGAAAATAAATAAAAATTTTCTTAAAAAGTCACTGAAGGTGAGGAAGACTATAATATTTGTGGATATACTGGGTGGCCACCCTAGACGCGGATCTCATTGCGATGAAGTGAATGAAGTTATATTGCAAAAAAAACAATTGGCGACATGTATAGGGTATACATAAGCATATTTCAAAATTATTCGTATGTATACCGGGTGTTCCACAAAAAAGATATAGACCAAAGTGACACTTCTTCCAATGAACACCCGGTAAAAAAACGAATAATTTGAATATGCTTATGTATACCCTATACATGTCGCCAATAGTTTTTTTTCGCAACATACCTTCATTCACTTCATCGCAATGAGATCCGCGTCTAGGTGGCCACCCAGTATATCAACAAATTATTATAGTCTTCCTCACCTTCAGTGACTTTTTAAAGAAAATTTATTATTTATTTTCCACCTTCACAAGGTGACTAAGTCCTGTTCAGTTAAATAAATTCAATTTTTCGAACTTTTTCCAAATTCAAAAATTCATAAAAAAATAATTGTTTATGTGACAACGTTAAGCGATACCACAATTTGAAGCATAATTTAGCTTGTTTCTAAAAAGCGAATCATTATTCGTATTTCGAAATACAAAGTGTTTTTTTTACCCTGAACACTTTAAATGAGGATTAAAGAGTCCGGCCCTGGAATAATGAAATAATTGATATCTTTCTGACTCGACCTAGGGATGTGCCAATAACCTACCAAGTTTCAATAATATCCGTCAGTAAGTTTGGATTTTATGATGGTCTAAGTATTTCCATGAAGTTGGAAAAACACCCTGTATTTTGTAGGGAAATCCAGAAATTAATTTTTTTATAGTCAATTAGTAGTCAGCTAGTGCAACTCTATCTCTGGTAAAAGTATGTACAGTTATTCCCCGGACACCCTGTATACTCTGTTCAAGAAGTTTTGTACGATGCTCATTATCCTGAGGTTATTTGATCTGTAGTTGAGCTTCGTTAGAAACTTAAATTTTAGCATTTTAGGTTAAATATTGAATTTCTAAATTTCACAAATAGTTATGTAAATCTTTTTAGTTTTAGATCTTTATCAAACAAGTGCATTATTTTTTGAATGATATCTGTATGATTAAGAGCAATGTGACATTTTCCACCTAAAATAATTACTGAAAAGTTATTGCTCTTACAAAATAAAATATTCTCAGTATTATGTCCAGGTCAAAATTTGTTACATTTTTTTCCTACAAGGTAAAACCATAAGAATTTCACAAATTGTAACTAACATGTTCAATTAATCAGTTACTTTATTTTTTAGAATATAATTTTTCATATTTGTCAGGCTCTTTTCAGTATTAAATCTTCTCAAATATTTTTCAAAATTTCTGGTATTATCAAACTTTATCTGATGTGAGAAATCGGAAGAATCTAATTCTGCGGTTATGAAAATGTTACATTTCAGTACCCTTTTTCTGCCATATGAACGAGTGTATTTCATCAAATATGCAAATATTTTTATTAGAAACTTCCAAAATTTTCGAATTATCAAAGTAGATCCATTAACTATATTTGAAAGGCGAGTTTTTTTTATGGATCAAATATTAAAATGTGATCTTTCTGATATCATAATAACTTCCAAATTCAAGAGCGCCAAACTTGTAACTGAAAATGTTTCAGTATCTGTGGGTGTGGAAAATTTTATTGTTTAAAAATCGAAAATTGTGACCTGCACATGCAACTGACCAATCAATGTTTCTACTTCTGTTTCATTTTGGAAAATTTCAAGATAACTATTTTCGTTTGAACAATTTTGTTTTAATCTATTTTAAGAAAATTCTAAGTCATTTTTATAATGTACATTTTTATTGTTGTATATGGTACCATAGGGTGCTGATGGAAAATGTCGCAATTGGTATGAATGAGAGAGTAGCCCATATTTTCTGTTGAAAAACATTAGAAAAGATAAACTTATTATATTGATTGGTAATATATGAGATATATAATGAGACTTGTGTTTTAAAAATGTTGTAAACCAGTGTCACATTGGTTTTTAAAGTGAACTTCTAAACAAAAATGGAACAATTTTCAGGTGAAGTGCAGTTAAGTTTCCTTTCGTAAATGTAGAATAAATTTAGTAATAATTATCAATGATTTCAGTGATAACTTTCAAACTGCTTCAAGTGAAAATGCATACTTTTGTTCGGTTGCTTTTTCTACAATAGAAACTTTAGTCGGTTTGTTAAATTCAAATTTTTTGTTTGATAGCTCAATAACGTTTAATTTTGTATAAACTTGTATTTGTTTCATATTGAATACATTTTTGAAAACCCGACTTGCAAACAAAATATCTAGTTTTGAACATTCCAAAAGGGTTTCATAGACTAATTAAAAACAGTTATGGTGTGCTATTTGCTAAGTATATTTTTATATAAATCATTATTAATCTCGAAATGTAGAAAATGGTTCACCTATGCTGATTGAAAAATAAATAACATTAAGAAAATAGTATGAACAAAGGAATGCATTTTCTTCAGGTACACAATAGGTCAGCATGTCAAAAAATGTAGGGCTAATGGACTTCCACATTTTGAAAATAAATATCTTTAAAGTGAACGAATTTTACAGTGATTCCTTGTGTGCTCTAATTTTAGGGGTCACATATGTACCGATTTCCAACCACGACATTACAATCTTATTACAGATGTAATTCTAGTCTATTTCTGGAGATTATGAAGTAAAGGAAACCTCATCCTATCGTTACGACCACTCCATCGTGAACGCGTCAGAGTAGGCATCTATCTCTCTTTACTGGTACAATCAACCTCCGACAAATTCCAGTGGAATGTTCTATGGAGAAGGAGGAGCTAAAGTTTTACTCAACTCATACTTTAGTAGTGTTCTTTTATTCACCGGTTGCAGCAAATCTTTCGTTTTTTCAACGGTTGAAACTGTCACTCGTTCGTTTAATCACCGATGTTTGCAACGGTGGCTCATCGGTTCCTTCAACTTCCAGAGCTGATGAATGTGATGAAATGCTGATGAATCAAGTAGAGAGAGTCTATTTTTATGAAAGAAACGTCAATGGACTGTCACGACTCAACTAAACAGCAGATAACCATCAACTCATTATTTTTTCGTTTCCATCCAGGTGAATCCATCGATGAATAAGTGAACACTACTTTTGGTGAAATAGTATAGTGATGACACTGCTCGCAAAACAACAACAGAATGAAACTTGCACATGCAATAAGTCAATCAACAATGTGCAGGAATTTGATGAATCCGGAGTACTGACATATTACTGTACAGGAAGTGGTGGACCAATACTTGGAACGTATTATAGGATAGATAGTTTGTAAATGGCGACTAGAAGGTGGTTAAAAGCTGGTGCAGGTTCAACTCAGTTGGGACAAATGTTTTCAAACTGCCTTGTTATTGTTTAAATTGTCAGCAAGCGACTTCTTCGTGTGGCCAACTACAGCTAAGCTTTCCTCTTAACTACAGCTAGATTTTGGGAAATTACAAAGTCTGATACAGTACAATAAAAAATTAAAATAAACATAATGAATAACTGAATAAACAAGAGCGATGGCAAAAATCAATAATGCGAAAAATGTAAATGAAGAGCAAGATACACAGCATTCTGGTATCAAGGGAAACATAAACTAATCGCGCTAAATCTATTAATATGAGAGCTGATACAAAATTCGAAATTCTTGGGTGCTTATATCACAATGCAACGAATAGAGACGACACAACTATAGCAAAATCATTAGTTAGACGGATAAGAGAACCATCCGATATTATGCGATGAAATACATCAGATCCCTCTCTGGCAATTCTAATCCAACTCGGGAGGTTTTCCGTGCGTATGTGTATGATAACCTCCATTGTATTTACAGAATTAAGGTTATCTTGTCAGAGTAGGAAGTAAACATAGAGAAGCCCCTACTCATGAATAGTACTGCATTGTAATCAACCAAGCATTAGAGTGAGATGGAAAGCATTGCAGTACCGCGTACGGTACCGTTTTTATTTCTACAATTTCAGAGTATAATACAACGTTTTCGTAATTTTGCCATATAGTCCGTTCACGAAAGGTTGAGCCGTCGGTTGGCCATGGAAATTTGGCATATTCCACTGTGTATATTAAAATTTAGGTATGTTCTTGTCAGATTGATACGCAATGTTGTCAATATTGCATAGAGTTCTCTGATAACTCGCAATCTCGTCGAACGAGGCCGGGTACATTCGGCAACGTTGACTTCATTTTACGTTATGACAGCAAATACTTACTGCCACTTCAGATAAATAAAAAAATGCCTACTATGTGCTCAACCTTTCGTGAACGGCATATAGCTATAATTACTGGGATACCCTTAAGCAACAATAAACGGTCACAAAATGAGTAAAATAATTCTGTTTATGAACGTCAAGTCGAAATAAAAATGTAAATGCGACTCATCGAGAACTAAACACTAACAGACGATGTTGCCGAAGTATTAGAGTAGGAGTGCGGTAGACCAATTATCCCAGTACGGAATAAAAATACGGCACACTCTCACTCACATTCTCTTTTGATGGGCTTAGCTCATACAAGACTGTGTACTCAATCTCTCAGTTTTAATCTATGTCCTTAATATATAGTTCCATTCATACAACAAAATACATCATACTTTTTATTCTTAATGAACAAGACATATTTACACAACCATCCAAGCCCTCACAGACACTCTCGAACCCAGAACTACCGGTCAACAGGCTAGAGCTCTTAGTCATAGATAACCTACTCGTAGTGTCTAGCCACTGGGGTCTTCTTCCTCTCTGTGCGGTGCCTTACCGCCGAACTGAGGCCTAGTGGCCCATTGTTCACCCGCATCGTTCTATAGAGACTCAGCTCTTCAGACACGAAGACAGAAATGTCGCGAGCCTGCCAGGAGTGGTCCCTCTCACCATAGGAATAGAAGGTGTTGGATTTCCTAGGTGTGTTGACCTTAACTCGGTAAGGTTTCCACAGTTGAACAAAATATGCTCAACCGTTTCATCAGTACTACTCCTGCACCACCGGCATAGGGAGCAGCTCGTCAATCCCATTCTCTTCAAATGCTGCCACTGGGTCGGTAAATAAGGTTATAGAAATTTTATCGGCCTTAGAACTAAAGCAAAACAAAAATTGGTTTTTTGAAAATTTGCGTACTCTTTCGAAAAACTAAAAATATAGAATTATTTTAATAATACGATCATAAGAACCGCTTCTGATGAAGAATCTTCGTTTTACATTATTTATTCTTCCAGTGATCATGCTGATTTAATTGGTCACTTTCTATATAAGCACGGGACATCTCTATTTTTTAACAGACGTTGCTCATGAAATATTGTATATTTCATTATTCAATAATAAGGTAACCAAGAAATTTTGTATCACCAAGGCAATTTTATTTCTTAAGTTTATTGTATTTCTGTTTTACACTATTTTAGATTTGTGTAGTTTTCATTCTATTTACATAAAACTACTACCTATGTATTAAATATCATCAGCGCCTGTTCTAATAATAATTGAGGCTCTGGTTCCGATGGGATTTCCACCAATATCAAGCTGTATTTGTACTAAACTCTTATCCTTGGTCTCAACGACAAAAAAATATACATACACAGCACCCACATATAAAAATAATGAGGCCATGATAAACATTTGATAACTATCCATTTTCGTGTGCCAAAATCCATGAAATTTAATTATGAAAAATATCAAAAACCAAAAAATTGAATTGACAATAGTCAGCCCTGTATGATAAACTTGAGTTGGAAGGTACTGGTACACTAAAAGGCCAGTATAATGATTCAAGCCCATTTCAAAAGCAAAAATTATGAAAAAACAGCATCCAAAACAGCACCATCTCAGATATTCGGTATTAGTGCAAAAATTAAAACTAAGAACCAACAAGATCCATGCTAATAACATCTGGGCCGTTGCAACAATTGTGCAGCTAAGAATGAGGGGCGTTCTCACAGGCAATTTGAATTTCAGATGCACTAAAGACCAAAAGAGTCTGGATAAAAGCAGGATGCAGCCCAAGAAAATAACATCATCTGTCTCACTTATGAGAGGAACTACTGACCATATTATGGTACCGTAAAAGAGGAACAAGTGATATCCTGATCCTACCTGCAGCATTATGATTCCAACTATTATAACTAAGCCTTTTTTCACCACGCTGGAATTCAACATGTATCTATCTTCAATGTTCATTCTTCTGTATTCATATTCTAGTCTTATCTTCCTCATATTGTCGGAAGTATTATTTCGTCCAATGTACCAGATAAGAGACTTCTCTGCGTATTTTTCTCCAAATTTGTACATATGAACTGGACTTTCAGGCATAATAAAAAGCATGATGAAGTAAACACATGTTATGCCTATACATGCTAATCCACCATTTTTCGACTCTGCAAATATTCCCGTTAATTGCACAAGGAACACTCCAACCAGCGTAAATAATGGGGGTACAATTTTCATATATTTCAAGAGCGCTATGTGGATAGTGTCATTCATCAGCATTTGACCACAAACTATATAACATATACCGAAAAAACCCAAGAAAAATCTTCCAGCTTGAACGAAACCTTTCAGGGTTGTAAAGAATAGCAATATACACAATATCAGGTAGATAAATGTTTGTATCAAGAGAGTTCTTCTAGGACCGTTTTTGTATCCCATTACAGTCCAGAGACCAAAACCCAGGCATGCTCCTAAAGGTACCATTGAAGTCATCCATGTATAGTAACCTGCAAAATTCGGTATCTTGGCTTTATGATGTTGTGAGTACATCATGGGTGAAGCCCATCCGAGACATGTTCCAAAACAAAGATTTCCCATCGAAACTGAAATAAAGAAAAGTTGAGTTATTTAACATTGAAAATGTTGATGCATGCAAACAGAAAGAGTCTTAGGAGCTAACGTTTGTCGATCAGCGGAGCACTATGAATACAGAGGGCAGCGAGTTTCTCACACATAAGATTATCTTTCCAGTTTCCGCGAAATCAATAGTTCTAGGAAGGTGTATGTTTTCGAATTGTCGGCCGCTTCAGAAGACTGCAAAGGTAGAAATAGTGACTTTTTGATTCCTACAAGAAGTTGTTTCTCTATATCATGTGACACAAGTTCTCTATACTCTGAGTAGAGTAAAATTGTGGATGTGGTAATGGGATAATGACGGGTGTATTTTTTTAGAGGCATAGAACTTTGAGTTGGTTTAAGTTAATTCGATTTCCATAAGCGAATTTTGTTTATTGATGAAGCGCACTTCTGGTTGAATGGCTACGTCAACAAACAAAACTGCCGCATTTGCAGTGACGCGACATCCTCAAGTGTATGTCGAAACACCGTTACAATCAGAAAAACTGACTGTTTGGTGCGCTTTATGGGCTGGTAGAATCATTGGTCCGTACTTTTTCAAAAACGATGATGGCCAGAACGTTACAGTCAATGGTGATCGGTATAGAGCCAAGATTTCTAACTTTTTCATTCCTAGATTGAACAACCATGATGTCCAGGAGCTGAGGTTCCAACAATACGGCTCAATATGTCGCACAGCTAGTGCCACAATCGATTTATTGAAAGACACGTTTGGTCACCGCCTAATTTCACGTTTGGACCTGTGATTTGGCCTCCAAGATCTTGTGATTTAACACCGCTAGACAACTTTCTGTAGGGCTATGTAAAGCCATTGGTCTATGCGGATAACGCTTGACCATTTGGAAGACAACATTCGCTGTGTTATTGCCGATATACGGCCGCAAATGTTGGAAAAAGTAATCGAAAATTGGACTAAATGCCAGAAATCATATTTAAAATGTAATGCCACTATACCTCTAAAAAAACACCCTTTAGAATGTACCTACTATTTCACTCGTGCTGTCCACTCTACTCTACCGTGCACAATCTTAAGTAGGTCCTCTACTGACACTAGCACAATCTGTTTACATCATGCTAGTAGGGGAATAGTAAGTACCCTATCACCGAACTCTACCATATAGCGCTGTAATTGCAGAATGAATATGGGATATGGGATATTAGGATGAAGAATACTTACCAACAATACATGAATAAACTTGAGTAGACTTTCTTCCTGCGTCATGCGTTGCAGAATAAATACGTTTTCTTAACTCTTCCTCTGTGATCGAATAAGGACTTTCTCGATTATTCTCAGGTTCTTCTTCTGATAGATCAGCTTGTATTGTAACAGATTTGTTTTTTGGCTTTTCATCATATTCAGGCATTTTCGAGTGCCATTGAGATTTCAGTCTTCTTCACTTTCGAGCTTATCATAATTGTCATACTTATGTATACATTTTTCAGAAAAATCAGATTCGGAGTAATGTTGAAATATAATGAACGAATCGATAAGACTAGTTGTGATTAAAACGATAATCATACGGCTCCCACTGACACTGACAGATATTATGACGCTGTCTAAAATAATTCAAGACATTTCTTTCATACGTAATGAGGGGGAAATATTGAATTATTTGTTCTACTTCAGCCAGAAACGTGAAACTTCTTGATGCCTCACGAGCCAAATTACCAGACAAACGTTATTGTCATTTGAGACATGAAACCCAAAAGTCTCATTGAGACAAATTAAACGTGCACTCGGAAGAAGCGAAGTGCTCGGAAGGGACGCATCGTTTCCCGCCGGAGAAGTTTGCATTGAATCAAATGGACATCCGCTCATACAGGCGGGGCGAAGAGAAGAGGCGAGTCGTTTGAAGCGAATGATCCTTGGGGAATGTGCGCGTCAAACTTCTCGAGAAGGCATGCGACAAGGGTAATAAAAATTTATTGCGGCCTAGAGATAGGGGGCATTTCTTCCGATGGCTGTTCAACGTATCGCCTCGCCCATGTGTGCGTACCTCTGCGAAATAACGCATCGTCTCCCGTCGCGCCTCTTCGCCCAAGTGAGCATCAACCCTTAAGGATCTTCTCTTATTGAATTTTCCGAGAATTTTTTTTGCAGTGTTCTTGGCCAGAAAGGCTCTGCCAAAGTATCTTGTTCCCTTCTCCTTTCTGGTGATTTCTTTTTTGTAAGCGCTTTACCCTATGCGGCATATGCCACAAAAGGTTTCGGTTCTAAGAAAGGGGTCGATGACCCCATCCTGTCCAAATCGTCTGCCTCCTCATTACTATTTATTTCAGAATGTCTTGATTCAAAAGCGCTCTAAAATTGTTTTCAATAGGAATGGAGCAGTGGGTTTGGTCTTAAACTTGTCTTGGGGTCTTGGGGTTCATGGAAATTCAGTAGTCATAGTTCGCTGGACGGGTGAGGAGCATCCGTTACTAAAATCAACATTTTTTTCTCTGATGAAGCCCATTCTTATCTCAACGGCTATGCAAACCAACAAAATTGCCGGTATTGGTCTACAGAAAACCCCAAATAGAAACATGAGACATTGCATAGTCACAGTTCGATGTGCAATACACGCACAAGGCATTATTGACCCGTACAGACTCAGCTGAGCAGTAACAGTGGATTCAAATCGTTATATATGTTGAACAATTTTTTTAAGCACCCCTTCAAGACTTTGATGGATACAATCGGGACACTTGGTTTCAACAAGACGGGGCCACTTGTCACTCTTCAAATCGGTCTTTACCTATTATTCAGGCGCTTTTTCCTGGAACAATTATTTCTCGGCGTGGAGACCTTCCATGGCTCCCCATAAGCCCGGACTTTTGACACCTTGCGACTTTTACTTATGGGGATAACTCAATAGTGTAGCTTACCGCAACAATCCCCGCACTCTAATTGCGTTGAAGGAAAATATCCGGCAGGAAATTCAAGCCATCGACCAAGAAACTTTGCGACGTGTTTTTCTAAATTTGTGGGAACGCCTCGAAGCAGAGTGTAAGCAGAAAAACGCTGGACATGTGGACAGCGTCATTTTTAAGAAAAAAAATTGAAATTGACTTGATAATTTTTTTTTTCATTTCTCTTTTGAATCGGAATTCCTTAGTTGACCACCCAGTAGGTTCGTTTCCAGGGAGGTTTGAAGATGTGATGTTTTCGGTAGGGGCAAAAATGCAGCCCCTGCTCGTTGATCTTCTCATCTCCAGTGCCCTGCATAGATATTCTGAGGATAATTTCATGTGCAGCTGTGTGTCACAAGGACAATAAGGCGAGTAACATCCTCTATCATCCTTTTGTGGGAATTGAATGGAGTCTGGAATTTGGTCATATTTTCATATGTTGAAAAATGTACGTTTCCACCTTAGTAAAGAAAATAACTTTAAAATGTGTTAACTGATGGTACCTAGACTCGACACTTCCACTTTAAGTTTACATCTTGCAGGAATCCTACGAAAAGTTTATCTTAGCTAAACATCAACGAATTCGTGGAAAAAGTTACAGAATTAACTTGAAAAATATATACACAGTAAGCACAGCATCAATATTGTTTTATAAGTAGAACAAATTTCAGTAAATCCAAAATTGTTTATCTTGATGATAACTATTCTGAAAGATGGACAGATGGAGTATTGAAAATTTGCCAGTTAAATAATATTATCAAGATATGAAGAAACTGATTTACAACGCAGATTTGTTATTTATATTCATACAATTTTTTTTGCGCGCTTTTACTTAGCCCCATTTCGCACCAAGCCAGTCCAGTCCAGTCGAGTCAAGTCACTTAAGGATTGGAACTATTAACTTCGTTTAAAATCGTTTAAAACAAATGGAATGTGAAATCTAGTTTCACACTAGGGCCTAGATTTCACATTCCATTTGTTTTAAACGATTTTAAACGAAGTTAATAGTTCCAATCCTGAAGTGACTTGACTCGACTGGACTGGACTGGCTTGGTGCGAAATGGGGCTTAGGGTAACAGAGAGTCATTTTTTGTCCATAGATTTGGAAATTTTTAATTTTTCCTGGTCACTAGAAGTTCAAATGTCAAAGACATAAAACATAACCTATAAAATTCAAAAATACATGTTTTTAAGCTTTAGGTGCCAAAAGAATAAATTTGAGGTAAATATACGTTAATCTGTATATTATCTATCAGTCGTTCAGTAACTACCTCTATAAAGAAATTCTTTACCGTTTAAAACCTTTTCAAACTTCAATCCACTTGAAATCGTACATAATCCTAATTGTTAATGATAAGGATACATTTTGAATTTGGTTCAGTGTCCGCATAAAATTTTTGCTTATCAAATTGAAATATCAAGGTTATCAATTTATAATAACATCATTAGTTCTAGGAAGTTTCAAACACAAGAGGTTCCTTTTGCAGACAGTTTTTATGCAGTGAACATGGAAGCCCTACATCATCTCTTATTACCATACAAAGAGGAAGTTGGCCAACTTGCTGGTATAGTGACAATTGCTCAATTTTTCTCAGGATTATTCATTTGTCGTGATATCTACAAACAAAAAAGTGCTAAGGGCATTAGTTCTATTCCTTTCGTTGGCGGTGTTACAATGTAACGACATATTATGATTTTGTACTAAAAGCATTTTTTATCTATTACAATTTCAGAGGAATATTGAATTTGAAATATGGATTTTTATTGCAAGATGAGGTGATGAATATTGTTAATGCAGCTTGCATAATACTCAATTTATTATATTTGAGCTTCTATTTTCTGTACACCAGCGATACATGGGGTGATATCTATAAACCAAGTGTTTATGGTGCAGTATTGGTATCAATATGTTTGGGATATTCAGAGATGGAATTACCTCATTTGCTGGAATACCGATATGGTTTACTGGTGACTGTACTGATGTTACTTTTAATGGGAAGCCCGCTGAAAGATGTTGTAAGAGTTATATTGTACTTCTAGTTTGTTAATTTGTTATATTGCCTTGTTCGAAGTTTTCCTATTTTCAATGATGAAAACCTCAAAGGATTAAGTAGAATATCTTCCTTAAGGAAAAACTCAAATTGATATTCGATTTCAAGAGAATTTCTGTCTTGAATAGGTATTCTCAAATTTTTTTCAGGGAACAATAATATCTTCCAAAGATGCCTCATCAATCCCATTTCCAATGACTTTCATGGGTGCAGTTGTAACATTCTTATGGATACTTTATGGTATCATCCTTGATAATAACTTCATGGTGGTATGCATAATTGTCTACTCGATTTCATACAAAATTATTAATATTTCAATATTTATAGGTACAAAATGTTCTTGGCTTTCTGTTGTGTTTTGTACAGTTGGTGCTGATCTTCCTTTATACTCCTGCTCCTAAAGGGAAAACAAAAAAGAAGAGAAATTAATACTCATGCAAGGTAGCTATTATTCAGAAATTTTATTGAATTGATTTCAAAATTAATGTGATCAACATGTTGATATAGAAAATTGCATTTAAAGCATTTATTATATTTGTATGTGATGTGTTTCTTTATGTGTGAAAGCAGCAAAATTTAGATTCTGAAGTTTTTACTCTTGTATACATTATTGATATACATTTGATATTAATGATCCTTTAACTCAATATGACATTGAATATAGTTTGTAAAAATTGCAACATGAATTAACAAATATAACTACAAATTTTATTGAGAAGATGAACAAATGCATGATGACGATTAATAATAAGATGGAACTCGTAGTGAATCATTGCTTTTCTGTGCTAATTTTAGATGATAATTTCCAATCTGCATAATGAAAACTATGTTATACGTTAGCAACGTACATTGTCTTCGCCCTATAATGCTCAATTATATATTGATTGGAGATTATTTTTATTACAATCCAAAAATTTTGCTGCACCTAACACTCCCTGATTGTTATTATTGACAATAAGAAAATTTTAGATGAAATAATATACTATTTTTGTTTACTAAATGTTCGAAGTTATATATAATAAATGTTTATATTTGTTAATTTTAATCATTATCTCTTCTTTCTATTGTAGTTCAGAGAACATAAATCTTCAATATTGTAAAGATTTCTCTTAGTCGGAAATTTTTTTCTTCTGATACAAAAAATACTAATAAAAACGATAACTTTTACCTCTTCTGGGGGTTAAGTGATAACTATCCTAGCTTTCTATTTGCCTGAATAATTTCCGAAATCACTTCAGTGGTAGTGTTAAGTGTGAAGTGATTTTGACAAATAGAACATGCCTTTTTCGGATGACAATCAACAAAACGATAAGGTTTGAAATCAAGAGTACCATCACTACCATCGACGATAGTTCGGAAGGAAATTCTAAAAGTAATATGAATTATTCATTACTAGGAACGGAAACCGAGGATAATAATTCACTTTTGTTATGTTAGAAGAAGTAAATTGTGAACTTTCACCAAAATGTTAAGTTATGTTATTGTTATGATGAACTGAAGTGATTGTGGAAATAAACTGATTTTGTCAGAAAGCAACATCAGTTGGAAGTGATGCGCATCAGTTCAAAATCACAACTTTGTCAAATAGAACGCGCATCAACTGATTTTACATCAGTTTGGAAGTGATGCGGTTTCAAATAGAAAGGCCCTTATGTGTAAGGAATTTTCAAGAATTAATTCCTTGAAAACCGAAGTACACCAATCCAATATAGGAACTTAAATTTTTTTTGGTGCTTAGCTTGAACCACATTTGTATCATTCACTTATTGATGAAACCTTTCAGCTGTAGAACCTATCGACTGTCATGCGGTTGAAACAGAGCGCAAAATCTTCTAACTAATCTAACTCCATATTATATAGTAGAACAAATACATCAAACTGGAAAACTTAATGAAAAACAGAAATTTTAATTATTCTGGAGCGAGGTTCGAACCCAAGATCTGCAGGTTATGTGTCCGAGTCTTTAACCAATACTCCACAGGCGCCGAAAATATATAAAATACTTTCAGTTTTCGATTTCCGATAATTTGTACAGCAGAAAGAAATGAGTTCGTGAATAGATAAAATGACATCGTTAAATGTAGTTTCATTCTTCAAATATGAATATGCCTAAGAAAGCTTCTGACTCGTATAATGCTTACAACAGAAAAATATTTGTGCATGTCCTTTATTTCACTAGAGTATGAAGTGAGTGAAACTTTAGCCCCTCCTTCTCCATAGAACATTCGATAGTTGTCGCTCATATTCGAGCGCGACCGGAATGTGCCGGAGGTTGATTGGACTATACCCTTGTTTATGTAACTCTAGTTGTCCAATGAAGTGTAGTTCGGGGAGTTAGCTCACAGAGGGAGTTTTGGTCAACTTCACTATTTGCTTCCTCTTTTTTATATATCCCCATCTTCGTCTACACTATTTAGCAACATTTGACTTTTTTAATTCGCGCGCAATGAATTCGTAGTAAAATTCAAATTGAATGTATGAATGGGCACGTCTAAACCAAAGCTCCCTCTGTGAACTAACTCCCCGAACTACACTTCATTGGACAACTAGAGTTACAAAAACAAGGACTATAGTAAAGAGAGATAGATGCCTACTCTACCGACACGGTGTTGTGCTATCGGGCAGCGAAAGGAGGGGCTAAGAGGTGACCTTCATTTCATACTCTTAGGTGTGTTCTTTTATTCACCGATGGATTCACCCGGATGGAAACCAGATGAAATGTCAGATGGCTCATCTTATGTAGAATAAAAGAACGAGTTGATGGTTATCTGCTGTTTAGTTTGGTCGTGACAGATAACATTGACGTTTCGGCCATACAAAATTTACCCCCTCCACTTGATTCATCAGAATTTCATCAATTCACCGGCTCTGAAAGTCGATGGATCCGATGAGCCACCGATGAAAACATCGGTGATTAAACGAACGAGTGACAGTTCCATCGTTGAATAAAGGAACGGTTTGATGCAACCGTGATGACAGCGGTGAATCCATCTGGTGAATAAAAGAACACACCTCTTGTGTAGACTATACAGGATGGTCCAGATCGTAACCAAGAAATTTGAACCACGTATTCTACATCAAAAATAAGCCCTAGTTGGTCATATACGCACATGTGGAGACATGTTTTCTTTCCGAAATACGGGGTATAAAATTATGGACAAAAAATGTTTTTTATTAATAACTTTCATACTGCTTGAAATATTTTTATGAAATTTGAGACATGGGTTTTGAGCGTCAAGAAGCACTTTTTGCATAAAATCATTTCTCTTCTACCCGTGGCGTATGTACTGCAACGAGACTGAATATTTTCAGATAAAAAAAAATGACACGCCACTGGTTTTTCCGACAATGAAAATTACTTAACAAATTATTATTCAATCTGGAGCAAATTCGGTCTCTTGATTTTTTGCTGTACGAGACGGCGTTTTCGTTTAAAAAAATAAAACACATTCTCATGCATTTAGAAATCGCCAAAATTTGATAAGATAAGTACATAATAATGAGAAGACTATTTTCGTGAACGAAACGTGGCGATTTCTTTATGCATGAGAATGTTTGTTTTAAGCGGTAACGGTGCCTCGTACAGCAAAAAGTCAAGAGACCGAATTTGCTCCAATTTAAATAAGGATTAAAGTTGTAATTTTTATTATCGGAAAAACCCGTGACGTATCATTTTTTTATCTGAAAATATCAGTCTCGCTGCAGTACGGACGCCACTGGTGTAATAAAAAAGAAATGATATATGCAAAAAGTGCTCCTTGACAGTCAAAACCTATGTATCAAATTTTATAAAAATATTTCAAGCAGTGTAAAAGTTATTGATAAATAGTATATAACATTACTAGCAAGGTAAGAGGGTTTTTACTGGCGAATGGAGGATATAATTGACGAGCCGTAGGCGAGTCAGTTACCTCCTTGAGCCAGTAAAACCCGTTACCTTGCGTGCATTGTTTTATATTTTATTTGTTTCTCGTTTGTAAAAAGGTGAGAAAATTCCAAAAAATCTCAATAATTTGTCGCAAATGTTGTAAGCTATTATGATTATTTATGACATCGGAAAATTATGACAACTGTCAGTGGCTTTACGAGAGGGAAGTCCTTCGAGAATATTTGCTAATTTCTGACGAAAAAGGCCAGATCCAAATGAAACAAGGTATGCATATCGTTTTTTTAATACTTTTATAACATTTATTACTAAAAATATTTTTCCAGGAACGATGAAATTAGAAGGATAAATGAAATTAGAAGCAAGTACGTGAAAAGGAAAACGAATAGATACGAATAAACAGGGTAGAATATCGTTTTGAATAGTTTGAGAACGTTATTGAGAAATACATTTGTTCCAGGAACTCTGAGATTAGAAAAATACATTAAATTAGAAGCAAGTACTTGAAACTTTCAATGTAAATAATACTACCAACTTGTAAAAGTTTTACAAGTTAACTGTCAATTTTACAAGTTAGTGACTTGAAAAAATAAACTTCCTTGATTAATATTGTGTTTTTGAAAACTGACGTTTACAAATGAGGAACAAATAAAAACATTTTTTCCTTATATATACAGGTGTCCCAAAACTCGACGTCAACCCGGAACCGGGTGAAAAGGCAAGTAATGCTGGTTGTCAGAAAAATATAAAAAAAAATCGGACGTTCTGGTCCAATCTCGTGGCTGTCCCGTTCACAGAACTTGAATCCATTGGACTTTTTTTACGGAAGCAGTTCAAGAAAAAGTGTATTCAAAGGCAATCGAAAATAATTTGAACTACGGAAGCTACAGTTTAACAAGTATTTATACCATTTTGGAATCCTTACTGAATGCGCCAACTTTTGACAAACATGCCAAAACTTTCGTAGTACATTTTTTTTTCAATACAGTCAGTTGAAACTAGGCAATGTTTGTTTTGAATTTTTTCTGAGAAGCAAGCCCTATTTTTATGAAACCTAGAGCAGCTGGTATCCAAATTTTGATTACAGTTTAGACAAGCATTATTCAAGGTTACACAGCAAAAAAAAAAGTTGGAAAACGTTGATATTTGTGGCAACAGAGCGGAAAGACTGTCACAGGGTGTGGAATTTGCGTGTTTTTTTTTAAATGCCCATTATTTTAAAATCATGCAACTTAGATTTTTTTTTATATTTTTCTGACAATCAGCATTACTTGCCTTTTCACCCGGTTCCGGATTGACGTCGAGTTTTAGGACACCCTGTATATGACAAACTAGAGCTTATTTTTGATTTAGAATACGTGGTTAAAATTTCTTGGTTACGATCTGGACTACTCTGTAGATACCATAAGTACTTGCCGGATCAACTGGGGCCTTCGAAATCCAAACCATTGTTTAAGGATGCCCAAACCTACCCTTGAAATTAAAAAGCCCTTACATCATCTTTCCGAGAGTTATAGAGTTTAAAATCCGAAAATTACAGTCATTTGGCGAAACGTTAGCCCGCTGTTACCCTTGGAAAAAGAGCGCAAAAACAGTTTGTTTTCAAATAAATGACATAGAAATTGATACGAAAATGATAACCAATATATTGTCAAATATTTGACTTTATGAAGAATGCTAGTTTGGATATTTCATTGTGTTGTATTTAAACAAAATATAAAGTGCTTCCTTGCCTTTACAAGAGCAACCAAATGGAAACATTACATAATAAATTATTACCTTACAAAGAATTGGTAGGAAGCATTGCAAGCATTGTTACTATAGCACAATTCTTTTCTGGTATTTTTATATGTAGGGATATACATAGGAGAAAAACCACTAGAGGTGTAAGCGCTGTTCCATTTGTTGGTGCCGTGATCATGTGAGTATACCCATGCGACCTTACGGTTCAATAGTTATCTGAGCTGCTTCTTTCTAGAGGTATACTTGTGTTTAAATATGGACTATTGTTACAAGATAACGCTATGCTTCGAGTAAATGTAGCATCAGTGACCCTGAATATATGCTATTTATCAGTTTTTTTGTATTACTGTGAGAACTCATGGGAGGAAGTATACAAACCTACATCCTACGGTATTTTGCTTGTAGCGCTGATTTTGGGATATGCAGAATGGGAATCCCCTGATAAAATTGAGTACAGATATGGTCTTTTGGTAACTGTTCTGCAACTTCTTCTGTTGGCAAGCCCTCTGATTGAATTGGTAACTACTTAAAGCGATAGGCATTGGCATGAATTATTATACTATCTCAATTATAGGTCAACATAATATCAACGAAAGATGCATCATCAATTCCTTTTCCGTTGGCATTTATGGCAAGCATAGTCTCATTACTCTGGTTCATATACGCTATAATTTTGAATAATATTTTCATGATGGTAAGAATAACAATACAGTGAAACCTCTCTTGGCGGACACTTCTCAAACGTAAAATTGCCCTGGAACCGAGAAATTGTCTTGTAATATTATATTCACGAGCGGAGACCTCTATTGGACGGACACAGACACCATAACTTTCTCAAATGTGTCGAATAACCTCCCAGATACGGACGCGGAGTTCTGAAGAACGGCCAAAATTGAATAGAAGCGTACGTGTTATTAATTTCTTGGTTTGACCGCGCTTAATAATTTGAGCCAATTCGGGGAATCCCCTTCATTTCGTTGCAAGAAATACACAATTCTCACAAGCAGTGAAACGTATGTTTATCGAACCATGGCGCCTGAGAAAAGAATTCTGATGTTGAAAGAGAACATATGTAGCTGACGAATATGTCAGAAAAAGATAATACAGTTCGCAGTCAAAAATGTTATGACCCACTTCGAAACTAGCCTAGTACTTAATAGAAAAAGAGAAAAAAATGACCCAATCCAAAATTACGGATTATTTGCCAAAATGTGCATTTCATAATGTGAATAATTTCGTTTTCAGTGACAGCTCAATATTTCTGAATTAATTTTTCTTTAATTAGTTTATGTATAGTCCGTTCACGAAAGGTTGCGCACATAGTAGGCGTTTCTTTATTTATCTGAAGTTGGCAGTATTTACTGTCATAGAGTAAAATAAAGTCAACGTTGCCGAATGTACTCGGCCTTGTCCGACGAGCTTGCGAGTTATCAGAGAACTCTATGCAATATTGACAACATTGCGTATCAATCTGACAAGAAAATAAAGAACATAACCTAAAATTTCAATATACACAGTGGAATATGCCAAATTTCCATGGCCAACCGACGGCTCAACCTTTCGTGAACGAAGTATATGTATATATTTCAATACAAAAATAATTTGTTTTTCGTTTTCATTTCTCTTGGTATTCATTTTGCACTTCCCACAAGCGTACACCTCCTACGTGCGGACAAAAAAGCTGAAAACAACGGTGTCCGCTCTTGGGAGATTTCACTGTATTTTACACTGTATTTGTTTTTAATCTGTTCATCAAATTACACATATTTATTTTATAGGTACAAAATTCTACAGGTTTTATGCTGTGTGTTATTCAATTAGGTCTGTATTTCATATATGGATCGCATCTGGGGTGAAGAAGAAAATTTATTATAAATATTTGTAAATAGTGATGAATAAAGCATACTACCAATATTTAAGTATTCAAAACTTTGTTTATGAAAAAATTTAAACAAGCACTGACGTGAAGTCAGAAACTTTGGCGCTTGTTCATACTGGGAAAACGTATATATAAATCCAATTTGAATGTCTTGAGGGCTATTGGTTTCATTCGATTCATTTATAAATTCTACTTGTTCTCTTCAAATTTTGAAACTACCTTGAAAATTCCGAGTTTTCGGTCTACCGTAAACAGGATAACTTCCGGAATAACTTCAAAACTCGAAGTTTTCAGGGATTCTTCACTCCCGGCCCAACATTCGAAAAATACAGACATTGGGGCAAAATGATAGCACGCTTGAATAGGCTTATATGTCCAGGCATACAGCAGACAGCTCCGACTTTTCCGTACTTCTTCAGCGTAAAAGTACGGAAGAGTAAGTTATCTATGAGGAAAAGTACTTTTGAAACACCGGTACCGGTATTGTTTGTGTAAACTACTGTTCTGTGCTGTAGACTGTAGATTCAACTCACCAAAAATAATCCGATCGCTAGTAACAGGAGAGAAAGAGATAGGTAGAGAGAGGATCGAAGATTTTCTAGCCCGCTTCTGTTTATTATTTTTTTGACTTCCACACAATCGGCGGGAATTCTATTCAAATATAAGCGGAAATGTTTTCAGTCGAAAAAAAAAATAATAAACGTAAACACAGGTACTTCTTCCATTCTAAAAATAAGAAGATTAACTCTTGAAACTTGTCTATTCTGTGGTTAGTTGACCTTTATTTAATTCTGTGCGTCTGAAGTTTTGTTCAACAAGTGGGTTTTTTTTCAAGTGATAAAAAGAACTGTTTTTGTTTTCATGAAGTATTAAGAAAGCAAGATTCAAGCAGGATTTTTCTTTTACGACATGTCGACTTTCTCAATGAAACGTCCGGATCAAAATTATAATGTAGGTAACGTTTAAATGTGGAAATGTTGGGTTAATGACTCATGTGTACCTCTATTTATGGCTAAACTTTACCTTTTAGGGAATCGATCATCAAAAATACTTAAGTAGGATCACAAAAACGTTTTATTATGGAAGATTGCCCAAAACAGAAAGGCTAAGCTTACCTGTCACAGGTAAAAACATTCAATATGTTCACGATGTATCAACATCTGAAACTGAAACTTTTTAGAGCTGGCTGCAGAGTTGTTTTCTGAGGCACAACGTGGTAAATCGTTGAACCGACTTCATTTAAATAGTGCTTCAGAAATTTCCAGGAACGCTTGTGTGTCACCATGCTCTCTCATAATTGCTATACTCTACCTGGAAAAATTGAAAATATGCAATCCTGAATATTTAGAACGAGTCAGTCCTACTGATTTGTTTTTGGTCTCTCTGGTACATTATTCAAATGAATAATGTTGATTGTCATAGTTATATATCTCATTGTAGATGGTTTCCAGTAAATATCTTTTTGATGATGGTGAAAACGATGAAGTTTTCATAGATGAATGGGCTGCTTCTGGAGGTATAAGAGTCGATGAACTTGCTCAGCTGGAGCGGGAATTTCTTGATGCTATTGTAAGTAAACAGCATTGTAGTGTTTTCTACTTATGGTTTCTGGAAACAAGAATGAAATTACTCTGCTTTAATTCTCCTAATTTTGGTTGTAAAAGTTTCAATCAGGTTAGGAAGGAATAGTTTCTCAATAGACAAAAATTGTATAGAAATTTTGTATTGAACGTAAATATCAACAATCTTTTTGCAACTCTTGAATAGTGAATATGAAATATGTTATGAAGCTGAGTAGTATTAAGCAGATGCTCTCCTCCTTCATTATAATAAATAGCTCATACCCAGAATCAGTACTCTAATATTTTATGTTATTTTTTTAGGGATGGGAAATTTTTGTGAGAGATATCTCTTTTTGGAAGAAATTTAATCAAATTGAATCTCATTTAGCTGAACGAGAAGGTAAACGAAGAGGCTTTTTCACTTACACTGAGCTAATGAATTTAGCAAAAATAATCGAATTACAAGCATTGATCCAGTGTATTTTTGCTATGATAGCTATATTGGCTGTGACCTATTCTCTCGGTGTTCTATCCTTAGCTGGGTCATTTCACTTGGTCAGGTTCATCAATGAAAACCCAGTTAACAAAGTTAATTCAATTCCACAAACTGCCAAAGTGGAACAGAGTATTATCAAAGGCTGTGAAAATCATACAGAGGAAAAAATATTAGATTTCGAATCTAGAAATGTTGAAACAGCAGAAATTCTTAGAACATCATTATTCTTGGCTTCCATTAACACCTTCATGATTCCTTTTTGTAATTCATCATGTTCATGTGATGACAGTATTACTCCAGATGAAACAGTTGTGAATGATTGGGAGTGGTGGAATGTACCCGCAATGAAGTGGCTCACTGAAAATTCTAAAGAAATCTTTAAGGGAGATATGAAATATTTCTATAAACACTTCATCAGGTATCTAGAACTACTCTTTATTGCATCAAATGATTTGGAAGCTGGAAACCATGTCAATATGAAGAAATCCACGAAAACCAGGATTCAAGACCAGATGGAAAATTCTTGGCATAAAGAATGGATTGATAGCTTGAACAATGAATTTCATTACAGACATCATTTTCCAAACCACAAGCTGTGAAGATTTTTTTATAATTATACCCAGTGAAATGTTTTATCACTTTGAATAAAAACTGCAAGCTCTACAAACTTTTTCATTGGTTTGGAATATGAACGGTAAAAATCACTCTAGTTTTATATGAACATGAAAGTTTTCATTGTAAAGACTGTGAACCAAAGGCTGGTAGATCTTGTGCTAGGTCTGACCAAATTAAAAGTTGAAACAATTATCAGGATTATGACAGAATGAAGGCCCATCTATGCAAAATCGGCTTGATCAAAGACTATGAATGCTGACTGTTTCTCATAGATCCTGTAACAGCCTAGCATGCGTTCTCAGAATCTTCAGTGGAGAGTCAAATTATTAAGTCTTTAGACATACCACTTTAGCACTTTCCTCAATCAACATTATAATACAAACCAAACTAATTTGAGCATGACTTAAGCCTTGTTCGCACTACGCTAGTAGTTTAGTCGAGCCGCTAGAAATTTAGTAGCTACTCTCCATCCAATCGTTCGCACTTTGTTCGAGTTAAGTTCACAAGTGAGTAGCGCTTTGTACGATGAACAACTCTCAACGCACGAACTCTGACGTGATTTCTTCCGCCCAGCGAAACGACATCACCGCGGCAAATGATATTACTAATGAACTCGAATAAACTGATCGGTTCGGACCTATCTAGTCCGTGAGCGAGTGAAGAGTATCGCGTGGTGGGGGACTCTACTCGCCCGATAAAATAGAACCAATGGATCGACTCGACTAAACTACACACTAATCTACCCGACAAAATTCTTGGGTTCACACACGTTAGTGACTAAATTTTTAGCTCCTCGACTAAACTACTAGCGTAGTGCGAACAAGGCTTTAGGGAGTGCAGTGGCGACTGTAGGGTTGGCAAGTAGTATTTTTCAAATACAATAAAAAAAATTGTTGTAATTGAAAGATGAAGAATTATAGGAGGTACTGCAGTCTACTGACTATTTTTGAACAATGCTGAAATAAAACAAAAAGGTTCTTATTAGATAATTAAGAAAAAAAATTCAACATTCCTTCAATATAAATTGGACATACTCGATTTTCATAATAAGTTTTCTTCTTTGTTGATTACATAGTTATAGTTTAAAAAAGGTTACAGTTCACTGCGACCTCGAAATCTATTGTGCCCCCTTACAGAGCTATCCTGACCACACCCTTCACAGCTCGCCTTCCAGTTCCAGAGATCTAATGAAATCCAATATCTGTGGAGGCTTCAACTAGGCTAATTCCTCACTCTTACAAGTTTCTCGCCCAAGGTATTCTCTCCTTTGTTTATTACACGGGGCAAGATAAGTGGGTGTGGGCTCAATTAACTTATTCATTCTTCAAATGCAGTTCATATCTTTTATACAGCTGGAACTAGAGATGTGTAACTCAGTGATTCTTGTGCGCCAACACAGTGACTCAAGCGCAGCTCCCTGTGTCAACTCAAAATTGCGATATAGCGCAGAATAACCCGCGGGCATCCGGCCACTCCAAAACGCCAATTAGGCTATTTAGTTCTGTTCACCGGTAACTAATTTTTTTACTGAACAAACTAGTGGAAGTTCTGTAGAAAAACCGTTTTGTTCATATATAATTAATTTATAGAGTTCACAATATCATTAATTCATTAATAAAATGGAGAAGTTGAAAGTGCTAAAAGCAATAGACAATTACCATTTTCGTTGAAATTAAATGATTCAGTTCAAATTGAACTCTGTATTTAGTGTATTTACCGAGTTATGATACCGTATTCGTTAGGCAAACACTGATACCTTAGTTAGCGCCATCTTAGCGCTGAGCGCTTCATTGAGTTGAGTTGCGCCATGAGTCGATGTATTCGGACAATGTGAGTTGACACACTCAACTGAGTTGGCGCAATTGCGCGGCGTAACACTGTGTTACACATCTCTAGCTGGAACAAGTTAATGAGCCGCAATTTTTTTTTCAACTTTGCATTAAATTTCGGTTTCACATTAAAATTTTATTTATACACCTACTAACAACATCACATTAACATTTCACATGGTGCTAAAGCAGGAACAATATGTATACAATCAAAAGTATAACAGCTATATAACATGTTCGAATATATGGCCGGATTCATTAAGTTCGATTTGCTTTCTATCGACAGGTTACTAGTTCTTTGATTTTATCTACATAAGTGAACACATACAATGTTTAAATCTAAATGTTCTGAAGTAGGAATTCTTATAACTAAATATATACTGGTATGGAAATTCACCTGGGAATTAAACAATAACAATACTTGCAGTTGATCCCATTCATTTCCTCAGAAACATAGCCTCTGAATTTTTCGAATATACCACTGCTCAACTGGACTGCAAAGTTCTCTCTATGTGATGCATTGAAAATCGTATGTTTCTAATGTGAATTTCCATATTGGTATAATATATGTAGATCTTCTTTTGAGTCGATAATTAAACATGATAATGATTTTGAAAATATAGAATTGAGAAAGTTTTGATATAACTTTGACAGGTAATATTAATAGAAATTGTGCCAGAAATATTCTTTGCTAACAGAAATCAACATTAACTTTTAGCCATTCTTATGTTTCGTAAAGTACTGACTACTGATGGAGCATTATCAGCATTGAATGTCAAATATTGTCTAATATCAATGTTTTTTACAGTTGTTTCAATATATAGTGTATTGGAAGAACATTACTTTCCAAATTGAGCTAGAAAACAATACTACTCGGGTCAGTGTTATTTTTTATCCCTAATGTTTAACATGCATTTAGTGGCGACATGATGGAAGAAGCATATCTATTGTCTAAATTCAACGTTACAATCATATCGCACAATATTCATCTCATACAGTTGAAACTTAATTACAACTAAATAAATATTGCACTTTAACTAACATTACACTTTCAAACTGGTCAATAGATTTTTAAATTTTTTCCTAAAATTTCACTAATCCATTTATGATAAATAAAGGAGTATCACATTAGATGAAGAAGGCAGAGGAAGTTATCACAAGATTCATACAATTTGAGTAGTCCATACATACAAGCATGAAACCTTACATATTTAATGGGTCATAATATATTGGGCAAGCTAACGTCTATATTTGGTCTTTTCACTTACCGTTATAAACTCATTTCAAATAAATATGTGATTGTCTATATTTTTAGAAAGTATTCATGCAGTATTATTAAAGCTCAACTTAAATACATAGATTAATTGACTCGATATAAAATTTACTTTCACTTCATTCATACTATGATGGATATGTATTCCAACTGAAAATACAAATTTTTACATTAATACCACATAAGAATAGAGTACATCAGTGCAATGAGGAAATTTTTCTTGAAATATGGGATGGTAGTGGAGACCCATTGGCAAAATATTATGAATGAACCATGCTGAATAAATTAGGTTAAAAAACCATATATTGTGGTTACTTTATAATACACTTTCTACCTAACCACGGAAAACCATAATCATTTCTACATAATTATTTATTGCACATTACTTCATCCAACAAATCTAATGAATGAAAAATTTCAATAAATAAACAAAAAGGGATGTGTAACTGTCACATTCTAATTATAGAAATACAGTCTGGATTATTGCAGGAATATAAACAAGTTCAATAAGTACAACCTATGCAAAAGAAATAAATAGAATATAATATATAATACAATTTAAATCTAATATGGCTAAAATATATCGACTAGCATGAAATCGATATCTCACTAATAAAAAAATTGTTTTGGGTGATGCTATTCACGTCAAAATAAAAACTGTTCGAAGTAAATTAAAAAAAGTGTTCATCAGATAGACTTCACGATAAGAAAAGGATGTTAGTTCTTTGATTCCTCTTCTTCCTCCTTTTTGGGCCTTCTGAAGAGTAGCGGGAGCATTCCTAGTAAACATCCTAAAGTTACTCCTAATACTCTGCCAAGGTTAGCAAAGTTTCTAGAGCTGGGCATGTCCATTTGAATAGGTGATAACTTAGGAGGTGAAAATCCAATTCTATTGGCTAATCGTTCAACATAGAAAGCAGAACCAATACCGAGGATATCAGATAGCGTGTTACCTAAGGCAGCAGCAGCCATTGTAGATATGCACAAATAGGATCCCAAGTATAAGTCAATGTAATCGCCCTGTAATCAAAACATTGATCTATCACAAGTTAAAGGGTTGATGAATGTAGAAATAACATCCTAACAATAGATCATTTGATTCATTTTATTACAGTATGCAACATATTTTGTTGAAAGTATATCAAAAAGCTTAATATGAAATACTTCTACTGGAAAATTAAGTCAACTGCGTGATTTGAAAAACCTTCATTATAATGTTTCAACTATTAGTGTACTTACAGCGATCAGCATGAAAAAATTATCCAGGAATCCAAATCCAATGAAAGGGATTGAATTTGCGATTGCAACTGAAAAAAAATTATATGAATATGGAAATTTTGTTAAAATTTAGATATATTGCTCACTATCTATTAAATTTTTGGTGGTTGGCTTTGGAACTGCTTCAGCTGTGAAAGTGAGAATTTCTCGATGAGATATTGAAAACGTATAATGTTTAATGTCATCATGCAAATTAAGTAAGATTCTTGTTGTGAGTAAAATACAAAAACACTGTACATATCTCATGATAATGAAGTGGATAATGTATTATTTGACATCAAAATAGTACAGGCATTTATCAACACTCAGTGTGATTTTCAACAAAATATCAATTCGAAAATAATTCAAGAGTAAGCAAAGTAAAATATACGTTGAAAAAAAATTGAGAAAAGTGCATAGGAAATTCAGATGTAAGAAATAACATAATACATAAATATTTCTAAATGAACCTTCATACCTCAATCTATAAGAGTATTTGGAACCTATAATGATTTTTGATATTGATGAATGAAGAAATAATGATAAATCAAAAATTCCCTAAAAGAGAAAAAGCCTACCACATTTCTTTTTGAGCCAATCCTCTGGGACTGGACAGTAAGTTCCGGTTGGATCAACATCACCTAAAGTAGGTAATTTACTTGGTCTGCCAAATCTACTTCTCCATCTGGATGCAGCTAACTGCCCTTAAAATTTAAATTTTTCCATGAAAAATTAACTTTGTATTTGCTTTAGAGTCCTGTCAACCACCAGCTGGAATTCAGTTTAACAGCACTTTCAAAGTACGAATACTACAGAATTTATACTGAATGCATTAAAATCCAGATTTTTAATTGAATATATTATCACTGAACCAATGAAAGTATAATCTGGTTGAGGCACGAAAAGTAAAATCAAAGAATAAGTAATGCAAAGAGGTAGATAGTTAAAAAAGCTGTGTAGATGCAGTATAAACAAACATGTAGTACTAAAACAGGTAAACCATTAAACAAAGCTTTCATACCCTCATATTCTTCTTTCACCACCTTAGACTGATATTCCTGAAGTGCTGTTAACAACATTTGTCGTTCTTCAGTGTTTAATCTTAGCACCAATTCCTGTGCTTGTAATTTTGATAGTCCCTGTGTTGTACTTGTAGTTTCCGCCCTAGCAGCACTTCCGTAGTATGCTAAACTACCACTTATATTTCTGTTTTGAATGAAATCATTTTTACTGACGAACAGAACCGATAATGGTTGTTTTGTGCACTTAAAATTTCTTACTCCAACTAGGTTAGAAAAATATAAACATTTGTTGAGTACTTTATTCGCCATCTTATAACTGATTTCTATTTACAAATTGATGATATGTAACTTAAGGAGATTCACGTTTTTCGAACTAAAAGTATTTTCATTTATTTATTTCTTTACAAGATCACAAACTTAAAATACATTGCAAAAATTGAAATTTGATACTCGAATGAACAGAACTGACGTCAAACGTGACCTTGAGCTGTCAGTCACAGAAAAGACACAATCATCTGTGATTTTCGTAGCGCTAAAACCATAGAGTATCAAATACCTGTTCTTTTTTCAATTTACTGAAACAAATTCGGAAGAGCTTTTTTAATATTTATCAAAAAAAGCTGTTTCAATGAAATATCCAAATCATAAATTGAAAGAATATGATATTGTCCTTAAATTGTTGCCGCATAAATAAATAAAACAAGTATCACAATTTATTTTGTTCTTTGTTTGGGCGTCCTAGAATTTGAAATTCGAATTGAACTAGATAAACTTTCAAGGCTAAAAATCAACACTTGCAGCACTCGCTCAAATTTCTAATAAGTATTTCAGGAATCACCCATAACGGTCAGACTTCAATATGATAACTTGTTTAACATTTAAAATATGAAAGTATAGAAATAAGGTTTGAGCAAGACAAATGAATTTATGAATGGCAGAAATGTAACAATTTTGTTTTTAGAAATTGACTTCAATAAAAAAAAAGCGTTCAGTTCATTACAATTTTTTCATTATCAGAAAAAATAAAAATAAATGGTATAGCTAAATAGTAAATTTTATTTGATCTTCAAATCTCTGAATTAAACAAAAAACATAATACATAATAGTTAAGCCTCGATATACATCAAACAATTTTCCCCCAATACATAAATTCCCAAGGGCACAGCGTATAAACCAAAAATTTCTCCAGGGGGGCCTGTGAATACTCTTTGCTCAGCCTTCTTAGGTCTAGAACCTGTTCTGCGGTTTATTAATTCACCTGATTCAATATTTCTGTTTTGTCGATATAAGAATATGTGTTTATTCATATCACAAATAACTGTATATTCAAAGTTTGAGGGACTGCACATGAATTTTTTCCTTTCTGTGGTAGCCTGAAAAAGAAAATGATTGATATTTTCTCAGAAGTATTTGCTAGATTTTACATACTTGAATATAACCTAATGCGAGAAGAGTTGCGGAATGTTTCATTTCCAAGTTGTTGGATTCAAATCGTGGTTCCCAAACACAAATATCCACATCGTAACGAACTCCAAAACTTGGAAGCTTGTTATTGTCTGCTTCCATTGTTAAAAGAACTGGGCTGGTACCTAAACTACATCTATGGGTAACCTTATGAGTATTTGCACATAATCTTTCTAATATTGTGTGTTCACTGTTTGCAAAATCACATTCTTCAACTTTTTCCGTATTGAATGTTAGACCTTGTTCAGGGTTTTCCTAGAAGAAAAAATGAGAAATCAAAATTTCAACTATTGAATTAAGTGCTTCAACATGATTGCCAGCAGATTTCTTGATGAAATATCATCTATGAGAGTTAACTGAACTTAAACATTCATGTTTATCTGACAAAGTAAAAAAATTCAAATAGGTCTTTTTAAAGTAAGTTCTATAAGCGCGACGGTTTTTAAATTACTGTTCCGAAATTTTGAATTTAAACAAAAATAAATATTCTAGCTCGTCATGATAGTTTGGATCTAATAACTTTTTGAGACAATCTTAAATGATGTTAGTATGTAACTGACATGTCTTTTTAATAGATTTCTGTTGTAATCATTATAAAACTTGGAAGCAGTGTCATATAAGAAAAACAATAATTCGAATTTGGACATCCTGATAATTCTAGGTTTAATTTTATCAATATATGAAGTTCATTCTTCTGTTTGAACCAAATCTAATGACATAAGAATGTATCAGAAGCGGCATAACATTACATTAATATGGAGCCTTAGTGGACGAATCGGTAGCACGTTCTCTTTCCATGTTCAGGGTCGCAGGTACGAATCTCTCTATAGAATTATAAATTTTTGAGCATGATTTTTAACGTGCTTGTTTTATAATTATACGATGTGGGGTCAAGAGCTTTTGCGTTCATGTTCATATTGGAAAAACAATAAATCAAATTTTCATCAGTTGGAACTAATTTTGATGTAAATAATTGGGATTTATTGATGAATAAATCACAGTTTGAGAAATCTAAGTAAACCAATTTGGGTTTTAAAATAAATTTAAAATTTTCTACACTTACTATATCTTCGCTAGTTAAATTATCTAAATTTTCATTAATACCTCCAACATATTGTTTACTTGTATCAAAATCTCTCAGTAAACTTGACCACTCATCTCCTTCTTCTGTTTTGGCCAGAGTGATTTCCAGTAAATTTTTTGAAATTGAAATTGTTGTAAGATCTGTATGTACTATTGAATACAAGGCACCTTGTAGAAGACTGTAACATTAAAAAATAATTCACAAATTATGAATATATTCTCGATCCAATTATAGAAAAAAAAAATTCAAAAATTACAGACATTTGGTCAAAACAATATAGCACTTGTGTAAGTAGAACGAGCGCCCAAAAATGTTATGAAAAATAAATTACCTTGAGTTCTTATAATCTACTTTGATATATGAGCTTTTGCATGCTACATCAACATCTTCTTTTTTGATATCTTCTGCCATTATAAAATGAATGGCTATATAATTAGAATCTTGACTCCATTTGAAATCAAGGTTTGAAACTATTTCTTTTTGTGCGTCGCTTACATCCATTATAATATTTTCTGAATCGAATACAAATTTGCAACTGGATGTACTAGCAACGTAAATTGCTTCACAGCTTCTCTCCAAATACAAATAACCAGAATCTCCTTCTACACAGAGCTCTTTTAGGGATTTTTGTCTCCAGATATTGTTTTCATTTATCAGGGTTATCCAGTGTACAGCAAGATGTGTCCTTTTTCGCCCTTTTTCTATACTGCACAGTAAAACATGAAGTTCTAAGTCTTTCAAAACAGCATCTTGAATGAAGAAACCTTTGCCTTGTAATAATTCTTCTGAATGCAATATTTCCCATTTATTATCTGTACTACGATCACCTGTTTCTAACAGAAAAAATGTTCGAATTCCATCACTGGCTATTGCTAAATTATCTGAGATGAGTTTCAAAGAAGGATTATAGACATTGCTATCACTTTTGCATACTTCTTCCTGATTAGGGAATTTCCAAAGCTTACAAATTTCTAGTCTATCTAGAATTATATCCAATCTTGCTCTTCTTACATTTTTATTTTTGTCGATGAAATATACATTTTCGTAAGTGTTGGCCTTTTCACCAATCAAATAGTTATGCAGACCAAATATTCGGGCATGTAGTAGAGAGTATTTCTTACGATCCGGTAGTATCCTTAAAATTGGGGTACTCAACTGGCTTGTTACAACTTTGCTTTGATAAAGGGCTACCTTATAGCCTTCGAAGTTATAGTCCAGTAATTTTCTATCGGGAGTAGGATCTATGAATTGTGTTTCCATTTTAACAAATGTTTACTAATACTTAGGGCTTTCAATAAGGAGATAATTCTAGAAATTTAAGGTAGCCAATTTTCTTATTTTTTTAGGTTAAATCTGTCAGAGTTCCACTTTTTTCATTCAGGGCTGTCCAACATAATTTCGACATTTCGATTTTCGACCTATCCTTTAAAAAAAATTATGTGGCGAGAAATTTAGTGTTATCAACAATTTTCAATTGCATCTCAGCGTCTCTAATAGTGTCAGGAAATTTTATTTATAATTGAAGAAGTTTTTAATGATTCTTAACGCCAATTATTTTGTATTCTGTGGTTGGTCTGGAAGTTCGAACTGTCAAAAGATATCTGAAAAGTGAAAAAATACAATAATAAAAACATTGTTATTTCTACAATTCTACGTAAATTATTGATTTTTTCAAGATGTCGAAGACGGAAAGTCAGAAACAAATAGCTCAGAAAAATTGGGAACTAACTAACAAAGTGGAAGTTATCAATACTGTAGATGAAATATATCGTTACGATAAAAAACAACAGCAAGATATATTGGCTGCCAAACCATGGGAAAAGGAGTATGAAATTCTCAAGTTTTATCTGTTCAATGCTCATTTCTAGTTTTTCAGTCCTCATTTTTTCAAAGATATTAAGATATCTGCACTGGCTCTCCTTAAAATGGTCATGCATGCTAGATCTGGAGGTACATTGGAGGTTATGGGCCTGATTTTAGGGAAGGTAGATGGTAACACCATGATTGTAATGGATTCCTTTGCGTTACCGGTGGAAGGTACAGAAACTAGGGTTAACGCACAGGCACAAGCCTATGAATATATGAGTTCCTATATAGATGCCGCAAAACTTGTAAGAATATTTTTATTTCAAACTTATATTTCGGTACTTTAGTATTTGTGTATTTGTTCCTAGGTTAAAAGACATGAAAATGCCATTGGATGGTACCATAGTCATCCTGGTTATGGGTGTTGGTTATCAGGAATAGACGTGAGCACCCAAATGTTGAATCAGAATTTTCAAGAGCCATTTGTTGCTATTGTGATTGATCCAGTAAGAACTATATCTGCAGGCAAAGTATGTCTTGGAGCTTTCAGGACATATCCTAAGGTATTCAAAAAATTTATTGTGTACAAAGCTATTGATTATTTTAGAGAAAATTTTAATGAATGAAGTAAATTAAAAGTTGAAATTATACTGCCTACAAGCAAAATATATTACATCAAAGTCTTTTGGGCCTGTACAGTCAAAATCCCTCAATTGAATGAGTAATTTTAGGCTCTTTAGATGTGGCTTCAATTGATGTTCAAAGCAAAATTGATCCACTGGATCAATTCAAGTTGTTATTAACAAAATATCTTGCATATAGAAAGAAATTTAAATAAGTACAACAAGAAGCATTTAACACAATCAATGATATTGTTATAATCGAATAGATACATCTTGTTTCAATGGATGGACATAATACCCCTATTTGAGCGCTCGTTCTACTTAGACGAGTGCTATATCGTTTTGCCCAAATGTCTGTAATTTTCGAATTTTGAGCCGAAAAATGTCTCAAACGATAGGGTTCGACTCCCTGATGAAAATATGAGGTCAAATCAAATTCTGTAGGGCCGGCTGTCCGGCCGGCCGTCCGGACGTCCGTGAGCACAATAACTCTCGAACGGATTGTCCTAGAGACTTGAAATTTTCAGGGTGTGTTCAGCTCCCAAATAGCTCGGTTAAGTTCGTTAACCAGAAAAATCGTACAGGGTGTTCCATAAAAAGTGGCCATTCAAAATTTTTGTTCCTCAATATTTCACACAAAACGAGGGCAAACGGATGAAATTTTGCAGCAACTTGCCAGATGCTCATAGTGAGCCTCTCGAAAAATTTTGTGGCCATAGTATTAACAGAACCATAGAAAATTCAATTGGAATATTGAAAAGAAGAATTTCTTTATTTCCATAACCAACTTTCCGATTCAAATGAAATTCATTTTGTAAGTTGAGACTGATATACTGAATGTTCATGCAAAATTTCAAGAGGATAGCATCATCAGAACCATAGAAATTCCAATTGGAAATATTAGGAAAGACTCTTTATATTTCCATAACAAGATATCCGAATCAAATGAAATTTATTTTTGAATTGAGATTTATATATTGAATGTTTGTGCAAAATTTGAAGATCATCGCATCATCCGAACTATAGAAAATTCAATTTGAATATTGAAAAAAAATTATATTTCATAACAAGATATCTGAATTGAGTGAAATTTATTCCTGTAATAAAGATTGATATACTGAATGTTCATGCCAAATTTCAAGAGAATCGCATCATCAGAACCATAAAATTTAATTATTTTAATTTTTTAAGTGTGACCATAGAATTGAATTTTTTTAATTGTTTATATAAAGTATCAATTTCAAGTCATATACAGAATTTTGAGATGATAGTCCTATTGCTCCACCAAGAACGAGCGCTCAGAAGCTCCTGCTCAGGGCTTGCTTCCATTTTTTAGACATCTATTTTTTTACCCTTTTCAACTGAGATTAATTGGGAAACTATTATCATAATTCAAATTTTGAACTCAACTGTCAGTAGTGTCTCCCTTAATCTCAGTTGAAATAGGCAAAAAGAATAGGAGTAATATTCTGTTCCATTAAATAAATGTTGTTTCCAACATAAAAATCAAAATAAATAAACATAATATGTTTGATATGAACAGAAAAGAAGAGATGTCAATTGCATATCGCAATTATAGGCCAAATATTAAGTGAAAACATCAACAAATAAAGCCTGGAATCAACTAATCTATTTCATCATAATAAGTATATAAACTGACAGATAAATGTATATTTATACGAATTGAATTTTTATAGGGATATAAACCACCAAATGAAGAACCTTCAGAATACCAAACAATACCACTGAATAAAATTGAAGATTTTGGTGTTCATTGTAAACAGTACTACTCTTTGGAAGTATCCTACTTCAAATCTGCTCTAGATAGAAGATTACTAGATTCTTTATGGAATAAGTATTGGGTGAATACTTTGAGTTCATCATCCCTCATCACCAATGCAGATTATACTACAGGCCAAATATTCGATTTATCAGAGAAACTGGAGCAATCTGAAGCTGCAATTGGTACAGTATTTTGTTTGTCTTTGTAGCAACATTTTTGAGGCACTTTTGATATGTTTGAAGGTACTGGTAGGTTCCCAGTTTTGCTTCTTGCAGATATTCCAGTGAGATCGGCTGAAATTCATTTTCCTGACACTAGAGTGCGCTCTGCAAGAATATCTGGCGGCAGAATTTGAATTTTTTTCAATTTATTTTTTCTAGTATCAAGTATTGCCTCTGAACCTGAAAACTATCATCTGATTTAAGTGGCAATGAACTAAAGTTTAATTTAAATATCTCAATAAGCTTATTGCTGAATATATCGACTGTCAGATCTTTAAGTTTTTCATCTTCAAATAGGTTCACCATTATTTTTGAACATCTCAGACACTTTTTAACTAAATGAATCAAATCAATGCTGCCAATATGATTGATAAATGTTTTCTCACACACAAACAATTTTTGCATGCTTTTTCCTAGGAATTGATAATGAAGATTCAAAAGCTAAAATAAATGCTCGCTTCCTTCAACTTCACATCAAGGCATTTCTAAAATTAATGTTCAAAAAACCTATTACTTGATTAACATTCCATTCAAGCCGCTTGCTTCATAATCAGAAGCAGAATGATTCAAATTATCTTTGCTAATGGTAAGAATTGGTCAATTTTTTCTTTTACATTTGTTAAATTTTATAAGCCAACTACCCCATTCAAATTTCATTGTTTTTCTATCAGATCAAGATGAAATTTCTATTGTACTTTCGTTTTATGAAATGTGTATTATATATTTATTGATAATTTACAGGTCGGGGAGGTTTTATGGTTGGAGCAAATGATCCACATGAAAAGAGAACTGAAGATAAGTTATCCAAGGCAACAAAAGACAGCTGTAAAACAACAATTGAGATAATTCATGGTCTGATGGCTCAGAAAATAAAAGACAGATTATTCAATAGCACAAATGCGTGTCATCCAAATAATAATTAGATTTGTATGAATTAAATTTTGAAATTTCTGTTCATTAAAGTTATTTTTGATCTATATTTACATTGTATTTTGAGTGATGAATATAAAAAATTAGGTTAATCTACGGTTTTCTTATTGGCACTACTCATTCTTTTCCACAAAAATGGGTACAGGATACATCTAGTGGATCTTTAGGAAATAACTGACATAGAACCAGCATAATTGCAACTCTAGTTGAATTTGGGATAACAAAGCAAAAATCATCTGTTAAGACTTTAAAATCAGTTTGCTAACGTCTCGTTCAGAGGCTTCCCAGGCAATCAGCTGATTGTGACTGCTCGTTGGACTGCCCTGTCAGCGTTTCCGACCGCTACCGATGGGTAGCAGTAGCGCTGAATGTGGCCAGTGATTCTTCTTCCATTAATTCATTTGCCCCATTACAATTTGAATACCTTAGGTCTCTTTATTGCAATTCTCAAATGAATTGCTCTTCAACAACCCTGAAGTTCAAATACATTGCCATTATACAATCATAGTGATTTATACAGGGTGTCTACTTTTAAAATGGACAAACTTCGCGGGGTGATTATACAAGTGATTTGCAACAAAAAAATGTCATATAACACATGGTAGAAATGTTGACGGTTATTCTTCAATTCAACATTTCTTGATTTCACGAAAAATTTCAAGTCTTTCCTCTAAAAAGATCAGAATGGATGATTTCCATAAAATTACAGTAAGAATTTCATAAAAGAGCAAATTTAGTTTCGGAATTTTTAGACTTTTTCCTTGTTATCATGTTAGCCATGATATTATAGCTAGAATGAGCAGCTAGCACAAAAGTTGATATGTCATTCAAAAGTACACTAAATGAGGTATTTTTTACTGAAGAGAAAGCGTGTGCATAATTATTAATATCTCATCGAAAAACCATTGGAAAATAGGACTGATTTTGTTAACTTCAGAATAGTGATACTCTTCCCCTTACAACGCCTGCAATAAGAGTCTCATCTTGTAGCGAATGTATTGCCCTTTCCGAATTTGTGGTCAAATTTGATGAGACTACAAGGAAAACTGAATAATGATCATTTTAGTGGAAAAACTCGAAATTTTTCGTGAAATCAAGAAATGTTAAATTGAAGAATAACCGTCAACATTTTGACCATCTGAAATATGACATTTTTTGTTAGAAATCACTCGTATAATCACACCCTGTATATGCCGGTTCAGAACGTCTTTCGACGTTGTCCGACGCCTTGCCTCTATCTTCCCAGTTCAATTCTTGCAAGTTTCTCGCACTCATGGCTCTAACGACGCCCTGTTTCCTACTGGTCTTCGGCCTTCCTCTTTTCCTACGTTCTGCAGGCTGCCAGTTGTCTCGTTTCTGACATTTGTTGTATGTGGCCATACTATTGCTTAGTCTGAAGATTCTGCTCTGAGTGCTCGGCGTGAACTTCTTGCTCTCACTTGAAGAAGAGAGCATAATAAAAGACCAGTTGAGCGCAAGAAGTGCACGCCGAGCAGAATATTCAGACTAAAGCTATTCCATCAATAACTTTTACACGCCGAATTTAGATCTGTGCGAACAAGCCAAATTTTATTTACAGGAGGACATGTCTTTGACTTGTTCGCAAAGATCCAAATTCGGCGTGTGAAAGATATTGATGATATACTGAGTTACTCTGTATAATAATAAAGCGATGAAAAAAAAATAAACTCATGCAGGAAATTGAATTGCCTTTTCAACAAGGTCCCACTTGACCCCTTTTCCCTATTCAAAAATGGGAGCTGTTAGGGGTTGCGGCTAGAGGGGTAGTGATATCAAACTCATTTGAATACCCTCAACAAAATTTGACGAGCGTTTTTTGTTATTCCATCCCAAAGCTCAAAATTCGGGGTGGAAAGTTAACAAACTTTCGAATTAGATTTTTCAAGATATTCAAAAAGCAGTTAAGGCTTTTTTCTTATTCATTTCATATCAAAACAGATTAGGTTAAGGCCAAATCTGCTCACGTATAAAGAAATTTCAACTATGAACAAAAACCACGAGTGTTAGTTCATATAGCCATAATCCAAGTTATGTTCAATAGATTTCGGCATTACTTCAATCATCATAGAATGTCACAAATTTACTTAAATAGTGAAACCAATCAGTTGTATGAAGTGTTCCACTAGGAAATCACCCCAGTTTTTTGTAGATGTTCATAAACCTGGCGCAGAGAGGATGTCTCAGATGTAGTTCAGAGTGATCACCTTTAAAAGAGCTGTATATCAAATACCTCAAAGTTACAAATTTCCTTTTATTCAATAGGTCTTTTTGCAGTGTAAAGAAAAATAAAAGTCATCTGTAATGGATTTGGGAAGGTGAAATCATATAATAAGATTTGTTGAATAGAGCACCATTGAAAATGAAAGTAACTGTAGAAATTAAGATTTGTTTATTGAAGGTGTGTTCAACAAATTTGAAGAAGGCTTATGCATCTGAATGATTAAGTGCATAACAGATTTAATTATGCTTGAATAAAACATAGGAATCATATCCAAAAAGTTTTCGGTAAACTGACAGACACAAACAAAACAAAAAAACAAAAGGCAAATTAATTTTATCCTATAGATTTTTTCGAAATATTAGGTATGAACTAGCATTTAAATTCTGTTCCATGGTTATCAAATCTAGAGGACAAATTAACTTACCATTAAGAAACAATTTTTTAAATATATTAGATATATTATCAGTATGAACATAAATATACACCGTAATACTAAATCAGTTATCTTTCACAATTTTCTTCGACTAGCCCAGAAGCGGAAAAGTACGATAAAAGCAATCCTGCTGCAAAACTTCAAATATGAAATTCACACTTACTCTTATTACTAGATACAAGTAGTACTTACACTATGAGGATATTAAAATATTTCGTACAAATTTGAACTTTTAAGGTAAAAAAAATTTCAATCAATGTATATTTATCCTGAATTTCAAAGATATGGATATACATTCCAGTAAAACTTCAAAGAATTTGCACTGGAAACTCACATTTAGGATGGGTATATTTTTGCTCCTCTATGAATATCGAACAAGTAGAGGGAAAATGTTTGGTCAATATTGCACGATAAAAAAAGATATTTTTGGTAGTAGAAATAAACTTTCAAGAAAAATATCTTGAGTATCTCGAACGATAAAAAACATGAAAAGTCGTTAACCTCTGGGCTTAACATAATGTTTGGAATTTTAGCTTACTAGACATCAATTTTCAAAAATATCGAAGACTTCCATATAGAAATTTGATTTGGGTATAAGTATTATTTCATAATTCTTTTGATTTTTTTCACTCAAATATAAATAGGTGTATGCTGCAAAAAATAAGTATAAAAATATCTCCAATCAATAATATTACTTACATAGTAATAAAATAGTACCAGACGAAAAAACTAGATTGAGAAAAGATATAAACTAATGCTTCCTCAACATTTATATCTAAAATATAATTCTATGTACCATCTGAATATCAATATAGCCTGCCTTGATATTTTTGTTTCAGCACCTGATCTTAATTTTACTTTAAAATCAACTTCAAAAGCGACTTATGTCAAAAAATTTTTCTCTTTTGAAATTCCCTCAAATCTCAAGATCAAGTGATGAAACAAGTCCTAAAAACCAATGAGTCAAATATATAGCTGCACATGAACAGCGTGGATAATGACTTTTTTTAGATGATTTTTTATTTTTTCAGCGTGAATAGATAGCTCTGAAAGCCGTCGACTACGGTAGAGCCTATGAATCTAGAAGAAGCGTGTGATGGTAATTATCTTAAAATAATCTAGCCCTCCTTTTCAGTTCGTTCCGCCGCCACTGTGGCAATCTGTAGAAGTCCGTCCTCGAAACTTGGAAAAGCGCATCAAATTCAGTATCCGACAGATGTCTCTGCAAAAATAATGGATTATAATATTCAGAAAATTACGTGATATTAATTTCAAATAAATAATAGTTCGGTTAATTTAGACATACAAGATTGCAAACATTCACGCTTGGCTGAAACTTGGTAGGATTGTTCAAAACACTATTATAAATGACGACACCTGGAAAAAAGTTTACTCGGGTCAAATTTTCATTACAAAATTAATCCAGACAAAAACTGTAGATCATAAAATTATCATAAAACGTATACAACGTAGACAATTAAAGAAATCCACATCGGAACATACGATATTCATCAGAGAGAGAAATAAGCCAACCAGGGCCTATCTATGTTTTTTATTGATCTGAGGTCGCATATCTTGGGAACAATACAGTATTTTGGCTTTTTCTGAAGTAAACCTACTTCAAAATAACTTTCAAGGCAATTTAAAACGTAAAATCACGAAAACTGCGCAAATATCTGCAAAAAGGTTAATGTTCATAAACAGAAGGTGAAATACAAAGGCGAATTTTGGCAAAATCGCTGACAAATGGAGGTTTCTCAGCAGATGTCGATTTCTGGCAGCGATAAAAATTTACGCTTTGTAACTCATCTGACCGCTGAGACATGCGCATATCCCTGTTTTGTGATTTTTTTATGTTTTGGGTCTTTGGTTGAAGTTTAGTATTGTTGTGTTCTGTGAGTTGAAGTTTATTAAGGAGTATTTTGCGTACTGGCGTATTTTGAAAATGTCCATCAAAAAAGGATTGTCTGGCTACAATTCGGTCCTGTCGGAAGAAAACCAACAACTGGGTATCAAAAATAAGGTTACATAATCATCATATGTCAGCTTTGTAAATCACTCAGCGAAGCGTTCAGAAAATGTTCATCCGCTGAAATCCAACTCTCTGATTTTTGCTTTATGCCAACAGTTGAGTGCTGCTGAACGTACCCTATGTAACTATGGTAAGCTGTGGTTACATCGCCAAAATTCGCCTCAAATATATAGATCCATTTCTGCATCTGTTTACATCTGACAGGTCTTATCTATGTTATTTATTGATCTGAGAGAATAAGTGAAAGCCTCAGATAAATAATGAACATATAGTCCGTTTACGAAAGTTTGAGCCGTCGGTTGGCCATGACAATTTGGCATATTCCACTGCGTTTATTGAAATTTTAGGTTATGTTGTTTATTTTCTTGTCAGATTGATACGAATGTTGTCAATATAACATAGAATTCTCTAATAACTCGGAAGCTCGTCGGACGAGGCCGGGTACATTTGGCAACGTTAACTTTATTTTACGTTATTACAGCAAATACTGCCAACTTCAGATAATCAAACAAACGCCTACTATGCGCTCAAACTTTCGTGAACGGACTATATAGATATGTTTATATTCCCCCTGCTGTTTATAAACATTTTATGTGATTCTACTTTTTAAGGAACCTTGCAGTGATATTGAAGATCATTTACTTCAGAAAAATGCTGAATTATTGTATTATTTGCAAGACAATTGAAAACATGATTGTTTACAAACAAGAACATTCCAGAGTTGAGTATAGTAGCGTGGGTTGATTATGGGTAGTAGATATCAATTTAATTGTGTTTCTCTTCTGCTGTAAAACTATAATTAGTTAAATATGGTACCGTCGCTAATAACCAGGGTGGATGAGACTCATTTTTTGAAATAATTCCAGTTTATGAAGACACAACTCTGCCTTTGATTGATATTGTGTTTAGGGGCTATCTATGGTCTTTTATTGATCTGAGATGAAAGCAGAAAACCTACCTCTAAATTACACCTGTCGACGTCAGATGGCAGTCTGTAGTTAGTGATCACAAGCAGGTGGTAGGGGTAAATTTTGGCCGGCTCGTTTATCAGCATCGAATGGGCCATGTTGGGTAGTGACCTGCGCACTTGATATCCGCACCTTCCCGGGTAGCGTCCGTACGCGGGTGCCTCTGTACTCTACACAGAAAGATGGCGTTAGTGGTGAATACATCACGTATAAGTATACGTACACTGAGTCGATAACTAAGTTTTCAAGCGAAATGTTGAAAGTTTATTAACAAAAGCTACGAATATTTAATGCTGTTCAATTTGTACAAGCTGTTTGAAGATTAGTAAATTAGATTCGTATTAGTAGGGACAGTCAGTAGTTGAAGAAGGAATGAATGATTTATTTCCGGAGGAGGAATCAGCTTATAATAACATTTCTTAAAATCTGTCGACAATTTCGGAGTCAAACATAAACTTGTTGAATTGTCATAAAGTAAGGTATCGAGATTATCTGTCCAAAATTGACAAAGTATTGACAAAGTAAAAAAGCTTTATGAAAAGTTAAAATAAAATGGTTAGTATTCTGCTTCACGAATTATATATCGTTACAGAATTTGAATAACCAATGAAGTTCTTAATACATTTTTGGTCGCAACAATAAAATACTACTATGTACTTTAAGCTGATTCTTTCCTCTTTGTATTTACATTTTTCCTGAGAACTATTAAAAATTTCTCAGATGATTTGAAATACTGAATCATTGAGCGACACCAAAATGTAAACCTAAAGTTGCCAATATTCCTGCTCTTTTTCCAACACATCTACGAAATATTTGAGGAAAATAACTGAATTCATATTTTGACAGAAAATCCACATAGTTACAATGAAAATAAGAAGCAAAGTAGACAGCCACCAAAAGCAGAAATATAGAACATAATAAGAAATTAAGATAAACAAAAATGTAAAGCGTTTAATATTTACATACCATTACACGTCTTTCGACATCAGTGATGGATCCAGTGGAAACTAGAGGAAAAAGCATTAAGTTTAACACGCCTCACTTTGACTAAGATTTTAAATCTATGAAAATTCATGTTAAAGAGCGAAAATTTAAATCGGGAAAATTTTAGTCTCAGCACACCGTTATTTCAGCATGCACAAGCTCTGAAATCAGGTCAAAAAAAGCATCATCACCATAGAAAATTTCAAAGATTTTTTCATTATCTGGGAAAGGTTTGGAAAGTAAAGATAACGTAAAGTTTTAGACATTATTTTTTTACCACTTGGTGCCGAAAGAAGTTTCTTTTCAGATCATTCTGTTCACTATGAATATTTTTCCTAATAATGAAACAAAATTTTATAATAGATAATTATCCATTTTTTAGTCATTGTAAGAACCACGACTAATAATTGTTATGTACAGAATTATAACGTAAAATAGCATCCCGATTAAAACCCATATTATAGAACTCCTAAAATGATTAATTTCAAACAATCTGTAAGCCTTCACCAAGTTCATTAGTTTCACCATAATTTGATAATTATATTCGAATAATTCCGCCCAACTTTGTAAGAGTATTATAGTCCTCTTATCCATTTCTACTTTAGACCTTAAGCTTCGAAGCAAAAAATAAATTTACTTACTATCTGATTTTCCACAACTGTCAGTACTGTGTGTTTTCATGCCCATTCCACTAAATGAGTAATCACCCTGTGGAGTATTTTTATGTAAATAAAACATTTCGATTTATATTTTCAGTTTGAACACACAAAACATGCTGCCACTATAAACAAAATGTTAACAGAAAAAAAACACTAAAACTATCTTCCTAAATGAGTGAGTCAGTAAAATTGATAAATTTTTCTATGTGAAGATTCAAATATCTAACGAAATTGTTTTAAAATAATATTCCCTTTGATAACCATAACAAAAAATCGACATTCAAAATGAAAATAGGGAAACAATGAAAAATGCAATAATCAAAAAATATTTCACCAATAACGTTAGTAAATGAAAACGATAAGTTAACACAAAACTATTCATGCTGAAACAGAAAAAAAGGATGAAAAATAAACGAGGTGTTTCATCAAACCGAGAAAACTCTCCGATCACTCAAACTTACAGGAATTTGGGGGTAACTACCCGCAGAAGTGCTGAAAGTGTGTGATCGTGGGGCTAAACCGTAACCTGGCTTCGGCACGTGACGAAGAGCACTGACAACTGAATAAAAACATTGTACGTAAGAACAATATAAAAATATTTTGTTATTAATTACAACCGAAACTATATTGGGCGCATGGTTTTGTGTGTGTCCTTCAAGGTTACGTAGTTTTTAAGAAAAGGAGAAGAAGTGGCAACATCATTACAGCAAACTTCACCCATTTCTCTGATATATTTCATTGATACATCAAATACCTACGTTAATACAATACATGAAGCAAATATTTGCTTTTATACTACAAGTTATTAAAAATACAATAGCAGTTGCCACACTTCTCCGAATTCTGTAGATACTCGGGATATACTTACGTAACCGTTTCTGAGCGGTAAAGTTGAGGACTTCAGGCCATATCCAGGCTTAGGTATATGCCTCGAAGCTGACACAACTAATCAAAACGCAAAAAAAAAAAAAATGCACTTTAAAAAAATAACAAAAAGCTTTTCATGCATTAACACAACCGTTATACAAAAATCGAGAGTGCTGACAGAAAAATATTCCCCCAGCTGATATGAGCTACTTAGAGAATATTTATGTAAAAATCATGAAAAATTGTCATTATTCTCCTCAAAATGTATTCGTCTTCATGCTCCTATGACCAAAAACCTCACCTCTAATGGAATTTTTCTTGAGTATAAATTTCGAAATTTTTTTTAAAAAGTTGGGGAGTACATGCTTTCCTCACCTGATATTTGTAAAATTGCCAATTGTATAATTTCACTTTTTCTTTTTCGCAAAGACCCAGATAATTAATTAGAATCATTATTTTATATCAATAAGAGCTGAAATATTCATTATCCCTACTGAAGGTGTTATGCTGTAGTATAATGAAATCGCAGTTTTTGTATCTATCTATTCAGGACAATACTTATGGTCAACACATCGATTGTATATGGAAGTATAACAAGCCTTCATAGTCATCATCTAGGTGTTAGTGCCTCTCTAGCGCTTGATGCCATTCTGACTCAAAAGTAAAAAAACAAAGAACACATAAAAACGCGCCCAACCTGTTAAATTGAGAGCAACAAACAACATTGTTGAGATTTGACCATGAGTACAGATATATTGAAATATTGTAGTACTGCATTTATTCCAGTTGCAAATAAATCAATGAGACTTTGACTGACTATAATTATTATAACAGGATTCAATGGAATGAATGACCGTTTTATTCTCTGAAAATTTCAGGTCTAAGGGTTTCCCTTTCTGAAAGTTTTGCTACTCGTGATGAAAATTCAAAAATAACACGCGATGCATAAACAAGTAGGAATCAAGATATTTCAGCTCTCAAATTACATAGGAATAAATCAGGTTGCAACTCACCATTGTAATTCATTGACGATCTACCACCAGTCGAAGAACGACCACTGTAGGATCTATCAAAGTCGTCATCCTCCAACAACTTGGGGTGGTCCATATTCCTCGATGGACTAGCACCTATTGGATTTTCATACCTTAACCTATGAACTGGCTCTTTATTTGCAGATGGCGTTCTGCAATGAATAATGATTTAAATTATAACTCTAAAACGGGATTCACCAATTAATATTACCTGGAAGCGTTTCTAGGATCTAAATGCGTAGCTTTGTACAATTTAATCTTCTCTCTCTCCTGGACTTCTTTCAAAAATACTTTTCCCATACCAACGGCTATCTTGCTCAGTTCCTCCTCTTCTTTCTTTAGTTTGGGGTCTATAATTTGTTTACTATTCACAGCATCCACTTCATCTTCATCAGAGTCCTGTACACCTTTGAATGAGCCTGCAAGAAGGATATAGAGTCAATTCACATAATGGTATAGATATCCATTACTGATGCTGCTTGTAGCTCATATTTGGCATAGGTTCACTTGGAAGGATTAAGTGAATGGTTTATCTCCCAGAAATAAGTCCAATAATTTGGATAACTATGCAAGGCTGGGCGCACACCGAGCCGAACTTCGTCGGGCGGTTTTTGACTGTTACATACTGTCGACGCACACCGTATGAGACCGAACACAAAGATTAATTAATTACTAATTCAGACCGAACGCGGAATCTAAGAATGTTTGTTTACTTTTCAATATCTATACCTATTCAGTTTGAAACGGTCATAGTTGACCGTCCTAGTGCAATAACTAGCGTAAATCGCTTGGATAAGATGATAAGAATCCATCCAGATGGTTTACCGATGGCTCAAATCAGATAGAGGGGATATATGGACCTAAACTGAGATCTTTAAAACCTTGGGAAGTGAATCCTCTATTTCACAGACGGAGATAATGGTTGTCAATATATTTGCTCATGAGTGTCTTAAGAGATGAACCTCGCATGAAAATCGCATTGCCAAGGATTCCTATTGACCTGGGAGTGCCGTAACAATATTAAGCAACTGGCAAAAGGCAAGGAAGTGATTCTAATATGGGCGCCAAGGCATTGTGGTGTTAAAGGAAATGAAAAAACCGACGAACTAGAAAAAAGTGCATCAAGGTTAACACCTGCTGGAACTGTGCTTTTTTGTGGGCTTGGAAAAACCAACATAAGGCTGTTGAATAACGGAAAACCCTTTTGGGAAACAGCCCTGGACAGCCAAAAAAAATCGTTTTCGTTCTACTTATATCAGAAAGCTCATGAAGATGTCACGAGCTGAGCTTTGGTTGATGGCGGCACTGCTGACGGGACACGGTACAACCATTATTCGTACAGTATGGGAAAGAAAGCAGATAAGATTTACAGCTTTGAAGATCTATAATACCATCAAAAGATATCGTTTAAAATGAAATGAATTATTCAAGTATTAGAATCTACGAATTTTCGTTAAAAGTTAAACAGTCTGTATTACCAAGACTGAAGTAAATCAACAAGAAATGGCATATTATTTCATAAGAATTCTTAAATCAACCTTCTGCAGGTACCGTGGATCAGCAGCAGGAAGAGCTAAACATACGTTATACAAGTGTCAAGAGCTGGCAGGCCTCAGAACAATTTATACAGGTTTGGAAATTTACATCGGAAACATACAAAATTCAATGCATCAGAAAGAGAATTTTGCCGAGCAGTTGACCAGCGCTATAATGGAAAGGTTCACGTTTTTCGTAACTCTCTAAAAAATTATTTGTTCATTGAACCATCTATGGCGTCAAACGAAAACGAAACAAATCGTGTAAATATGTCCAGTATAACACTGTCTAACTGCACGGCAAAATACTCTCTCTAAATCATCGAAAATCGTATGTTTTCAATGTGAATTTCCGAGCCTGTATATGAAGAAACCGGTCCTGGACATCCAAGAGTTTTTATCGTTTTTATCAACGCCATTTGACGACCTCCTCGGATTTCCATGAATGAATGAGGATAGTGAACAAAATATCAACATAGTGGCATTTCCCGGAAGGCTAATCTCCCATAACGACTCCAGTTCTGATGATGATAATAATAATATATCAACCTGTCAGTCAACAAATTTTGAACTTTTAGCGCGAATAATCCTTCTTTGCTGATAACCAAGTCTTATTATTTGCGGTCCAAGGTAATGACGACGAAAGGTTAATTCGAGATGCCATATGTATAGAACCAAAAATGATGAAAACTGCTTGAATACATTCGGTCAATCAAAATAATGACCAGTTAGTCGCTTGAAAATTCTTAGTATCCGATAAAGCAAGATTGGAAATGCTTTTGATTTTTGAAGAAAACTGTCCACCACCCATACATTCAATAGTAAAAGTTAGGAACCCACAACCAGAATAATTAATTCACAACTATTACCCCAATTGTTGAAAATCTAAAAAGTGGTAAAACACAGACTTGGAATATTAGTCAATGTTATTTCTAAAGGTCCTCTCTCCTATTTTGATAGCTGAGTGATTATCTTAATGATACTGAAAATAAATTCAAGAGACAGGCATCTAAATTATCTACAGAAGGCCTCTAATAATATTGAAATTATTGAAAAGTTACCGGACTGACTCCTACCTGACCATCTTTTCCGTCTTTCAGGGTCAGTGTAAGGGTAAGGGGGTGCTGGAAAATCGTCTCTTTCTATTTTTGCTTGCTCGCCCGGCTTTGGAGGATGCGCTGCTGGGTAATGGGACAGCTCAATGGGCTCCTCGTTGTTCATGTGGGGAGATTTGGGTCTTGGGGTTTCGGATCTCATGGAATCTACCATGGCTTTCATCGCTGAACGAGAGCTGGATCTTTTACCGCCTGCACCTATACTGCCTCTCAGAGAATTTTGAGCTGGAAACAGTGAAAACATTGTTTGTTAAACTCGTACGAGAAAATAAAATTAAAAAAATTTTAGTAGGTCGATAGCTTTGAGTCGATGAGTTCAGTGCTTTGATAGTGTTAGATGTATAACTTCGACATCAACATACGATAAACCTCCGCATTAGATTACAGGGTTTTCCTTTTAAGTTGACCTATTAGACGTTTTAGGAGAACTAGTGAATATTTCGTTCTGAAATTTTTGGTGCAGCCCTGAGGGTGAAGGAACTCTTCGCCTAAAATATTTTCAAGTCGACAGTGTTGCCACGTCTATCTCAAACGCATATCTACTTTCTTATTTCAAATGGAACTACCTATATTTTCATTTATGTATCGAAACAATACCAAATTTGCAATATAACCCACTAAAAAAAATTTCTCTGCTATGCACTGTTGCCAAGTTATTCACAAATTCCTGAAACTTTTGGCATTTGCATTGCCAGTTTGGAAATGCAATATGAATCGTGTTTGAATAGTATGGGTAAACTTTTTTCTATTACATCCATGATCATCGAATACTCTTTATGATTTGAACCATAGAATCTACTTCAACAATTCGCGCCATAATCATAGAACCATTTCATCGTAAACAGAACCATAGATCATGAACTATAAATACTGAAAAATTTCAGTATTTTTCATCTCATTCGAAAATTATCCAAAATAAATAGTTAGTGTAAAAGGAGACTGCCATTCATTTTTTATTTCGAATCGAATGCTGTAAAATAAATGTGGGGTTGTCATTTGAAAATCTCGAAATATTTCAATTTTGAGTTTCACATTTTCGGAGCAATATCTTCGAAAAACCTTACGATGTATCAAAATACCGAATATTCCATATGAATGCATGGAGTCTTACTATAACACTGCATCACATAATCGAGATATTGCATTTCCAAACTGGCAATGCAAATGCCAAAAGTTACAGGAATTTGTGAATAACTGGCAACAGTGCATAGCAGAGACATTTTTTTTTAGTGAGTTATACTGCGAATTGGTATTGAATCGACACATTAAGTTAAATATAGGTACATAGTTCCATTTGAAATAAGAAAGTAGATATGCGTTTGAGATAGACGTGGCAACACTGTCGACTTGAAAATATTTTAGGCGAAGAGTTCCTTCACCCTCAAGGCTCCTCCTAAAATTTCAGAACGAAATATTCACTAGTTCTCTAAAACGTCTAATAGGCCAACTTAAAAGGAAAACCCTGTATATTATAGACATTACAGGCGTTCCTAAGAATAGAAGAATCGCCCTGTGTATGGGATAAGATGTATATTCAGTGGTGCACAGACTAACAGCTGACCCACGCTAAAGACAGCCATGTGATAATTTATTGTAGAATGTGATTTTCTTTTTTTTTAACTTTGTAGCTTATTACTACTACTATTATTGTTATAATAAAGCTAAGACGTTTGTTTATTAATTGAGAGTAGTCTTGAAAGCTTTTCAAGCAAGTGAAGATTTAAGAGGCAAACTGTGTTTTATTCAATATCAACTACAACAAATAGCAGCTTGACTATCAGAATGGTTCACTATGTCACACCCCTGATAGTTTCTATCTATTTCTCTTCCAATCCTTCCTTTTTCCATACAACCGAGTTCTTTTCGATGCTCACTTTTTTATCATAACATAAATAGGTAGGTTCTGATGAGATGTACGTGGTCAGAAAGGACCAGGCTCTCAGACTTAAAATTTTTTCATTTCCTGTATCTTCCTTAGATATTCTAAGGAAAGCCTCATTTGCTTCCCTATTGATCACTAGATGTAGAGGAGTGATTTGTCCAATCGCGAACACGACATTATTCAAGAATCCCCCCCTGAACTTTCTCATAGCTCCAGAGATACAAACGCAGGCAAGCCTTTGTAACTTTCCTCTTTCTTGTCTGACCTGCTTAAGCAAACCAAGCTGCGTTTGCCTGTGCAGTAGTTCATCCTCTACCAGGCTCCATAGGAGGTGATATCACCCTTCATTGAGGTGTTCCGCGATTGACTTTGACAGAGATGCTTTGGTTGTCCACCGATGCCTCAGCTGTCCTTGTCGTCAACATATCATATACCCATTTTACAATATAGTCCGTTCACGAAAGTTTGAGCGCATAGTAGGCGTTTGTTTATCTATCTGAAGTTGGCAGCATTAGCTGTGTTAACGTAAAATAAAGTTAACGTTGCCGAATGTATTCAGCCTCGTCCGACGAGCTTGTGAGTTATCAGAGAACTCTATGCAATATTGACAACACTGAGTATCAATCTGACAAGAAAATAAACAACATAACCTAAAATTTTGATATACACAGTGGAATATGCCAAATTGTCATGGACAACCGACGGTTCAAACTTTCGTGAACGGACTATAGTGTAAAACTCAAACCTCGCTTTACGAGTGCCTCTCTGACAGACACGTGTATTGTGTTGTCAAAGGCTACTTTCACTTATGTAATGCAATTACTAATCATTTCTGTTTTTCATAAGAGCATCCCACGATTATTGAATGTAGAGAGGGCTGTAGATGCTAAAACCGTTAGATTTTGGGAACTCTATACAGGGTGGCCCACAGTCAATGGTACCGTAGACTTCTATGCATAACATGAAGAACGGAGTTGAAAATTTCGTTTTCCAAATACAAGATATTTAGCGCAATGTAAGTAGGAGGAAACATTTTAACAACAAGTTACGATTTTGCAACGTGGCCACCTATATGTAGATTATTAGTGGAAATATGTAGATTGATTAGCAATTAGGCAGAAGCTCCTCGCTCAAAGTATATAAATTTTATTGTTGATGGAAATTGTATAAAAATAAATCATCAACTTACAACTTGGCCTGTGGAAATGCGGAGATGTAGGCACCTTATCGTAAGGATCTATGGGTTTCTTTAAGTATCCCAATGTTGGTTCTTCAGTGAGATAACTTATAGTATGTATCCTAGATACTGCATCATGATAATTTGCCGATCTCCTGTCATCTCTAAGGATCAAGCCAGGGGAAGAAGTTCTGTAGCTGAAATGCTGCAAACAAGTAAAATATTTAATGAGAATTCAAAATATCAATGAAATCAGTGAAATCAAAATGCTTTTCGAAATGATGCGACTATGGTTGTAGGCAGGGGTAAGTACTTACTTGTTTGAATCATACTGCAGGAAATATTCAGGGACTTTATCACGTTGACTGGCATAATGTTGAAAAAAATTAAACCCAATTTTTTTATATTGCAGTGCAATCTTTAAGTTCGCCTTTGAATGTTTTTCTTAGTTTTTGTAGAAAAGTAAACTTTCTCGTTCTCGCGGAACTTACTTCAATAATCAGTGCAAAACAAGACCACATAATTGTGAACTAAATGAATACTTTCTTGGAAACAGTATCCAATCGGAGAGTTTTCAAAAACATCCAAAAATAGAAACGAAAAGTTGACGATTGAAAATGGAAGCCCGAGAGAGGGTCTGAAAATGAGCTCAGACTCTTTCTGTGTCCCACGGCAGCCAACGTGTTAAGTTCCTTATGTTAAACTGTGGGTATATCAGCAAGAAGCACTCCATGTTTGCATCAAGTACATACTTACCCTAAGCATTATCAAAATAAATGAAAAAAAATATAACAAACCTTCCTGGACATGCTAGTGGGGCTACAAAGAGAACCATTCAAGCTAGGTGTTCGTGAATGCATGGAAAACTGTAAAATAATACATGCAAAAATAAATCACAAAAATGAAAAAATAAAATTAGACAAGGGAAGTAGCGTTCAAACAAACATAAAATATGATATCAAGATTGGGACTATACTATTCTATGTACTAATTGATTCAAATAAAAAAACATATATAAATAGAATAGCTTTCACACAAACATAAGAGATGATGAAATGCTAGAGATTGGAATATTTTTGATTCTGAGCTACATGTATAAAGTTGTACACATTGTAGGGTATAGAGAAGAATAAGATATATTATTTTGTAGGAAAAGAACAAATAATTAAAATTTGGATAGTACACATAATACAATAGGTTCACCTTCCCACAATAAATAAAGTTATAACACGGTACATATAACATTGAACCTGTTCTCGCTAAGAAGAAAGAAAATGTCCTTATGTCCCACATAATGATTTTTTCAGACAATAAATGAAAATTTTTTACACAAATTTTTGCTGATAACGGGAATTCCAAAAAAATCCATCAACATTCTCAAATTTCATTTTGAACTGAATTTTATATTCTAGCCTTCAAAAACGAAATCAAATGCGCCGGTAATTCGACTATAGACGAAACACCATTATTATACTATAATATAATGTATTTCGAAAACTGCAAATGAGTGAATGAATTTCTTGCGTAATTTTGTATTGAAATCATTATAAGGCGTTCTATGGAAATCGATGAAATGTAATAACACAATTTGTTCAATCACTTCGACATTAAAACCACTTTGTGTGAATATACAAGTTTTGAAATTCACATCTGAAACATACGATTACAATGCATCAGACAGAGAATTCTTCCGTCCGGTTGCACAGATGAAAAGTCGAGACAATCACGTACTGTAACACACTGAATTCAGTTGTCATATTGTAATATTCTATACTTATATCTCTCTTATCGTTGGGAGGAGCATAATTCTTTTAGTATGGTAGGCAACAGTAAATACTTGAATAGAGTATTACGGGCAGCCTGACAAATTTAATAATTTTCTACGTGTACTGCAGGTTCCCTACCATACTGCGATAAGAGAGAAACAAGACTAGGTTATTGCAATAAGTCAACGGAATTCATTCAGTTACAGCACGTGATTATCTAGACTATTCATCTGTGCAACTAGACAGAAGAATTCTCTGTCTGATACATTGTATATCGTAAGTTTCAGATGTGAACTTCCAAATCTGTAAACAGATAAATCAGTTAACAATAAATATCAACCTTTCCCTTCAGGATAAACAATTGTCATTCACTGGCTCAAAATCATAGACCTAATAAGAATGGACACCGCCGCATGAGAGAGAGAGGTCACTTGGTCGAATGTGATGGAGCTATTGTGGGCAATGTCATACTTGTTCTATGGGCAATGTCAGTTGAATTATATTGAACGCATCAAATCCTTGTGGGCAAAGCAAAGTCTGTGGTCACATAAATATTGTTTACATCTTCCATATGATTTTGACAAGTTGCCCACAAACTTGCTTCATCTCTTTTCTTTTCGATAATATCGCATATGTCTTTCTCTCTCTAATGTATCCAAGTGTTCGATCTTCTGTTAAGTCACGTGATTCTGCATCCATAGTAATTATAGATCTATGCTCAAAATTCGCAGTCAAAGCCTACACTGAATAGATCTGTCTGAATTTCAGCATCAGTCAAATGAAAAAATTGATCAAAAAGAAATAATTATGAGTTGTTTTTCATGGAACGTTTCAATGACCTTTTAAGTTAATTTTTTGATTTTTTCAGGTCTTCGATGTGACAATTTTTAGGTTGGGCGCTCATCGCAGTCGACAGACAGTCTTCGACGAGGTAACGCAAAGATCTTCGTCAAAGATTAAGGAGAGAAGATAGGCAACTATGATGATGTTAGCGCCATCTATTTGTCAGGATTAAGTACTAAAATTGAGGGGAATAGGTAAAATCAAAAATTGTAGAGGCCATTTTGAGCAAAACAAGGACATTTGAAAACATTGCTATGATTGCAAGTGGGTAACCTCTTCGTGGCTTCATTTTAGTTGCGCTTCGTATGTGTTTGTGTTTAGTTTATCTATTTTGGTGTACATCTTTTGAATTCAGAATGGTTTACGGAGCATATTGTATGGCGATGAACTACAAAATAATAAAAAAGCCAATCTCGAACCTGAGAAAATGGAAATGTAGGTATTGAAACTCGTATCATGTATATCTGTTTTTCATTTCTCTTCAATTCAGTGCTCTCAAATGGATATAGTTTCTGGGCGAAGAGATATTGATCTCAGCAGCTGCTATAGAAGTGAGGTGGGCATTTTCTACCGATTGAATAAAAACGAATTGAGAAGCACATCCCAAAAAATGAAATTTACATTGTTTTTCAATTACATCTTCAAATTGTGGTTATTCTAATTGTTTTGATAATTCGGTAACTGATAAGTAAGAAAATTATTGATTTGTATTCAATTTCATTATTACATTTTTGTGAGTAATGATTTGTAATGGAACTATAGCAATACAATATCAAATTTCATTAATATCAATTCATTTTAAACAATGTTGAGATGAAAAATAACATCCTGATCACGAAGCAAGCACCATATTTGTTTAATCGATCAGGATTTTTTTTCTTGGCTCGACGTCTAAATTTGATGTAATCCGTAGGAATAATTTATAATTAAATTTGGCGCCCGTTATAACAGTTTTTCTTATTGAAAAATTTATCCTTTTCAGCGCCATCTTTGTGTCAGAATTAATCAACTAACCGAAAAAACGTAGTCGCGTTCCTATCTTCCTCTCCTTAATCTTTGATAGTAGTGGTACAGGAGACCATCGCACAACGAGTCGAGTCGAAATGTACTATCTGAGAACGGTCTTGGCGTGCAATGTTCTCTTTACCACATTGCCTTTTACGGCTACTTCTTGTCGAGACCTGTCAAAGTGTCTTCTTCGAGACTATCTGTCGACCCTGGTGTTGGCCCGGCCTTATGGTACAATAATCAGTAGAATTCTTACCTGCATTTCGCTCACGGCAGAACTGTCGTAATCTCTGACGGACATGTCGGTATCGGTTAGATGTCCGTTTTCCTGTCCAGACCCGTTCAAGACTTGTCCATTCTCGGTCGGTCCAGGGCCACATCTGGGATGCCAGATGGCGCCACCTTGTAGATACATCTCTTCGCCATCACCGAATGGGTCGCCGCATTTCGTACAACGTGCGCAGGTCGGGTGGAAGTGGTGGTTATCGCCGGCCTGAAAAGATATAGTCAATACTCAATCTCATCCATGCTAAGCGATACACCCTCAAGTGACTGAAATTTGAATCCTCCTCAGCTAGCACAACAAACAGACGATCAGTTGTTTATGTGTGCAAATAGTAGTGAAGTGTTCAATTTTCCCTGTTTTGAGTTGTTGAATATTTACAAACTCGCGCCAATTCATGTTTCGGTTGGAATATCTCATTTTATTGAAATAGACTTTTATATTCTATAACGTCTTCTATAAGAGGAAATAGAGGTATGTAGAAAGTTTCCCTTTAGATGTTCCTGAACAATAAATTGGATATTATTTTCAGTTATTGTTTAAAATGAAGCAGAAATTGAGTTCACTTGAGCTTCTGGAATACATTTGAGCCACAACGAGTAATTCAGGGAAGAGAAGAGGCGCTGAATACAAATCATATCTATATGTTGTAAAACTTTGAACAATCCCAACATATATGTTATTGATATTTGCAATCTAGTTTCTTCAATGGTTAACCTAACTACTATCTGGCTCCTTTTGCTTGACAATGTTGAAATTCAATACATACATACATACATACATATGGTTTGTTCCTGTAAAGTAGGAGCAGGAAGAAAATGCAAACAACATATTACAATATAATCACATTCATTGAACTATCTAGGCATTATTTGAGGAAACAATGATCTAGGTATAGGTATAATGTCTCCACTTCTGTAGTATGCATTAAACTGTATGTTTATATTTCATTATTTGTTCAGCTACTTCTAGCCATCAGGGATTTAAGCACTCGCAGGTACTCGTTGCAAGAATTAAGTTAAAATATAAAAAATTAATTGATGATAATTTATTCACTGAAAATAATGTTATTGTTCAGGAACGATCTAAAGGGAAACGTTCTATAAACCTTTACCTCCTTTAAAGGAAGATGTTATGAAATATGAAAATGAAAGTCTATTTCCATAAAATTAACTGATCTAATAAGAACAAACCATTAAATGGCACAAATTTGTAAGTATTAAACAACTCAGTGAATTGCAGACTTCAATACTATTTACACACATAAACAACTGATCGTCTATTTGTTGTACTAGCTGAGAAGGATTCAAATTTCAATCAACAGAGGGCGTACTGCTTAGCAGAAGCTAACAATAGAATTGTATATTCATTTAAATCAATTATTCAACATGTTGTCGTAAAGTATTGGTCCAAAGGCCAAAAATAATACCACAACATAAATAATAGACAGAATACTTTCTCGAATGAAATTCTGATATACGAGTACCTCCAATATGAAAGGGTTAGACGTGCCATTAGCAATGGAAAATTACCACCACAAGTACTACTAACTGTAGCAGAATTAATCCATTTCATGTTATTTTCTATCGCTAAAAGTGAGATACCCTGGTCCTCTCTGACCAAGTTCATCTCATTAGCGAACCTACCTAATGAAACATCACTAGGTGATCAAAAAAGTGACCATCGAGAAGAACTTCAAATCGTGCTATGAGAGCAGGAATACGCTACCCAAAACTTGAAAGTAAATACCGTTAAATGGTATACAGACGGTTCTAAAACTACGATTGGTACCGGCGCTGGAGCATAGGGGTCAAGAACCAAGGGTACACTATAGTTAGGCACCTATAAGGGTACTTTTAGGGTAGAAATACTTGCAAACGAACGATGCATAGGTCTAGTTCCCAATACAGGTTGCAATGACTTCAGAAATGATCGAAAAGTTTACCACTTGATCGCATAAAATTGATATAATTATATGATTACTTACCTGCAAGACCTTTCCGCTGATATATCTGTTACAATAGGCGCACTTGACGCCATACTGTTTCTGGTAGTCTCGTTCACAGTACGGTATGCCGTCCCTGCCCATATATTCGCCGTGCAACACGACATCACAAACGCCACATTTGAAGCACCATATGTGCCACTGTCTTTCTAGGGCCACCAGAGCTTGCCCTTCCTTGAGCTCCTTCTGGCAGCCGGCACATTCTATAACAGAATTTGTTGGGTTATAGACAGGTGACTCTGAAACATTATTTCGAAGATTTTAGATTTATGTTTTTGGCACTAATTAAGATTACTCGGACAAATGAAAATTATCATAACAAAAAAATAAGGAGAAGAAATATTTTCATCTTACAATCGAGAATAAAACAGGCTAGGTGATTCGAGAGAAAGTTTAAAAGTACCTATATTCAGGTATTGGCGTACTTGTTATGCAATGGCGACGACTGCTTTTAAGAACAGGGTAAGCCAAAGAGAGCCGGGATTTTGTTGTCATTGTTTTCATTAAGTTTTCCTGAACAACAGTAGTGAAACCAACAGGTGGCGGTCTGTCTTAGTTTAGAATACAGGGTGTCCCATTACTCGACGTCAACCCGGAAGCGGGTGAAAAGGCAAGTAATGCTGGTTGTCAGAAAAATAGAAAAAAAAACTAAGTTGCATGATTTTAAAATAATGCGCATTTAAAAAAACACGCAAAATTCCACACCCTGTGACAGTCTTTTCGCTCCTGTTGCCACAAATATCAAATTTTTCCAACTTTTTTCAACTTTTTTCTTTGCTGTGTAACCTTGAATAATGCTTGTCTAAACTGTTATCAAATTTTGATACCAGCTGCTCTAGGTTTCATAAAAATAGGGCTTACTTCTCAGAAAAAAAAATTCGAAATAAACAATTGCCTAGTTTCAACTGACTGTATTGAAAAAAAAATGTACTACGTAGGTTTGGCATGTTTTTTCAAAAGTTGGCGCATTTAGTAAGGATTCCATAATGGTATAATACTTGTTTAATTGTAGCTGCCGTAGTTCAATTTATTTTCGATTACCTATGAATACACTTTTTCGTTAACTGCTTCCCAGTAATAAAGTCCAATGGATTCAAGTCCGGTGAACGGCCGGCCACGAGATTGAACCAGAACGTCCGATCCATCTTCCGGGAAAAAATGTTACCAGAAAAAAAATTTTCAGAGAAATTTCTCCGGAAAAATTTTTTCTGGAAAAATTATTTTTTCTGGAATTTTTTTTTCTGATAACATTTTTTCCCGGAAGATGGATCGGACGTTCTGGTTCAATCTCGTGGCCGGCCCGTTCACCGGACTTGAATCCATTGGACTTTATTACTGGGAAGCAGTTAACGAAAAAGTGTATTCAAAGGCAATCGAAAATAAATTTGAACTACGGCAGCTACAAAAACAAGTATTATACCATTTTGGAATCCTCACTAAATGCGCCAACTTTTGAAAAAACATGCCAAACCTACGTAGTACATGTTTTTTCAATACAGTCAGTTGAAACTAGGCAATTGTTTATTTCGAATTTTTTTTCTGAGAAGTAAGCCCTATTTTATGAAACCTAGATCAGCTGGTATCAAAATTTTGATTACAGTTTAGACAAGCATTATTCAAGGTTACACAGCAAAGAAAAAAGTTGGAAAATGTTGATATTTGTGGCAACAGGAGCGAAAAGACTGTCACAGGGTGTGGAATTTTGCGTGTTTTTTTAAATGCGCATTATTTTGAAATCATGCAACTTAGACTTTTTTTTATATTTTTCTGACAACCAGCATTACTTGCCTTTTCACCCGGTTCCGGGTTGACGTCGAGTAATGGGACACCCTGTATGGGCCCCCCAAAGTTCCAAAAATGCCGCTTTTTTCACTATAAAACCAGAAATTCACTGCTCCAATTTAGTCTATAAACCACCTTTGAAATTCAATAACTATTCGAATAGTTCAATTTCAGGTATATTCAAAAATTTTTGCTGAAAATTCGAAATTCTAGAGGCACACATATCCACAAATTCCAAGGAAAGCCCACCGTTTTTAATGGTAGATTTGGCACTGCCACAGATTCATTCGCGCAAATATGATACGATGCCTTTCCATAAATCCCGCCATTTAATATCTCACTCGCCGAAGGACGGAGCAGGGGTGCAAACTTACCTTGAAAAACGGCGGGATTTCCTTAGAATTTGTGGATAATGGATATGTGATACATCTAGATAGAATTTCGATGATTCTGCATTAATTATTGAATATACCTGAAATGAATATAATAGAATAGTTATTCGAAAGTTCGAAGGTGATTTATAGATGGAATTGGATCAGCGGATTTGTGGTTTCACAGTGGAAAAAGCGACGTGGAGATGGAACATTTTTTGAACTTTGGGGGCCCATATTTTCTAAACTAACACAGACCGCCATCTGTTGGTTTCAATAATATTCTTCAGGAAGACTCAATGAATACAATAACACCAAAACCTGGTTAATATCTGCTGGTCAGCGAAATTCGATATTCACCTATGTGTGTTATTTTGTATGAATTTGTTCAATGTTTAGCATAGGACACATTTCAGGGGGGGTAGCAAAAATTAAGGGAGCGTTTTCCGTTTTTAACACGGCTCCGATACAGCATCCGCCAATGAAGGAGTGCATTTGAAATAACGAGCATTTCATAAGAACAGAAGTTGATTACAGTCTCAAGATGTTCCATACAGACAATATCTCGACTTTCAGGCAGTGTAGGAAGTTCAAAAAAAGTATTTTGAATGGCTGCAAAATTATAATATGTCGTTAAATTTTGTTCCTGATTACCAGTCCTATAAAAAATACGCTGAAACGATTTTTGATCATTTTACGTAAATTAAACCCTTGAAAATAATAGCTATAATTTTCGCGCATTCGCCATTTTGTGATTTGTGGTGGAATATGTTTGTTTTTTTTAAACTTTTTAGGTTTACACTCCCAGTTTTCCCACTAAAGGCGTTTATGGAAACTTACTTAGGGTTACTAACTCGATCTATGGGTCACGTGACGGATTATTCGGATCACGGACCCGGGTTCTAAGTTTAGGAACACATCAGGTTTAGGATTTGAACATTTGAAGTGATAGTCGTATCAATAACATAACCAAATATTTCGTAATTTATTATTTCAGTCCCAGTTTGTTTTCGGATTGTCTCTAGCTTTGCTTGCATTTATTGGCTTTTGTAAAATATTTCTTATAATTTCTGGTGTGCCCTTCCATGTTTTATGTTCAGTTCCAGTTCATTTACTGATTGTCTCTAGCTTTGCTTGGATTTATTGGCTTTTGCAGAATCTTTCTATAATTTCTGGTGTGCCCTCGCATGATCAATGTTATCTTTGAGTTCTTATGTAGAAGTGAAGAAGGCTTTAGCTTTAATGCAGAAAGATCTGCATACAAAGTTATAAAGGAGTGTTTTCACATTATTTTCTCGGCTCATGGAACACCACATTTTAAACGGAGTCAAATTTTCTTCTCTTTCCATAAGTTTTAGGAATAGAATATATGAATTACTGATAATTATTAATTATAAGTAAAGAGACTTATTCCCACCTTTTTCAAATAGAAAATTGAACTACAGTGCGCATGCGGTGACGACCCTGCTCTCGTGTAGGGTTACGATAGATCAACCTGAGTTAGTGATCGAGTTACCGTACTTTCCGAACACAGGGGATGTTCGGGTTAGGTAAACGAACGCGAAGGTTAGGGATCGAGTTGACCCGAGTAAGTATTCGAAAACGCCTTATGAATAAGGTTCAAATCATAATTAAAATATTAATAGTAAATAGTATCAATTAAAAACTATGGTTTTTATTATTAGGTGTACAAATAAGTTTCCGCGGTTTGTCAAAAGATGGCCCCACCAGAAGGTTATGGAGAAATTGTCAGATGTAAAACGTAATATCCCAAGTTTAGTTATCTGGCAATACCATAACCTTAAAGTACTAGTGATTCCGTATAAGCATCACGTAATTTTTTTCGTGCGAAAATGTCAAGTTTTATTCCGAATAAGCATCATTTGCGGGAACTTTTGATTTACTTCTTAATGTGAAAAATCTGCAGCTGAGGCGCATCGATTGCTTCTAGAAGCATATGGTGAAGCTGCTTTAAGTGAGAGAAGTTGTCAGGAATGGTTTCAAAAGTTTAAGAACGGTGAGTTTGACGTTAAAGACAAAGAACGCAGTGGAAGGCCGAAAGTGTACGAAGACATGGAATTAGAAGCACTATTGGAGGAAGATTCGTCCCAACGCAAAAAGAACTTGCACTTACTCTACAAGTGACTCAACAAGCAATTTCACATCGTTTAAAATCGTTAGGAATGATTCAAAAACAAGGAAATTGGGTTCCATATGAACTAAAGCCGAGAGACGTTGAACGCCTATTATGCATGAGTGAAATGCTGCTTGCCAGGAATAAAAAAAGAGTTTTTTGCATCGTATAGTCACTGGTGACGAAAAATGGATTCACTACGATAATCCAAAGAAGAGAAAGTCATGGGTTAAGCCCGGCGAACCACAACATCGACAGTTAAGCCGAATATTCATGGAAAAAAACTCATGCTGTGTATTTAGTGGGATCAGCTTGGTGTCGTGTATTATGAATTGCTGAAACCAAGCGAAACCATTACTGGAGCTCTCTACCGAACACAATTGATGAGATTGAGTCGGGCACTTAAGGAAAAACGCGCCCATTACTACTCCAGACACGACAAAATTATTCTTTTACACGATAATGCTCGTCCACATGTTGCGGTAAAAACATACTTGGAAACACTCAACTGGGAAGTTTTACCCCACCCCCGTATTCACCAGACTTAGCCCCTTCTGATTATCACCTGTTCCGGTCGATGGCACATGGTCTGTCTGAGCAGCGCTTCACATCATATGAAGACACCAAAAACTGGGTAGATTTGTGGATAGCGTCAAAAGATGAAGAGTTTTTCGACGGGGTATCCGATGTTGCCAGAAAGATGGGGAAAAGTAGTGGCAAATGATGGAAAATACTTCGAATAAAACGTAATGTACTTTTCGTTTACAATAAATTCCTAATTTTTTATAAAAAACCGCGGAAACTTATTTGTACACCGAATACTTATGACACCTATGACGAGAACATCGAAGAGACCTTCAATACAAATCGCGACCTTTACCGCACTTGACCAAGTTCGATTTCATCAAATTATCTCCAACCGATATAAATCAATTAACGATACAGCGTAGATAAAATCGAACACTGTTTAGACTCGATGCTGCCGCTGCACGTCAATATTTTCTCCTACAATCTATAAATATACCGATGAGCTAATGGCTGAAAGGTCGACAGCTATACACATTCGCGGGTATAATTAATATTCAGAATCCGCTGAAAAACCTGAATAGTTTAGAATGGTTCTCTTGCGGGACGGAGCAAAAAACAAACATAGAAGTAAACGTGTGGGCGGGGATTATCGCATCGATGACTCCTTTTCGTCAAGAAGATTCACAGCTTATTTATCCTTATTTGCAAGAGAGCAAAAAGATCATTCCAGGGCCTATTGCACTAAATACTATTGCAACTTTTTACACTTTTTTTCCAATGATTCACGTTGAACGAAACGCATTCATAATTATTGCAAAGTGCAATGTGAAAAGTCAAGTGCATGGTGAAAAGCACTTCGCAAAACTTAAATGTTGGGAGAAATCTTGTGCTAACATAATTAATCTCACTTTGCAAATCTGTCAGAATGCAAAGTGTAAAGAGGAAGGTTGCAAAGTACGGGGTCTTTATAAATGATTGTAACATCCTAGGTTGCTTTGGAAAATTTTTATCTTATCTTATCTTACAAATTCTCTACAATTTATAATTCACATTATTCAATTTCTTTTGGATTTACCATCCCCAACTCACAGTAACGTTTGTTAAAATTAAAGTTTACATCAAAATATACATAAATATTCATAATAGTCCAACGCCAACTGCGCTGGTATAATCATTTATAAACACCCTGTACTTTGGTGGAATAGGCCCTTGGTTAGCACATTCGAAAATGAGGTTTTTCACCCAAGATATTCAATACAGACAATAAACGAAAATCGACCCAAAAAGGCTTTGAAACACATAAGACAAACTAATAATTTAAAACGATTGAATTTAAGAAGATGTCAAAATAACAGAAAGGGATATGAAACAAATGATAAAAAAAATCATCATTCATTATGTCTGACAGTCGAGATATTAGATGTATGGCTTATGACACCCTATACAAGATCTGTAAACAAATGCGAGGGAGTTTCGGAGATGATTCCTCGACGAAAACAAGCAGGGGTAGTTTATATAATTTTTTTTCGAAATCGACCCCTCTTGCAAGGTACAGCCTTTGGATGGCGATGTAGAGTTGACAGGTTTTAATTTTTTTACGTCTTGAAGACACTGAGTCTAAAACCATACATAATATGGAGCACTAAGTAGATGTTTTTTTAGATCACAAAACTTTATTCTTAGGAGTTGAAAATAACAACACCCTATGATTTCTGTTCAAATTTTTTTTTCGTGGGATAGATTTTAGAAAAATAAAATTCTCTTATGGTTTCCCATTCAATTTTGGAGAAAAAGTGCAAAATTCCAATTTTTCTCTGAAAGAATAAAAACTCACAAGCAGGTATGATCACTGTTCATTCCATTTTATCCTTCAAGTGTTCCATAAAATGAATATTTTAAGATATTGTATGTCTATGACAGGAGATAAAGAGAAGAGATTTCCGGTAGAAAATTATATTCTTAAAATTTTTATTCACAAATAGAAATTTCTTTCGATTAATAAGCATAATTGACAAAACCAATTTTGAGCATAAACATACGATGAAATGGAATGAACAGTGATTATAACTGCTTGTAAGTTTTTATTTTTCCCGAGAAAAGTATCGATTGTATCGAAATGTTGCAGAAGACTTTTTTTCCCCAGAATTGAATGAGAAACCATAAAAGAATTTTATTTTTACAAAAAATCTATCCCACTTAAACAATTCTGTGAATGAAAATCAATGGGATCAAAAAATCGTGTGACTAACATCTACTTAATGAATCATATTATGTATAGTTTTATGACTCAATGTTTATTAGGACTTCTAAAAAAAATTAAAAACTGTCAACTCGTAATCGCAACTCAAAATAAAGGTGAATAGGTTTGGTCTTTAAGGAGGGAGATACTTTCTTGACGATGGAAAGTTCAATGAAATAATATTTTGTTATTCATCAACATTATCAACATTCGCCTACAGGAAACACAATAAAGATTTGGAACTTTGAGAAAAACAACTTTCCCTTCTTTCTGATAATATCTGAAAAAAAGTAACTTGAATGTGTTTCTTGAACACGGCTAACGAATGTAGTCCAAAACGTTCAATAGGTAGGCGAAAATGATGGACATAACCGAAATACCGATGAGCAAATAGCTGAAAGGTCGACCGCTATACACAATCGCGGGTATAATTAATATTCAGAATCCGCTGAAAAACCTGAATAATTTAGAATGGTTCTCTTGCGGGACGGAGCAATAAAACAAACATAGAAGTAAACGTGTGTGTCGGCGTTGATTATCGAATCGCTGACTCATATTCATCAAGATTTACAGAACCTACACTCGTCAGTGTCCGACAATCCCATCCTCAACAGGTGCTTCCTAAGGCGACAATGTCCTGTAAGAAAGCCAGTGAGGAGGTGCAATTGCTTCTTACCAAGATCCAGATATCTTTTGGATCCCGCTGTCTCGAAGTTCCGAAGGAACTCAGTGGAATGATTCATCCCTGGGAGATTCCGCCAGAGCTTTTCCCTCTCGGCTTTCTCCTTCTCCAGAAACTCCTTCTTATAGGTACATTTAGATATACCACAGAAGGGTTCTGGGCCAAAGAGTGACATTTGTGCGCCCTCTTTGGCGAGTGTATTGGCCTCTTCGTTTCCTTCGATTCCCGAGTGGCCGGGAACCCAGATTAAAAAGACCTTATTTTCTTGCCTACCTCGTTGAGTTTGTTCCGGCACTACCAGATCATCTTAGAATCGATGACGTAGGAGCTCAGTGCTTTAATAGCAGCTTGACTATCTGAGTGTATGGCTTTATCACACTTCTGATAGTTTCTTTCTAGATTTATATCTAGACATCTTTCAATAGCTAAGATTTCCGCTTGAAAGACGCTCATATAGGAGCCCAGCGACAGTGGACACTTGGTGCTTGGCCCGTATATCCCGGCGCCTGCTCCTGTAGAGGTTTTGGAACCATCTGTATACCATTTTACGGTATTTTCTTTGAGATTATAGTCGGTGTATTCCCGTTTCCAATCATCTCTTTTACTTAGCAATGTCATGAAGTTTTTCTCAGTGATTACTTTCTTAATCATTGCATCACTAGGGAGATTCGCAGATGAGATGTAGTTATACAGAGAGAACCAGACTCTTTGATTCTTTATTCTCTCATTACCTGCACCTTCCTTAGATATTCTGAGAATAGCCTCATGGGCTACCCTATCAACCACTAGATGTAGAGGTGTGAGGTCCGTAATGACCTCTAGTGCCCTAGTTGGACACGTTCTCATAGCTCCAGTGATGCACACACAGGCAAGCCTCTGTACTTTATCGAGCTTTTCCTCGTACTCACCTGACTTGGTGGGATAGATTTTCGAAAAATCAAATTCCCTTATGGTTTCCCATTAAATTCTGGAGAAAAAAGTCTCTTGCGAAATTTCGATACAGTCGATACTTTTCTCGGAAAAAATAAAAACTTACAAGCAGTTATGATCACTGTTCATTCCATTTCATCGTATAAGTGTTTCATAGAATGAATATTGTATATTCTGAATAAATGAAAGGTTTCGTGTCTACTCCAAAATTGGTTTAATCGAACTATGCTACATGTTTCGACCCTTACAAACTTAGGGTCATCTTCAGGCTTGTGGGACAGGAAAACAACGCAAAAAAATTTTGTGTTGTTGTGTAAATAATAGCTCCAATTAATAAGATGGACAACATATCTGAATATTGTATGTTTATGTTTATGTCTATGACAGGAGATAAAGATGTTCTATAAATCTTTTCTGAAGGTTTAATTACTGATTTCCGGACGAAAATTATATTCTTAAAACTTTTATTTCACAAATAGAACTTTCCTTCTATTAATAAGCATAATTGACAAAACCAATTTTGAGCATAAACATACGATGAAATGGAATGAACAGTGATCATAACTGCTTGTAAGTTTTTATTTTTCCGAGAAAAGTATCGATTGTATCGAAATTTTGCAAAAGAATTTTTTCTCCAGAATGAATGAGAAACCATATGATAATTTTATTTTTCGAAAATCTATCCCACGAATACAATTATTGAAGGAAAATCTTAAGGGTTGTTATTTGCAACCCCTAATAATAAAGTTATGGGATCAAAAAAATTGTGTGAGTAATATCTACTAAATGAATTATATTATGTATAGTTTTATGACTCAGTGTTAGGACTCCTAAAAAATTAAAAACTGTCAACTCGTCATCGCCTTCCAAAGGCTGTATCATGGAAGGGAGGTCTATTTCGAAAAAAAATTAAATGAACTACCCCTGCTTATTTTCATCGCGGAATGATCTACCTAAGTCCCTCGCATTTTTTTACAGACAGCCTGTATAATGAAACTTATAGAAAATTTATAATAAAGGTAAATAAGTTTGGTCTTTAAGAAAGGAGGTTCTTTCTTGACGATGAAAAGTTCAATGAAATAATATTCGTGTTATTTCCATCATCGGCCAACATCGCCTACAGGAAACACTAAAGATTCGGAACTTTCTGAAAAACAACTTTCTCTACTTTCCGAAAATATTTGAAAAAAAGTAACTTGAGTGTGTTTCCTGAACACGGCAATAGGTGAGAATGATGGACATAACCAAAATACCGATGAGCTAATAGCTGAAAGGTCGACCGCTATACAAAATCGCGGTATAATTATATTCAGAATCCGCTGAAAAACCTGAATAATTTAGAATAGTTCTCTTGCGGGACAGAACAATAAAACAAACATAGAAGTAAACGCGTGTCGGCGTTGATTAACGCATCGATGACTCATTTTCGTCAAGATTTACATATTGTCAAGTAGATTCACAACGTATTTATCCTTATTTGCAATAGCGCGGGGGTCATTTTGGTTAGCAAACTCGAAAATGATGGTTTTCACGGTCACGTCGTTCATTAATTCATTAATTGATTCGCTTCAACTGAAGTGGGATGCTTCGGATGGGATTATTTACATGATAAATTTGAGGCTTTAGAAGATGTTGTTACTTGTTATTGCAGTTGATATCAAAATTATAATAATTTCATTAGGTTCGTACAGCCTTGTAAAGCAGATGACCATTAATGCTTGAAATCATGCATTATAACTAGGGCTGCCATAAATGTTGGAGCATCTACCGGGACAAGTGCCACAAAAATAGGTGCAAAAAAGCTCATAGATCTATATAGGTGTTATAAATACAGGGTGTTACATAATAGTATGTTACAACTAACTACATATAATTAAAAAAAAAATTATAAACATGGGTCCGTGAAAGCTTCGTTAGGGAGCTACAGGGTGTTGAAATTTCAAAAAAAAATTGTTTTTTCTTCATAACTCCTGCAGTTTTTGAGATTCAGTCCAAATTTGGAATGCGAGCTATTTTCAACATCCTCCATCATTGCACGTCCTGAATCTTAACTAGAATCTACAGGGTGTTTTCTTTTCCGGAGCCATGTCTTCTTTTTCCCTCTCAAACTTTTTTGCTGTACGCCAGTGATCAGCGTATAATCCATTTTCGATATCTTCGTTCGATTAAAAAAAAATTTGACTCTTGTAATTTTTTCGTATCTCTAATCGTTTTCGAGGAAAAAAATTATGAACGATTGTATGCTGATATTGAATAAGTTGAGTCCAGATGACGAGCTTTCAAAATAAAAGCAAATTTTGGACACACTTATCGAGTTTTTCTATTATTTTTTTATTTAGCGAATAACATACGATCGTTCAATAAACTTTTTCCTCGAAAACGGTTAGAGATACAAAAGAATTTGCAGGATAAAAACCGAATTCAAATTACTGACCGGGACAATTGAATAACTGGCGGGGGCACCAGGACTCAATGCTTCAAACCGGGACGTGTCCCGGCGTACCGGGACGTATGGCAGCCCTAATTATAACGCATAGAGGTGTATCATAAGAGTGGCCAACTGCTTAAAATATACCGAAAATCACTTCCCCTTCTTATGCAATGAATCACATGTTATTCCATAGCTGAAAAAAATAAGCATATCCTGGAAATATTAAATGTTACGAAGGCCTTTTAGGATTTCAATAAATGTTTCATTCCTTTTTCATTAAACTCATTTCAAGAAGTCATGCGTACCAGATTCTAACCTTAATTTCTTTGTTTGAAAATATTGGTGAAAACATAAGAATACATTTTTTTAAAATCTTCATTGGCCTTTGTGGTAATCTAATATTTTCAGCATATCCTCTTTCAGTTTTAAGAGCTCTCAAATAAAAGTTTAATTATTGCATGAAAAAGGGAAGTGATTATCTGTGTTTTTTAAGCAGTGGGTCACTCTTGTGGTACTCCCTTTTTTTTATCGGCACCGGATAGGTAATTCAAATCGAAAACATGCGATATTGGAAGCATTGTAGTTAATAGATATAATACACGCAGTTTTAAGCAATTTAATTGAAGATTATTTTATTTTAACAACTTGACATTAGAAAATTATTCTGTCAATGTTTTACATAAGGTAACTCAATATAAAATAATAGCAGGAGTGCCTATTTGATTTTTTCATTCCAACAAGCATCAAAGAGAAAATGTTGGCTTCAAGTTAAACAATATCGACTTTCGGTGACCAGCAGATATCGACAATTTTGGTCGTTGTATTCACTGAGTCTTCCTGAATAACATTAGTGAAACCAACAGGTGGTGGTCTGTCTCAGTTTAGAAAATACGGACCCCCAATGTTCCACAAATGTTCCATCTTCACGTCGCTTTTTTCACTATAATTCCTGTTTCACTTTAATCTAACGTGCCTTCAAAAAAAGTATTAAGTATGACAAAATGAATGACCAAGTACGAAAAATGTTGTTGGCTTTTCCTCATCGATGGGAGTGGTATACTTCAAACAGTATGATAGACAACCCCAAGTACTCAAATCGGACAGATTGATGCGCAATATTATGCCTTGATTCAATGCGTCAGGCTGCCCGTAATACACGATTTGAGAACTACATGTTGCCTTCCATACAGCTTGAATTGAGCCACTCCCAACGATTAGCGAAGAACAACAACGTTATTCATAGTTGATCATTCATTTTGTCATAATCGTGAAGCGTTAAATCTTTCGAATATTCCACTGTTTAACTTTGCGGCAAAGTTCTTTTTCTGATGAGCTGATGAGTTGCATACCGGATTTTTACGATGTGATTTTCCATATCGGTAAAGCAGTTGTTATTGATTAGGTGGTGATTCTGCACGAAAAATGACATTATGCTATATAAATTTTGTCCGTAAATGCTTAGTTTTTCGAGATTTGTTAAAGTTGAAGATTTACTTAAGAACTGACTAAAAAATGGAGCTTCACTGATATACAGGGTGTCCCATTACTCGACGTCAACCCGGAACCGGGTGAAAAGGCAAGTAATGCTGGTTGTCAGAAAAATATAAAAAAAAATCTAAGTTGCATGATTTCAAAATAATGCGCATTTAAAAAAACACGCAAAATTCCACACCCTGTGACAGTCTTTTCGCTCCTGTTGCCACAAATATCAACTTTTTCCAACTTTTTTCTTTGCTGTGTAACCTTGAATAATGCTTGTCTAAACTGTAATCAAAATTTTGATACCAGCTGCTCTAGGTTTCATAATAATAGAGCTCACTTCTCAGAAAAGAAATTCTAAATAAACAATTGCCTAGTTTCAATTGGATTCAAGTCCGGTGAACGGGCCGGCCACGAGATTGGACCAGAACGTCCGATCCATCTTCCGGGAAAAAATGTTACCAGAAAAAATAATTTCAGAGGAATTTCTCCGGAAAATTTTTTTCTGGAAAAATTATTTTCTCTGGAAATTCTTTTTTCTGATAACATTTTTTCCGGGAAGATGGATCAGACGTTCTGGTCCAATCTCGTGGCCGGCCCGTTCACCGGACTTGAATCCATTGGACTTTATTACTGGGAAGCAGTTAACGAAATGTTATTCAAAGGCAATCGAAAATAAATTTGAACTATGGCAGCTACAATTAAACAAGTATTATACCATTTCGGAATCCTTACTAAATGCGCCAACTTTTGAAAAAACATGCCAAACCTACGTAGTACATGTTTTTTCAATACAGTCAGTTGAAACTAGGCAATTGTTTATTTTGAATTTTTTTTCTGAGAAGTAAGCCCTATTTTTATGAAACCCAGAGCAGCTGGGGTCCAAATTTTGATTACAGTTTAGACAAGCATTATTCAAGGTACACAGCAAAGAAAAAAGTTAGAAAAAGTTGATATTTGTGGCAGCGAAAAGCGAAAAGACTGTCACAGGGTGTGGAATTTTGCGTGTTTTTTTAAATGCGCATTATTTTAAAATCACGAAACTTAGATTTTTTTTTATATTTTTCTGACAACCAGCATTACTTGCCTTTTCACCCGGTTTCGGGTTGACGTCGAGTAATGGGACACCCTGTATTTCACTGGTGTTACAACGTTTTTGAATTCTTCCATCAATTCGGGATGGAGAACCTCTCCAGCGTTTTTTTTTCGTATAGGGCGCTGTTTTTATGCAAAAAAAATCGTAACGTGTATTTGTTCTCAATTCAACATATTATGCCCTAGCGAAGCCATTTTAAGATGTATCATTTTTAAAACAAACTATAATGCTTACCATTCGGGTTATTAGTGGTAGGACTCACGCTGGGGGTTCCGTCCCTGACTGGTATGTGAACACATTTTTGGCAAAGCACCTCTTTGCCCGTATAAGTTACTTTATCACCAGATGGAAAGGGTTGTCGGCATCTATCACATGTGAAACATTTTTGATGGTAAGTTTTTCCAAGGGCAGTCACAACCTGAAAATAAATGCAATTTTCTCACTCAAACTAGTTTACCAGAGTCAATCATCAAGTACATAAAAATATAATGACGTTTGCAAATATATAGTTCTCTTCTTCAGCCCGATTAATTCGTTCTTTTCATAAGGTGGAACATTTCAAAAGTGGAATTGTCACGAGCTAATAGTCTGTGTATAAGGTCAGGTATAGCCATCATTTGTATAGTCTGTTCACGAAAGGTTGAGCACATAGTAGGCGTTTCTTTATTTATTTGAAGTTGGCTGTATTTGCTGTCATAACGTAAAATAAAGTCAACGTTGCGAATGACCGGGTGTCAATTCTCGAGATCACTCGTTCGACGAACGCTACGTTCGTGACATTTTGAGAGTAGATTTCTTGAAATTGTAATGATTTTATCCTTCAAAATGAATGTTCACTTTCTTCCGAACGATTAGTTGACGATATGCCCAGGAATTAACTTGTTTTGAACCATTTCTTCGATTTTATTCACAAACGAACGTATACGCTCGTGAGCGAGTGATCCCGAGAATTGACACCCCGGCCTCGTTCGACGAACTTGCGAGTTATCAGAGAACTCTATGCAATATTGACAACATTGCGTATCGTTCTGACAAGAAAATGAAGAACATAACCTAAAATTTTAATATACACAGTGGAATATGCCAAATTTTCATTGCCAACCGACGGCTCAACCTTTCGTGAATGGACTATGACTATACACGATCACCTCAATGTGCACAGAGATGTCAAATTTTCAAAGCAGTTGTTAAATTTTCGAAACAGTTTGAAAAATGGTCAAAGTAGTTTGAAAAATTTCAAAGCGGTTTGAAAAATGTCATCACAGGGAATGTTGATTAGAGTTGGCAATTTTTCAAAGCTGTGATAGTTCTTCGAAGCAAGTTCACAGCAGTTAGAAAAATTCCAAAATAATTAGTTAAATTTTTAAGCAGTTGGACAGCTGTCAACGGAGTTGGCCTAAGACCGTGCTCAATATTGATCAGAGTTGACAAATTCCAAAGCAATTGATACCTTTTCGAAGCAATTGACAAAATTTTAAGGCAGCGGAAAATTTTTGGAAGCATTTGGCAAAATTTTCAGAACAGTTGGAAAATTTCATTTGGAATACATGTTTCCAAGAAATGTCATAATTGTTAGTATTTTTCGCGTGGGAGAACTAGGTCAGCGACGAGCGTACTGGCTAGTATTGCTGACCTGGAATTAAACACACAAAACGAAGGAAGTTTGAAAGTTAAAATTTTCAGCATAGGTGTGGGACCTGAATATCTCATTCGGGTTCTCAGCGGGCCAGAACGCCGGTTCTGTGTGTTATAACTTGAAATCATTTGAGGAAAAATAGTCAGTTACCAACTGAATTATAAAATCATTACATTTCATCCGTTATATATACAGGGTGTCTGGTGAGGAATGGGACAACGCGTTAGGTGGTGATGAGGGATGTCTCAAAGAGTGAGAAAATGCCATTCGAAATCATCTGAGGTATATGGTTCCTGATATACAGGGGGTTTTAGAAAAAATTAGGAAATTTCGAATGACCATAATTCAGGAAATATGAGGCTAATCCGATGATTTTTCGTATGAACAATGATAGAGTGAGTACGAATCTGTTTGAACGAAAAATTCGAAATAAAATCAGATCCGGACTCAGAAATTTCAGTTTTTCTGAAATTAGGTAAAAACAACACCCTGTATGCGGTTTTCAATTTTTTGACTTCAGATTCTGAGAGAGCAGGAAAAATACTTTCGAACTCAACTGTCATCCCGAATGACACAAATTTTCCCTCCTTTCTATGGCCCTTCGAATGCCAATCTTCCGATTTTCAGATCAGATCTCACTCTATCATTGTTCATACGAAAATCATCGGATCAGCTCTCATATTCCTGAATTATGGTCATTTGAAATGTCGAGAAAATAATATGTAAGGAGCGAAAATCGGAAGATTGACATTCGAAGGGTCATAGAAAGCAGGGAAAATTTGTGCCATTCGGGATGACAGTGAGTTCGAAAGTATTTTTTCTTGCTCTCTCAAAATCTGAAGTCAAAAAAAAGAAAACCGCATACAGGGTGTTGTTTTTACCTAATTTCAGAAAAACTGAAATTTCTGAGTCCGGATCTGATTTTATTTCGAATTTTTCGTTCAAACAGATTCGTACTCACTCTATCATTGTTCATACGAAAAATCATTAGCTCATTTATTTCCTGAATTATGGTCATTTGAAATTTCCTAATTTTTTCTAAAACCCCCTGTATATCAGGAACCATGTACCTCAGATGATTTCGAATGGCATTTTCCCACTCCTTGAGACATCCCTCATCACCACCTAAACGTTGTCCCTTCCTCACCAGACACCCTTATTCTTTCTTTGTAATTGATTTTGATTTTTGAACTGCTCAAACAAAAGGGATAGCTGTGACAGCAGTTCCTTGCACACGGCTGTATGTGAAATTGCCAGGCTTTTTCCTGTTCACTATAAATTTATTGACTACAATTAATAAACTAGTTGATTAAATAACTGTTATAATTATGGTCATGACCACGATACACAAACACCGGTATGCCGACGCTCATCGAGAGTGACGTCACTGGTGAACATTTCCATAGCATTTGCGTGATAGAAGTGTTAGAACTCGAGAGAATTGATTAGAATTGTGTGTGAATTGGTGTTTGTGTATCGTGGTCATGACCTTATTTTCTGAACTTCGATGATTATGGATAGTGGATTTATATGACCACGTGACGGATTAAAAAGTTATTGATAAAAATATAAAAAGTAATCTAATAATATCTAATATATCAAATCGTATAGTAGGTATCATAGACATAGAGAATGGACTGAGCAAAATAACTGCCTGAAAGTGTCACTAATCAGAGAAGAGAGGATGCGATATCGCGGCCGTTACCTGTCCTTTGGTGTGGATCTGTGGTGACATCGAAAAAGACAACTATTGGCCGCGAATTGGTTTGATCTCTTTCCCATTTTCAGTCATATTTTTTATAAAGCTGAAAAGGGATTGCTCAGTGCTCAGTCCATTTCTCTATGTCTATTGTAGGTATTAAAAAGTAACAAACCAAAAATTATTTATATGATTTCTGACAATTATTGACTTTGTAGATAAATTCTATGGTCAAAGATCGCCTAGGCCCTAGATAATGATCACAATATAAGCTTTCCAATTGATAATTGATAACTATAGATAAAATCAAACCCAGTAATAATATTGAGATGACTGAATAATTAAAAAAAATCCAATTAACAGATCGTTATCTAACTTCCTTATTTGACTTATTGTACAGATAAGACTTTTGGCGAAATTATGCGGAAATACACCATTTCATCTACATAAATTTCATCCACACCCGTGGATTCTTCGATGATCGAACCTTGAATTCCTGATAGCCGAATATAGCCCACGCCTGTAATCGCAAAAACACAGCTCATACGCTGCAAACCCAGCATGTATCAGAATGCAGAAGAATTGTAACTCGACAATAATTATGGTATGAAGAATTATTAGGTAAAATCCTCATACCAGCCGTACCCGTGGATTCTTAATTTCAAAAGCATTAATTCTATGCTTTTTTAAATTTGATATTTTCTCACGCTTTAACCTTTTACTAATCATTATTGAGGAACATTCACGAGTCCATGGATTTGTAATTCAAAAGCAGGTCCCCCTATCCTTTTTTGAAATTAAAATCTCTCACCCCCCTGCGCTCTTCACTTTCAATTTTTTTTACAAATAGGAATACATAGATCGATTGTGATAAATCAAATGAGAGGTAATTTGCTTACTCAATTGCATATATTGGTATTCGAAAAAAATTAAGTAGCCCTGAGCAGGAGCTTTAGAGCGCTCGTTCTTTGGTGGAGCAATAAGACTATTATCTCGAAATTTTATACGTGATTTGACATTGATACCAAATATATGAACACAGAATCTCAGCACAATGGGAATTATAGTCCATTCACGAAAGGTTGAGCACATAGTAGGCGTTTCTTTATTTATCCGAAGTTGGCAGTATTTGCTGTCATAGAGTAAAATAAAGTCAATGTTGCCGAATGTAACCGGCCTCGTCCGACAAGCTTACGAGTTGTCAGACAACTCTATGCAATATTGACAACATTGCGTATCAATCTGACAGGAAAATAAAGAACATAACCTAAAATTTTAATATACACAGTGGAATATGCCAAATTTCCATGGCCAACCGACGGCTCAACCTTTCGTGAATGGACTATATTACTGAAAGTTAATTAAAAATTAAAACAGGTATATGAAAAATAAATAATCACAAAAATTAATTTCAACGGTTCTGATGATGCAATCCTCTTGAAATTTTGCATGAACATTCAGTATATCAGTTTTGATTCACAAAAAAAATTTCATTTGAATCGATTATCTTTTATGGAAATATAGGGATTGTTCTTTTCAATATTCCAATTGAATTTCCTATGGTTATATCAACACTATTGCCACAAAATTCTGTATGAACATTCATTGTATTAATCTTCATTTATAAATAAATTTCATCCGAATCGGATATTTTTTATGGAATATGAAGTTTCTTCTTTTTTATATTCCGAGTGAATTTTCTAGGGTTCTGTTTACACTATGACCATATTTCATGGATCACCCTGTACAATTTGGCTAATTCTCGAACTTAACCTAGCCTTTTGGGAACCGAACTCCATAAAACCATGAAATTTTCAAGTCCCCAGGACAATCCCATCGAAACTTAACAATGAATAAACAATAAACAAACTTATTGTGCTAACGTACAGAATTGAATTTGATCACGAATTCGTCATCAGGGAGTCTAACCCTATGGTTTGAGACCATTTTCGGCTCAAAATTCGAAAATTACAGACATTTGGGAAAAACGATATACCACTCGTTCAAGTAGAACGAGCGTTAAAAAAAGTTAGTGTGTAGGGGGTGAAAAATATCAAATTCAAAACAGCACTGGATAAATTTCTTTTCAAATTAAAAATCGACGGGTACGAGGATTTCCTCTAATAATTCTTCAGATAAATTATTGAAGAATTAAGTTCCTTTTTTGAAACACTGTATTTCCTTTAATAATGATTACTATGATTAAGTAATACTTTTGGCGAAATCATGCGGAAATCCGCAGTTTCATCAATACAACTTTCATCCACAGAGATATTCGATGATCGAACATTGACTTCCTGACTGCCGAATATGGCTACGCCAGTAATCGAAAAAACACGGGCACATACGCTGCAAACCCGGCTCGTATATTCCGGTCGCGTACACACAGACAGAATAAATTACGTTATGAATGATTAATCCACCGTGGGGTCGCAGAGATACGACGTGCACTCTTTGTCGCTTTCACGAATTTTCACATCATGACATCATGAACGGGAAACAGTTATTTTTCACTGTTACGCTGTGAGTCCGACGTAGTACGAACTACGAGATCCCGCTGCATGTCACGTTGATTGGGTAGATTAAATTGAAATGAGTGCAATATGGTTCGGTATTGTTGACAATTGAAATGTGTCCGGTTATACTGGGTGGTCAAATAAGGAGAGAAATAAAAAAAACTATCAAGTCAAATTCAATTTTTTCTACAAATAATGCTCAGCTCTTTGGGAATTCCTTTCTTAAATTTTACGCTGTCCTATTTCCACCGTTTTCTGCTGGCACTCTTCGAGTCGAACCACCAAATTTAGAAAAACACGTCGTAAAGTTTCTGTACCGATTGCTTGAATTTCCTGGCGGATGATATTCACCTTTAACGCAATAAGTGCGGGGATTGTTGCGGTAGACTACACTTTTGAGGTATTCCCATAAGTATAAAGTGAAATCAATTTTTCAAGGAAAAGCGCCTGAATAACAGGTAAAGATCGATTTGAAGTGTGACAAGTGCCCCCTTGTTCTGAAACCAAGTGTCCCAACTGTATCCGTCAAAGTCTTGAAGGGCTGGTTGAAAAAAATTGTTCAACATGTCCACATAACGTTCAGAATCCACTGTTACTGCTTGGCCGCGTCCGTCTTTGAAAAAGTACGGGCCAATAATGCCTTGTGTGTGTATTGCATACCAAACTGTGACCTCAAGACTATGTAATTGAGTTTCATGTTTCTTTTTGGGGTTTTCTGAAGACCAATACCGGCAATTTTGTTGGCTTACATAGCCGTTGAGATGAACAATTTTAGAACGCTTTTTAATCGGAATTCCTTAGTTGACCACCCAGTAGTTTGATGAAATTATTAATGATTGAACTTTGAGAATGACAGTAACTCCGAGATTGATCTGTCCGATTAAGTTAATTAATGAATTTAATCGGATATTTAAAATCCGTCCAATTTTCTCAATTAATAAGTGAAAAAATTGATGAAAACCCTGAAGTGAAGTTAGAGCAATTTTAACATGAAACTTAGCCTCCCGAGAACTGCGACCTTCTGTTATCAACCCTATTCGTTCATGGAAACTTAGGGAGGTCGTCAATGGTTTTTGATAAAATCGACAACCTCCTAAGGAGCCTTTACCGTTACCTCTTGTTCGTCCAGGACCGGTTTGCTCATAATCAATAATTGTTCAGCCTGCTCTAGATACTTGCATAACACGTGTTCAGCTGTTTCTGCTACTGATCCACAAAGCCTGCAAATCTCACCTGCTGACTTTCTCATTCAGTACAAACGATGTTTGTACCGCCAATGCCCTGCCATCACCCGAAGCGCAGCTCTTGACAGCATCATGAGCTTTAAGGTTGACGCTCACTTGGGCGAGACGAGACGAAACGAAGCGAAGAGTTGTTTTCCGCAGGGCACGATTTGCACTGAATCAAATGGGTAGACGCTGACTTGGGAGGCGCGAAGCGAAGATCAGTTTCTAACTAACTAACTAACGCGTCGCTTCGTCTCGTCCAAGTGAGCGTCAGGCTTTATGGTAATGGTAGGTGAAATCATCACAAATTTTTTGGACTGAGTAAGTCCAGGGCTCACCAGAGGTTTGTCTGTTTTTCAAATCCCTTTACCACTATCTTATATTGGTCTTTTCCAAACCCACAGAAAGGCTATGGTTCAGCAGGTGTTACCCTTGATGCACTTTTTGTAATTTCATCCATTTCATTTCCTTCAGCACTACAATGCCGTGGTCCCAAATATTTAAAAAGCTATCGTTCAACACAAGCATTTTCGTAAATCGTCATCCATATGGTTTATCGATGGATCAAAATCAGAGAGGCATTGGGTAATATGGATCCAAAGTGAAGATCTCTCTTACAGACAGAGATACCGGACATATGCTCTGAAAACACCCTCCTGGCCAAAGAGCAACCAATTGATATGCTCTCAGGAGTGTCTTAAAATGAACAGAGGGGCGCGTGTCGAAATCACTACGGACAGCCAGGACATGCTTAGATTCCTGGAATCACACTACCAGGTGTCTCTGCTGACACCATAGAGCTGAAGCAACTGTCAAAAAGCCAGGGAATTTTGGCGTTGAAGAAAATGAAATACCCGATGAACTCACGAAAATGTCATCAAAGTTAAGACCTGCTAGACCTGAGCCTTTCTGTGGGCTTGATAAAGGCTAATTTATGACAGAGTCCAGCAATGTAGTTGAATAACAGAATAACCCTCGGAAGATACAGTCCTGGACTGCGGGTCCATAACGGCGCACCGGCCCTAGTCCATCGCAGTAAAATATTTGAAGTTTGTTACGAAGCAGATACGTCATTTGATGAAATCGCGGTGCAATAAGCTAGGCTCAGTTGAGGATCCGCACTTATTCAGGATAAAAAATCATGCTGATTTCACCTACACCTACACAAAAGTATTTTAGAATAGCCCTGAACAGGAGATTTTGAGCGCTCCTATAATATAAAGATAACAACACCCGGTATATATTTTCAGCAAGGTGTGAATTTCACATCGGAATTAGATCATTTTCATATCGCAACTCACCTCTCCTTCAACATAGTCTTGACAGAAGCGCATTTTGTGCCGAAGTGCCGTTGGTAGTCTGCAGTACAATAGTAGAAACCGTCCTTTGAAAAAATCCGCCCTGAGCCAAAGAATTAGCGCACACTTTGCACTTGAAGCATTGCGTGTGGAAGTATTTGTCTTGCACCCTTAGCACCTCTCCTGAACATTTCTTCTTGCAAGCCTGACATAGCGTTTTTCCTGAAACAAAAACCATCGATCATTGGTATTCAAATGGAAATCTCTTCTTCATATTCATAGATCAAAAATAGTTTTATTATACAAGGGAAAAAAGGATTAAATTTTAGCTCGAGGTAATGTTGATAACATAACCACTTGCTCAAAAATCGTCACAGTGGTCACCGAGAGGGTCGATAAGGCGAGCCCACAAGCATCCCCACTACTGACAAAAATACACAACAACAACAAACAAAGTCTCGTTTATAAAGGGTTTTCCAATAAGGGGGTTATTTTGATATTCAAAGAAAAATGCCATTTTTCAATATAAATGATCGGATGTTTATTTCATTATAAAGAAGAAGCCATGCCGTTAATAGTGGAAAATAACATCAGGCAAATGACTACCGCGACCACGCTTACAGGATCATATCGTTTTAATGAAATTTTCCATAACCAAATAGCAAAGTGGCTGCCCTATGTCCTCGATAGATTCACGAATTTCATCTTTGAGGTCTTAAATCGACGCTGGGCTATTGGTGTAGACATTCTCTTTCACGTGGCCTCAAAGGAAGAAGTCGCAAGGTGTTAAATCACAAGATCTCGGTGGCCAATTGTGATCACCTCTTCGACAGATAACACGGTCCAGAAACTTTTCCGGCAAAAGATCAATCGTTTCGTTGCTTGTGTGGCACGTAGCGTGTCAACTGAACTATATAAGCTTCATGACTCAAATCTTTATGCGAAATACGATGTAATGACGTTTGTGGAATGCCTAATTCCAAAGAACGACAAGGAATGGACAAACTTGGGAGTTCTTCAACACTTTCGGCAACAGCAGCAATATTCTCGGCTGTTCTTGAGCGACGTGCACGGGTTTTATTCTTCACATCACTAACTTGTCCCAACAGTTCGAATTTTCCCACCAATTTCTTATTGCGGTCTGACAAGGTGCTTCACGACAAAAATGTTCAAGTTTTGCGAACCGTCTCTGACAAATTTTCACCATTTTTATACTGAATTTTAATAATTTCAATGCGTTCTTGAAGCGTGTATCGTTCCATTTTTATTAATGGCGTAGTTTATACTTGTCAAATGTCAAAAAATGACAGCTTCAAACGTGACATCTACGGAAATAGCGGTCTATTCAAAATAACACCTCTTATTGGATAACCCTTAATTTGTTTCGCCCTCGTATATGACATCAGTTTTCGTTGATGTAGGTCACAAATATGGCCAATTGAGCCAGCAACTTGTGGAGAAATTCGAAGCTTTTTAGTACGGTGTATTAGATTTCGTTGTAGTCCCAGGAAATCAACTGGAACACCCTACACGTTGATATCTTTTTCACATTCCCAGAGTGAAATAGACGTAATTGTATTTCCCAGAAATTTTGCCAAACTGTTGCCAACTAGATGAAAAACAGATCTATTCGAATCGAATACGTCTTAATGACCTTACACTTCGCAAGTAATTTATCTAATGGGTGGAAACGCAGTAAGCTAGCTCGATGATGTAAGCCTTTATTGGACTTCTGTAATTCTGGTCCTATAAGACCATTTTATTAGTCCGTAATAATATACTATCGCTGTAAATTAAAATTTTCGATGATAAACTGCAATAATTGCCACATCAAATTCGAGGCAAAAAGTTTTAAACGGAAGAAATTTATTGGCCATAGCTGAATAGAATGAAATTATATTTGCCGAAGCACCTAATTAAGGATTATAGAACACATTAAATTGAGGAAAAATGCATCATTTTCGATCGATTCATTGGGCCATATGATATTTTATTGTAGATAATGTTTGCCGCAGTATCATCATTATTTTACATCCGATATAGTGAACCTGATCATTTCAGAAAGAAGAACGGAACAAATAGTTCTCAGGGTATACAAATTTTATTTTATTGTATTTCCATTACAAGCGTGCAAAAGATTCTAACTAATATGTCGCGTTGTTCATAATAGAAAATGATTTAGTTAATCTTGATGGCATTAACAGGTCATAGAAAAATATCACATAGAGTTTGAACTGACCTAACCGTCTCCTGTAATTATGTTTTTTGGAAAACTTCTGGGTGAATAATTAATAGGTATGATTTGGAATTCGACCACTAAACTCGATTTGACCCTTCAACGAATTTAATCGATCTATTTCTTCAACCCTCCACTTAGGTCTCTAGCTCATTCTTTGTTCAGTAAGCGTTTTCGGAAAGTTACTCAGGGTTACTAACCCGATCCATTGGGTCAAGTGACGGTTCTACTCGGATCACGGACCCAGGTTCTAAGTTTACGAACACATCAGGTTTAGGATTTTAAGTGACAGTCGTATCAATAACATAACCAAATATTTATGGATTTATTTTTTCTTTGCTTGCATTATTGGAATTTGTAAAATATTTCGTATGATTTTTGGTGTACCCTTCCATGTTCAATTTTATTTTTGAGTACCTATGTTAAATGAGTAGAGAATTTATTTTTTCAGTTTCAGTTTATTACTGATTGTCTCTAGCTTGCTTGCATTTATTGGCTTTGCAAAATCTTTGTTATAATTTCTGGCGAGCCCTCGCATGTTCAATGTTATCTTTGAGTACCTATGTCAAAGAAGTAAAGAAGGCTTCAGCGTTAACGCAGAAAGATCTGTATACAAAGTTATGAAGAAGATGATTCACCTCATTTTCTCTGCTTGGAACCACACATTTTACACTGAGCCAAATTCTCTTCTCTCTCCACTACTTTCAGGAATAGAATATAGGGAATTACTAAGAAAAGAGTAAAATACTTATTCCCGCCTTTTTCGAATACAAAATTCAACTGCAATGCACATGCGGTGACTCTACGACCCTGCTTTCGTGCAGGGTCACGATCGATCAACCTGAGTCAGTGATCCAGTTCATAGCCTTCTATAGACGGCTATGTCGAGTTAATAGCACCGTACTTTCCGAACACGGGTTGGATTTTCGGGTTAGGTAAACGAACGCGAAGGTAGGGATCGAGTTAACCCGAGTAAGTATCCGAAAACGTCTAGTGTGTAAGGTCTAGCGGAAAAATGGGTATTTTCAGTGATTCCCAGAAAAATTCCTCTAAGAGATAATGGACTTCCTGAAAAACATAGCGATTATCCGTTATTCGTTTGGCAAGAGAAAAAAATTATTGAAATCAGCGAAATAAGCTCAAACGATCAGAATTGGCGGTTGAGTGTGACGTACTCGTCAGTATTATAATTTCATTGGTTGAATGTTGAATTACAGTTTACAATGATGACAACTGGACACTAATCCCACATCTTACCAACGTACAAACTGATTTTATGAAAGCGAATATGATATTATATTTTCCATCAGCGCTTGCAGTCAATCCCGTCATTTGTTGATTGAATTTCCTGTCAACTAGAACCGAATTCTAAAAATAATCATTATAGAGTTAAAAATAAAACCAAAACAATTACACAGTCTTTGACCATACAAATGAATCGTGGCCCCCTCTAAATAGATCGAACAATATTTCATTTTGAAACGAGACAACTTCTTGAAGTCTGAGCAAAATATCACCCGTGTTCATAACTTCACTAGTCCCATTCATATTCCATGATCGAAACCACTGGCGTACCCAGGGGGGGGGTTATTGGGGATACAACCCCCCCCATTGGTCAAAAAGAACTCTCTCTCTCTTTTTTTTTTTTACCAGTAAACTAGCAAGGTAACCCCCCCATGAGTCGGCTCTAGTTACGCTACTGATCGAAACATGTCAAAAATAAGCAGTCATAAAATATGGTTATTACTTAAAAACTAAGAGCGTCAATATGAGAGGGGTGTCTTCTATATTTTGGGATTGGACAACTTTAATGTTGCCATCTGGCAACTGATAGCTTCATCGTAATGTTTGGCATTTCTGGATTAAGGAGAGAAAGATAGGAAACGTTCCTACAACTCTAGTACTAAAATCCGACTACGTTTTTCGGTTAGTTGATTAATTCTGACACAAAGATGGCGCTGAAAAGGATACTTTTTCAATCAGAAACTGTTGTAATGGGCGCCAAACTCGAATTAAATTATTTCTACGGATTACATTAAATTTAGACGTCGAGCCCAGAAAAAACATCTTGATCGATAAAACAGAGCTAGTTCTTTGTTCGTGATCAGGATGTTATTTTTCAACTCAACGTTGTTCAAAATGAATTATTATTAATGAAATGCGATAATGTATTGCTATAGTTTTATTAGAAATCATTACTCACAAAAATGTAGTAATGAAATTGAATACAAATCAATAATTTTCTTACATATCAGTTACGGAATTATAAAATCAATTAAAAATGAACCATAATTTGAAGATGGAATTGAAAAACAATGGACATTTCAACAGTATAGTGATTAGTGCTTCTCCATTTGATTTCATTTGATCTGTAGAAAAATGCTCACTTTATATTCTATAACAGCTGCTGAGATCAATATCTCTTCGCCCAGAAAACTATATCCATTTGAGAGCACTGAATTTAAAGAGCAATGAAAAACAGAGATACATGATACGAGTTTCAATACCTACATTTCTATTTTCTCTAGTTCAGGATTGGCCTTTTTATTATTTTGCAGTTCATCACCATACAATATTATGCTCCGTACAATACGAAACGCAACTAAAATGAAGCCACGAAGAGGTTACCCAAGTGCAATCATGGCAGTGTTTTCAAATGTCCTCGTTTGGCTCAAAATGGCCTTCACAATCTTTGATTTTAACCATTCTCTTGAATTTTAGTACTTAATTCTGACACATAGATGGCGCTAACATCATCGTGGTCGTACAGTGACTATATTAATGATAGAGTAATATAGTCACTGTAGTCACTTCGTTTTCTATCTTTCTCCCCTCAATCTTTTTTTCTGAGATTATGTGTACTCATTACGTTTCGGTAAAAGAGAGTGTTGTGTACAGTAACTTGAATAAACGATTTATATCGGCAAAGCTTGAATTGAATCTTGATTATTTTTCATAACTTTCGAAGTGTAATAACTCAGTAACGCAGTCACTTTGCGATTTGGTTATGGAAAATTTCATTAAAAGGATATGGTCCTGTAAGCGTGGTCGTGTTATTTTTCACTATTAACGGCATAGCTTCTTCTTATAATGAAATTAACATCCGATAATTTATATTGAAAAATGGCGTTTTCCTTTGAATATCAAAATAACACCTCTTATTCGAAAACACTTTATTTTAATCACCTGAAGAAGTAGTTAATGCGTACAGAATGCATGTGTTGAAGATATCTGAATCAGATTGCAATCAAACCTACTTGGACAATGCCTATCGGAAATGTTTTGATAAACAATAAAGAGATTTTCACTGATTAATATTCTTTCTCTTATCCAGAAATATAGAAGGCAACCCTCGTATATGTATTCATTTGATCAGACACGGTAGAAGTGCTATAACAAAATTCCAAACACCGATAATTGAATAAAAATACGATCTAACGTTACACAAGCGCTTTATTGAATTATATCAAGTGACCCTTGAAATGCAACGAGGTTAACTCTCTTCCATAAACGAAGACGTGTAATGCAATAATTGATGATGCCCGTATAAATGAATGTCCGTCCGTAATTGCTATTATGAAATCAAGCGCTGATGAGATGAAATAGGTTGGCGAATAGATGACAGCCTGCTAGCTTGTCCGCCTGGTAATAATAAGATATGCTCCAATGACCTAGAAGTCGAAAATGTATGTACATGTAGTGAATCATCGGAAAACTCACCAAGGCCTTATTAATTCAGTTGACGATGATGAATATTTAACGAGATTTATCTGGATGTGATCACATTTTCTCCTTGAAAACACCAGAAGATGTTCAAATATATGTGGGATCATATGATTTTATGTGGGTGCATATTTCGTTGAGAAAGGTTGGTTGCTGCTATCAATTTTACATATTCATTGTTTTACTCGCACATTTCTCTATTTCATGCACTTTGTAGTTGAGGGATGTGTCAAATCAAGTATATAGTTATAGGGTAGTCTGGGTAGTTATAGTTTAAAAAAGGGGTTGCAGTTCACTGCGACTTCAAGATCTATTGTGCCCCCTTACAGAGATGTTCTGACCACACCCTTCACATCTTGCTTTCCAGTTCCAGAGATCTGTGAAGGCTTCAACGAGGCTAGTTCCTCACTTTTACAAGTTTGTCGCCCAAAGCTCGCAATGGTAAAGCATTCAGTGACAAGGTGAATGGGGGTTTCTTCATCCTCCCCGCAGAACCTACACTCGTCAGTGTCCGATAATCCCATACTCCATAGATGCTTCCTGAGGCGACAGTGTCCTGTAAAAGAGCCAGTGAGGAGGTGTAATTGTTTCTTACCAAGAGCCAGATCTTTTGGATCTTGCTGTTTCAATGTTCTGAAGCAAGATCCAAAAGATTTACGGATATTGCAACAATTACATCTCCTCACTGGCTTTCTTACAGGACACTGTCGCCTCAGGAAGCACCTGTTGAGGATGGGATTATCGGACACTGACGAGTGTAGGTTCTGTGGGGAGGAGGAGAAACCCCCAATGGACAATAGTGAATATTGTAAGGAAAATGATTACTTGAGACAACAACAAATATAATAACAATATACGAAAATCGACATTTTGGTGAAGTTCAATAAATGAACGAATAGAATGAAACCAACAATTATCCTAAGATTCAAACTATAATTTTCTCAATAGGCTAACCAAGCTAAGCGATACACCCTCTGGTGACGATCTGAGTAATCTTTGATATTGACATGATCCTTTCATTTTGCATTGTGTTTTTGTGATTTATGTCAATATTTAACGTTATTAATAAGTTTTTGAGTATAATTCACTTAAATCGCTATTGTTCTGGCCCCGTATTCTCGACAAGTGATCTTTCAAAACGAATACAAACTTCATTGCGCGGTGTGCATTTTTGCAGGTAAAAAAGATACTCGGGCAATGAAGTTCGTATACACTTTGAAAGAGCACTTGTCCAGAATACGGAGCCAGTTCCTCAGTGTTCTTCCTGAGGAAAATAATATACATTTCCATGCCTTTTCTCAAGCTAGGGATAAATTTCGTGTTTGAGTAGAAGGGAAATCGAGGAGTAAAGTGACAAAATGTTTATGGATCGACGAAAAGCCTGGCAACTGAAAGTTAAAATCGTTAAACCAGTCACAGGAAATATGAAAGTTTGCCCCTTGCATTTTGTAGATGACGATTATTTTTATCGAGGTAAGTACGGATTACACAAAACAATAATAATAAACAAAGAAAAACCCCCTGAAGAATGCTCTTGTGAAGAGAAAAAGTACCTACTATTTTAATATAATAAAATGAAGTTGATTCAACTGTTCAACAAACAAAATTGTTTTCCTTAATTTCCTCAACAACCTTTTAACCTAATTCATCTTTCACTATGGCTGAAATAAATTGAAACGAATGATGACACCCACCGTCTTTACAGAAAATAAAAATATAATATACACAGTAATAAACTCCTTTAATTAGATTTCTGAAATTTTGATATATTGATATCCAAATTCAAATTTTAATGAAGCATATATGGATATAAACAATACAATCCCCCCATGACAATATTGATAGTTCTACAAATGCCCGCCGTGGAGCTGCATTCTTATATAGACAGTACATACATTTTGAGTTTGACTTTCTCGAGCGCTTGATCTCCAGGGAAAAGCATCAACATAAAATCTATAGTCCGTTCACGAAAGGTTGAGCCGTCGGTTGGCCATGGAAATTTGGCATATTCCACTGTGTATATAAAAATTTTATGTTATGTTCTTTATTTTCTTGTCAGATTGATACGCAGTGTTGTCAATATAGCATAGAGTTCTCTGATAACTCGCAAGCTCGTCTGACGAGGCCGAGTACATTCGGCAACGTTGACTTTATTTTACTCTATGACAGTAATACTGCCAACATAAGATAAATAAAGAAACGCCTACTATGTGCTCAACTTTAGTGAACGGACTATAGTTTCAAATGATTTCAATTTTCGTCTTCAGGAGCAGAAAATGAATAAATTAACGATTGTACGCTCGAATTTTTTTGTTCGTCCACTTGAAATTCGAATTGAAGTGTTATTTTCTCATGCGATATTTCAGTTGTATACTGAGTCGAATCCATTGTAATAATAGAAGCAATCGGATATTCTTCGAATGGTTCAATAACTCTTCGACATGGGCTTTAGAAAGCTTCTATGATATTTGATATTCGTGGTGAAGTCTATAGATCCTTTGAAACTCAACAGGCCTCGTTACTATATCTTAATTACTAAGTTGTTCCAGCAACCAGTAGAGTGTTTCTAATGGATATAATAATTGCACTACACTCTCTGTCGAGTAAGTACTTGCTCTGATTTACCATTAAGGTAACAGTCTGTACAAAAATGAAGAATAGAAAAGTTTATGATATGCTTGAAATGAATTGGATGGCGCAATATTTCGTAAAACTTCGTCAAAGCATTGTAACCCTGCATGCGCACTGCAGTTCAATTTTGTATTCGAAGAAGGCAAGAATAAGTCTCTTTTCTTAGTAATTTCATATTCATATATTCTATTCCTAAAAATTATGAAAAGAGAAGAAAATTTGGCTCAGTGTAAAATGTGTATTTCCAAGAGCCGAGAAAATAATGTCTAACATCTTCTTCATAACTTTGTATGCAGATCTTTTTACATTGAAGCTGAAGCCTTTTTTACTTTTTCAACATAGGTACTCAAAGATAACATTGAACATGCCAGGGCATACCAGAAATTATAAGGAAGATTTTACAGAAGGCAATAAATCCGAGCAAAGCTAGAGACAACCCGAAAATGAACTGGGACTGAAAAAATAAATCCATAACATACACTGCGCAAAAAAATTAACGCACATTATGGAAATCTCAAATTTATTCTACAACTGAAGGTGTTCTCAATGATAATTATTTTTATCAGAATTATGCATGCATATGTTATCGACTTTCAACGTTTTTTTTCAATACAGATGTTTTTTCCCTGAAGGAATAAAAAAGATGAGATTATCAGATTTTGAATGTATTGGCTCCATTCTGGAATCAGTTGTTCTCGATCAATTCTAGTAATCAATAGATTTTCTTTCGTTAGATTTTTTACACTCGATCGCTATGCAACGCGAAACACGCAATTTGACCCAAGAGGAATGTGCCCAAGCGGTAGTTTGCGAGAAGAAGGGTGGAAATACACAAGAATTGCAGAAAGGTTTGGAGTTCCCCATACAAGTGTGTCCAGAATGTTGCAGCGATTCAGGGAGACAGGTATGAATGTCCGAAGACAGGACAGGGTAGACACGGGTATAACAAGTGTCATTCAAGAACGTTACTTGAGAGTTCTTCGTTGAGACAACGGTTTGCAACCGCTCGCCTCCTTCAAAATCAGCTTGAGCAAACTCATTGGGTGCAAATTAGCACTCAGACAATAAGACATCGCCTCAGAGAATATGATTCAAGACCTCGTGTCGCGGAAAGAGCCCCAGCTCTTACCCCAGCCCATCGAAGGGCGCGTTTGGATTTTGAGAGAGAGCATATCCATTATCCATTTGGAAGAGGCTGATAGGGAAAGAGTTCTCTACATAGATGAGTCTAGATTCTGCCTCTACCATTGTGATCGACGTTCTCTTGTATACAGACGTCCACATGAAAATATATGCTCAGTGCAATTTCCTGAATACTACTGGTTTCGGGGGAGGATCGATTATGGTTTGGGGTGGAATATCTTTGACTGCTCGCACAGACCTAGTGGTCGTTGATAATGGAGCTATGAATGCTGATATATAATATATATATATATATAGGAACATTCTTGAAGAGCATGTAGTGCCATTTGCCCCATACATTGGTGAAAATTTAATTTTTATGGACCCCATCGTGCGAGCATCGTTCAGGAGTATCTTGAAGCAGTGGCGCAGCCAGGATTTTATTTTGGGGGGGCTGAACTGAAAAATTTTTGATGGTACAGTGAATAACGAAAGTTGCAAAAATAAAGAAGAAAGAAATAACGAAGAAATTAATCTTTGGGGGGGGGGGGCTGCAGCCCCAAAGCCCCCCCTGGCTGCGCCAGTGTCTTGAAGAGGTTGAAGTCTCTCGAATGTAATGGCCAGCAAGAAGTCCAGATCTTAATGCGATTGAGCAGGTTTGGGACAACCTCAATAGAAGGCTGAGAAGTTCAAAAAATCATCCAGCTACTCTTAATGACTTAGGAATCCAACTCAGAGAAATCTGGGAAGGATTAGATCAGAACATTTTAAGATCACTCATTTTGAGTATGAACCATCGTTGCCCAGCTATAACTAATGCATGATGTGAAAATACCAAGTATTAAATCACTTATCAGCATTCTAGTATTTTGAAAATTGTTTATTTCTCTTTTTTCACATGAGATTCAGGGAAATCCTGAGTTTTTCTTCCATTTAATGTGTCTTGTTTCGTTCAAAACCTTCCCGAGAGAACATAAAAAATAAGTTATAAAGTCAATGTAGAGTTAACTTAAATTAAAATTGAGATTTTGAGAATGTGCGTTAATTTTTTTGCGCAGTGTATATATTTGGTTATGTAATCGATACGACTTCAAATGTTCAAATCCTAAACCTGATGTGTTCGTAAATTTAGAACCCGGGTCTGTGATCCGAGTAGATCCGTCACGTGACTCAATGGATCGAGTTAGTAACCCTGAGTAAGTTTCCGAAAACGCCCCACTAATAATTCTCATGTCAACATTAAGCGGCCTACAGACGATCAACTTAGTTGAAGACTATGTTGTCAACTAGGTTGTAAACCAAATGAAAGTGAAAATAGTGGTTGTCAACCAAGTTGAAAACATCATTTCAGCGGTGGTTTCCGCCGAGTGAACTAGTCGGCTGATTCGGAGAAATTATCGAAACATGGAGGGAGATCTTTCATAATAATATGTTATTATAAACGATATATGCGACGATGTGGTGCAGCACATTCCTTAGAATGAAAGAATTTGGACGAAGGATCGGTACCACAATCGGTCTCGTTTTTCCCGTTCCGGTTTAATGGAAGAACTTTTCGAATTTCTCCCTGATGACGAATCCGTGGTCAAATTCAATTCGATCTGTGGGGCAGTCAGGCCGTAAACACGATAACTTTCGAAGGGATTGTCCTTGAGACTTGAGATTTTCAGGGGGAGTTCGGTTTCCAAATGTCAAAATTGAGTTCGTTAATCAGCCAAATCGTACAAGGTGGTCCATAAAATATGACCATTCCTAATGTTTGTTCCTTAATATCTCAGACAAAACGAAACCAATCGGAATAGAATTTTTCGGCCACTTGCAAAATTTTGTGGCCATAGGGTAAACCGTTTCATAGAAAATTCGATTAGAATATTGAAAAGAAGAATTTTTATATTTCCATAACAAGATATCCAATTCGAGTGATATCCATTTTGTGAATGAAGATTAATATGCTGAATTTTCATGCAAAATGTCAAGGGAATCGCATCATCTGAAGCATATAATTTAATTTTCATTTAATTATTGATTTTTACATATTTCATTTTTTAATAATTTCCATAATCTAAGTCTGATCATACTGAGATTTCACATTCATTTACTTAGCATGAATCTCAAGTACAAAATTTTGAGGTAATAGCATTATTGCTCCACCAATGAATGTTCGCTCAAATCATCTGCTCAGGGTTTTCTTTATATATCTCGGATTTTACTTTCCATAATTCGGGTAGATCTTTCAAACAATCAAAGAAATCTACCCAAATTTGAATATTTGGAATATTGCTCATATGGTCTAGTCAAATTACCACCTTTCCCCGAATATTTACGACGAATATTGCGAATATTTACGACGAATCTATGCGATCTTCACTCTACAAGGTAGAATTCCAACTGGTGTTGTCAACCTAGTTGATGACTACCATACAGACGCTTCAACTTAGTCGTCAACATCGGGCTCCGCCCACCAAATATCAAATCGATTTGATCTAGCATCAACCTAGTCTTCAACCTGGAATGTCAACCACCAACCAGCCTACAGACGTTCAACTTGGTCGTCAACATGCCATGTTTACAACTTAGTCTTCAACTAGGTTGATCGTCTGTAGGCCCCTTAAGATGAGCATCAACTTTATGGTACGAACGTAAATTCACGATTCACATCAAACTGTGCACCGAAGTTGAACCACCATGATCTAATTTCAATTGAAATCTAATAACGCAGGTCGTAATAATCCGATTGAATTAATAATGCCAATATTCAACGTCGACCTTGAAAGTCGAGACGATAATAGTGAGAAAATCGGCATAATTGATTCTAAAACGGAGAACAACAATGGCTTCTGGATAGTTACGGACTTTTTGTTCTCACGCCGCAAGCAAACCATGAAATTGATTCAATTCTTCACAGTGATAATTGACGAAAATGCAAAACAACTAGCCCGAATGTTACACAACAGCACATGAGCCTGGTAAACGACGATTTTTTATGTTGGCTATGACCTTGAGCGATGATGGAGTCATTTTCGACGCCATCAAATTGAGGATGTGCTCATTTTGGATCCGATGTTAAGTGTATGTATGGTAATTTACATCCTTTTCAGTAAATACTGGAACAATCTGATAACGAACTATATTTATACGGTAAACACATTGACTTTAAAAGCGGGAGTTATACTACGACTATTAACACCGTTTTGTCATTCGCACAATTTTAGGTCCATTCATTAGTATTTTTGCATTGAGACTGAGTTCATTCACGCTTCTCTGATCAGATTGAATTCATATATTGATGGTTATAGTCCGAGAGCTGGCACGAATTTTAGGGTAGGTATTTGAGGCAAGCTGAAAACTTGTCAGATACCTCTCCTATTATATCTCAACTCGGGATGCAGACCTGGCTGGTGAGTAGCGGGGCTAAATCAACCCCTACATTTTTAAAAAAAATATTTTTTTTTTTCCCAAAAATATATTGAGGCAATACGCCAATTTATATATATTGCAGTGTAATTTTTTTATAATAAAAAAAATAAGCCAGATAATTTAATCGGGATTTAACATTACCAGACGCGTGCAAAAATATTTTGCAAAAAATGTTTTTGAGGCAGCTTGAAATTTTAATGGAGTGTTATTTATAACTTAAAAATAAGATTCCCAAAAAGACAGATCATTTCGGTAGGGCTTTCTATCTGAAAAAAAAAATAATATTTGTTAAAATGTAGGGATTGATTTAGCCCGCTACTCACCAGCCAGGTCTGCAATCCCGAGTTGGGATATAATAGGAGAGGTATCTGACAAGTTTTCAGCTTGCCTCAAATACCTACCCTAAAATTCGTGCCAGCTCTCCTACTATTATTAATAAGAGGTCTCGTACTATTAAAATATCTTGACCATTATTCGCCTAGAATTATGAATTGAGAATGAATTATTGATAGAAATACATTTTTGTACAACTGTCAAAAAAACTTGACTTTTTTCATCACTATGGATGCGTAAAATATCACTTTTTTTCACCGTTAAAAAATAATATATACTATTTTTTCTCCAACCAAGTCAAAATTACAATAAAATTGGTTTTAGTGAAAAATCGTTCATAATTTGGTTATGAATTTGAACACAGAATCATGACAGTAATTGTCAAGTAGACTTCAAATGCATTTACTTTTAATCCAAGGATTAAAAGTAGCGTTTTTAATCCTAGGATTAAAAGTGTTGCTAAGTAACGAGTGAATTTTTGTACGGTAAGGAAATTTATGACTTTTGAACCTGAAAATAGTACAAAAATGTCAACATTTTTTGATGGTTGGAGAAAAAAGTCTTTTTTTCACCGTTAAAAATAGTATATTATTATAAGGATTAAAAGTGCATTTTTTTTTACGAGCAATATTTGCAGTTGCGAGGCGCAGCCGAGCGAATGCAAAATTGCGAGTTAAAATAGGCACTTTTAATCCGAATAATATATACTATTTTTTCTCCAACCAAGTCAAAATTACAATAAAATTGGTTTTAGTGAAAAATCGTTCATAATTTGGTTATGAATTTGAACACAGAATCATGACAGTGATTGTCAAGTAGACTTCAAATGCATTTAATCAAGGATTAAAAGTAGCGTTTTTAATCCTAGGATTAAAAGTGTTGCTAAGCAACGAGCAAATTTTGTACGGTAAGAGAATTTATGACTTTTGCACCTGAAAATAGTACAGAAAAGTCAACATTTTTTGATGGTTGGAGAAAAAAGTCTTTTTTTCACTGCTGATAACTGAAATTAGAACAACTTAAAAATAATGAATATTTTAATTACAACAAATTTCACAAAATTATGATTGTATCTGTATAGTCCGTTCACGAAAGGTTGAGCACGTAGTAGGCGTTTTTTTATTCATCTGAAGTTGGCAGTATTTGCTGTCATAACGTAAAATAAAGTCAACGTTGCCGAATGTAACCGGCCTCGTTCGACGAGATTGCGAGTTATCAGACAACTCTATGCAATATTGACAACATTGCGTATCAATCTGACAAGAACATAACCTAAATTCTAATATACACAGTGGAATATGCCAAATTTCCATGGCCAACCGACGGCTCAACCTTTCGTGAAAGGACTATACCTTATACATAGTAAATTAGTTTCGTCATCAGCATCTCTGAGAAATTTATTGATATTATCCCTCCATAACACTTTAGATTTCTTTCCTCGGTATCCGACGCTTTTGTTCTTAATAAGCGGGACCAATTTTGAAAAATTCCTTATATCAATATTTTCCTTGAAATTCGATGTTTTTTTTAACATTGAGCTCCATAACTTGGAAGGTTTAAAATTTTTTTATTTTCATCGAAATAGCATGTGAGCACATTTTCAGAAACCTTTTTTACGTTGTTCTTGCTGCGCCATTCTCGAAATTGGTTATTCGTTTTCTCATATTATTAGCTTTGATTTGGCTGGTAACATATAAGATACAATTGTATTTGCTTCTTCAGCCATATCTGCGGGGGTATCACTACCACTATCATGTTCAACATCCATCTTCTTTAAAATAATTCGAAATTGAAGCAACTACGAGCAAATACTGTCAAAGATTCAAACAATTTCAACAAACTGTTTCTATAGTTTAAAACACCCTCCTGGCCCAAGAGCAAGAATTACATATTTTGTTTCTGAATATTGAAGGTATTTATTCGAATGGTTGTTTTAAGTTACCATTTTGTAAAAACGGCGAGGCAGGGTTTTTTCTACTGAGGTTTTTCCCTGTGCTCTGGTATCATACGACAGAATAGTATGGTACCCCGTTTTGCACCAACCTCAGCTAGGGACTTTTTTGTTTCATATATTGTATTATTTTAGCTCTCAATTCAAAAGAATATATATATATATATATAGTTACGACACAGAAAGATCACTGGATTCGTTTAAATATTGTACTGAAAGCATTATCTTCAATGATTATACGTATTTCAGACGATGTAAATTCACATTCACAGTTGTACAAAAAATGTTGTTTGTATTTCGTGCGTATAAAATTCGTGTTTTCATGGCACATTCTCTCATGTGCCATGAAAAAAACACTCATTTTACGCACTTAATACAAAAATAACTATTTTATTTTGCACAAGGCATACATTTGACATTATGAAAATTTTATGTTTCTAGGTTCCAGTAGAGTTTTAACATTACTCATAGTGCTTCTGAAAATATTGCCATGAGAATTGCACATTAGTGTTAGAAAGAAAACAATAAACCAGCAAAAATGATTCTTGTTCAGGATAATACAGGTGTATTCGAAGATCAGTTTTCAACGAAAAGCGTAATGTAACGAGTTGTAATATAGGGAATATTTCGTGGAAAATGCAGGAAAATCCAATTTCTCAGTTTGGCCAGGCAAGAATAGAAAGAAACGGTACATCAAGAATCGTCGTGGAACCACTAGATTGCGCAAAGTTTGACTATTCCACTGATTTCAGTGAGGTGAATAGTAGCCTTTTTCCTAGAAACCGTCAGCGTTGCTCAGTGCATGGTCGACCAGAGTAACATCTGCAAGGGAATACCATTAATGGTGGTATTCTGCTTTCATCTGTTAGCCAATCTGTAACTTTTCATAAGCTTACAGGAAAATTGAAATTCTGGACCTCTTTAGAGGATCTATAGCAGAAATCGTTAAATATTTACGAGTACTCGACGGGTGATTGGAAGCATTATCGAATGACATATTGTGAGGTTACGCTGAATGGTTTTTTAATTTTTAGGACGAACACCTACGTTTTAATATAAGAAATTCATGATGAATAAAAATAATATACCTACCTTTGTTTATTGGATTGTTATCGGAAGAAAATCATAACAGGTAAAACATTGTTCAATAATTTACATGACCTGAAAATCATTTTATTTGAACTTGAGAATTGGAAGGAAAAGGTTGCGCGATCAAATCAATCATTGATATGCCCGATGCCCAGATTGAAGAAATGCGGAATGTCCAGTTTGTGAACATGTTCAAATTGAAGAACCAGTGTACTATAAAATTAAAAAATGCTCTACAGCAATTCAAACCAAGAAATTTTTTTCTTCCCTATTTTTAATTTATTAGATGAAAGAACCAAACCCAAAATACATTCAAATAAATGGATTTTCCGCCGACCTCGAAATAAAAGGTGATTTCAATGTGTACGAAATTGATCATTAATGACCCATTTTAATGCTCAATTTTTTGGCTATTTTTAATGTGCAATCCTCATGGCAACCGTTCACAAAGTATTCAGAAGCACTACGAGAATGTCAGAACTCTATACTAGAACATAGATACATAGAAATTTCATTATGACAAATGTGTGTCTTGTGCAGAATGAAAATGTATGTATTCTCAAGAATTCATACACAATTCATATTGAGATCGTCGGAAAAATCTTGTAATCAACTCGTTTATTAATCGAGCGACTAATGGTCTCGAACTAAAGCGTGAGCGGAGCGCTTTAAAATATCTTGACCATTAGTCGCTGTCTTTAATAACCTAGTTGATTAAATAACTATTTCAAATTAAAATCAAAACCATCTACAGTATCGTAACTTACAGATGAAAAGCAGAATAACCATAAATCACAAATTTTACTCGAAGGAATCGACTGGTATCTGTAACAGACATTCGGAGTCATTTTTGAGGGTCTATAAACGGGTAGTCTCAACCAGTACCATAAGGAGACTAATTCCTCAAATTCAATGGAACAGGAACACATTTAAGAGTTGCTCGGCTATCACTTGGGCATAAGAAGCTACACGTCGGCAATGGGCAAAACACCAGCAAGACTGGCGTTTACCACAATTGCACATTGTACTATTTCTGACGAGTCATGATTCGGTTCACAAAGTGATAGAAGACGTGAAAGGGTTTCGAAACGCAGACTAGAAAGACTCACTTTCGCCCGAGAAGTTCTACCCTTTCAAGGCGGATCACTTAATTATTCGGTATCAGACACGACAACTCTACAAGGATCATAAAGTTCAGTATATCAACAAAAATTCTTCTTATATTTTTCCAAATTAACAGTGTCTCTCATTTGAAAGTTGCTTGGCAATCATCTGGGCATAAAGCTACAAATCGGCAATGGACAAAATACCAACAAGACTGTCCTTTACCACAATGTCACAATGTACTTTTTCTGACGAGTCACGATTCGGTTCACAAAGTGATACAGGAAAGGGTTCGGAAAGGCAGATTAGAAGTGGCTTTCGAAAAAAGGTTTGAGAAGAAACAAGCATCAGTGTTCCAGAAAAATATGACTCTGTAGTTTGCTCTAAAAATTAAATACAGGGTGTCTAATTTTCAAAGTGGACAAACTTGAAGAGGGGATTATACGAGTGATTTGCAACCAAAAAATCATATAACACATGGTCGAAATCACGAAGTCTTCAAAATAGAGCAAATTTAGGTTCGGAGTATTTAGACTTTCTCGTTGTTACCATGTTAGCCATGATATTATAGCGGAGGTTGAGGAGCTAGCAAAGAAGTTGATGTGTCATTCTAAAGTTAAGTAAGGAAAGTAAATGAAGTATTTTTTACTGAAAAGAAAGAAATGGAAGAATACGACTTATTTTGTTAACTTCAGAATCGTGATAGCAATCATCTTGCCCTTACCGAATATGTGATCAAATTTGATAGTTTTAGAGGAAAAACTCGAAATATTTCGTGAAATCAAGAAATGTTAAATTGAAGAATAACCGTCAACATTTCTACCATGTGTTATATGAAATTTTTTGTTGCAAATCACTCGTATAATCGCCCTTTGAAGTTTGTCCACATTAAAAGATACCCCGTATACCCTTCGTTTGTACCTCAGATTTCACCTGTATATACGTCAAAAGTATACTTAATCGTCATGTCCACACTTTTAACCATATTTCTATGGCAGCAAACTCCTTTCACATATTTTGCGTGACTTGTTCCTTCTTGAAGTGTACCTACGTGATAATAAACCGTGAAACTAATTTTTTCGTCATGCTCTATTGAACTGATTGTAATAATAGGTAATTGAATTTGTATTACTGTAGTAAATTAGATATTAAATCTCGAGATAAGTGTTGGGCGATTCATAGAACCGCTGGCTAGATCATTGTTCGATTCTCGAACTCTGGCCATGAATATTCAAATCGTGGATACGGGTACTAATAATAGACGTATCGAAGCAATGGAAATTTAAATTATATATATTCTTTTTCTACAGAGATATCTCATTTTACTGTCCCCTGAGAATTTCGCATGGATTAAAATTGCTAGATATACCGTAGGTTTCACAAAGCTTAATTGGGCAATCAAATCGTTGATTTTGAATCAAGTCGATGGTTAATGTCAAAAATGAACTGAAAATTGCACACTGAATATAGTCCGTTCACGAAAGTTTGAGTCCATAGTAGGCGTTTGTTTATTCATCTGAAGTTGGCAGTATTGCTGGCATAACGATGAACAAACTCAACGTTGCCGAATGTACCCGACCTCGTCCGACGAACTTGCGAGTTATCAGAGAACTCTTTGCAATATCGACAACATTGCTTATCAATCTGAAAATAAAAAACATAACCTAAAATTTTAATGTACACAGTTGAATAGGTATGCCAAATTGTCATGGCCAACCTATGGCTCAACCTTTCGTGAACGGACTATAGTCCGTTCACGAAAGGTTGAGCGCATAGTAGGCGTTTGTTGATTTATCTGAAGTTGGCAGTATTTGCTGTCATAACGTAAAATAGAGTCAACGTTGCCGAATGTACCCGGCCTCGTCCGACGATCTTGCGAGTTATCAGAGAGAGAACTCTTTGCAATATTGACAACGTTGCGTATCAATCTGACAAGCAAATAAACAATATAACCGAAAATTTCAATATTCACAGTGGAATATGCCAAATTTCAATGGTCAACCGACGGCTCAACCTTTCGTGAACGGACCATAGTTTAAATTATGACTTGTAAAATGAATAACTTCTCAACTTCTTTAAACCCTTTGGCGTTCACCATATTGATGAATTTCCTTGTAAAATGAAAATAACTGCAAATCATAACCTCAAATTTTCACGTCTTGTCAAATTTCGAGTTTGAACATTGAATTGATTGAAGGGGCCATCGGAAACTTTCATTTCACGTTAGTAGTATTGAGTTTTATAGGTATATGTTTTAGCTGCATGAGAGTTCTTTATGTTGTTGACCATGGTTTGACGGTTGAGAACTGTGCTGACATTTTTATTCAGTAATGTTTGGCTATTGTAGTGATTTTTTCTCAAAATCATTGGAAATGCCTGTTTCATAATATTATAAAAGATTGTATCATCTGAATCTAGTGATTCTCGTACTGCATTGAGACGAACATACTATTATTCAAATAACAATATATCTTCTCGAAAACAACATACAATTTTTTTAAATCACATTATAATGAACAGGTTTATTTTTTCATGAAATCGCAGTGAGCAAAATCAAGATAGAAGAACAATTCAAACGTTTGAAATTCCAAAAGAAAAATTTATAAAACCACCGATTCCACTAATACTTTTTGCAGTCTGTAACCCAATTGTGAATTCAATTTGTTGAGTAAGCCCATTTCATTTTCAACATTTCGAATGAAAATATATCAATAAGCGTCTACTTTTTTCTGTTACATCATAAAAAACGCCAAACTTCCCAATACTGCTATCAGTGGTCAACATATTCAAATCAGTATTGCCGAATTTCAAAAACCAAGTAGCAGTCTGTAAATAATTTTCAACTCATTTATCTTTATTTTTGGAACTGACACCAATAAATAGGTTATCATACTCGCGGAATTCGAATTGAAATTCATATTGACTCACTGTGGAATTCGTCTGCCAACCAATACACGTCAGTTATATGATAAACGGTGAATATTAACGAAAACAGAAAAGATAATTTTCGCTTCTCGATAATATTTTCTTTCGGGCCGTGGAACATTCGAGATATTCAAATTATTTTTACCCTTGATTTAGGTCATGCAGCAGCTTAAGCGAGATCATATACAGGGTCTGGCAGGAAGGTTGAACATTTTCTAAACGGCCAGGTGCCGTATTCTCGACAAGTGATATTCGAAAACTTATACGAACGGTGTGCATTTTTGCAGGTAAAACAGGGACTCGCGCAATGAAGTTCGTATACGTATTCGAATACGAGAATACGACACCTGGCCCTCAGAGAAAGAAGTAAACTCACTTCTACTGCTTACTTACGAAAAGTTACTTATTAATCACCTCAAAAAATTGTCTTATGACGTTCATTGTCCACCAGTCCACCTCGGTTCTCAGATTTGTCAGTATCTTTTCTCTTTGGGGACACCTCAAACCACAAATTTAAGATGGCTATTTGTGTGGAAATCGTTGCACTTGTGAGAGCAACGTTGGAAAGAGTTTTCAGGAACTTCCAAGAATATCATAGTAAAAAGTAAACCTAGGGATGCCTTCACGCATTTGTTGATGCAGCCGAGTAGGAATCTGTTTATGCACGCGAACAAGATTTGGTCAAGCGAACTTGTGCCGTATTTTTATTCCGTACTGGGATAATTGGTCTACGGCTTCCCTACTAACGTTCATTAACTGAATTATTCTACTGATTTGGTGGAAGTTTATTGTTGCTTAAGGATATTCCGGTAATTATAGCTATGGCAAAATTACGAAAATGTTGTGTTATATTCAGAAATTTTAGAAATGAAAATCTAAACTATCGTTTACTTCACCCCAGTTTGGCAGTGAAATGCTTTCCATCTCACCCTAGATTGATTACAATGCAGTAAAATTCACACGTAGGGACATTTTTATATTATATATTTTCACTTCTTACTCTGAGACGCCACCTGATTACTGTGAATTTTCATTCATAACATTCCAAAATGCCTTCAAGTTCCGATAATAACACAATATATGAGGATTATATTGTACATCTTTAAATTGTATTACTATCATATCTGGTTTGTTGACGATAACTGGGAGTTTCCACTTTATCGAATGTCGGTAGGAGAAATTTCCAAAGTGGAGTTGGGAAATTTTATTATTAAGATGACGATATGCCAAAAAAAATTTTGAGTAAAAATTGCCGAGGTTTTATTTTCTCGAAAACATCTGACCTTCTTGTCGGACCCTGTGTTTTCGTTCGGGCCATGGAACATTCGAGATGACATCGTATATTCGAATTATTTTTACTCTTAATTTAGGTCATGCAGGCGCCTCAGCGAGATCGCATCATACGATAAAATACAACTTATTCACGCCATTACTCAACCTCAAAGTAACTTCCTCTTCCCATGCACTATTCTGCATAATGGAACGTGCCGCAGGAACATTTCATGCTCCGTATTCCGGGTCATAGAACCAGAATGGTGCTCGTCTAATCCATGTTTGTTGCTATACGCATACTGTGAACCGACAGAAAGCCAGTTTACCTCCTACGATTTACTGAAGAGCAAAAGTATTGCATCGACTACTAATGCTTGTTTACAATTGACGGTTTTATATGAAGGGATTTCTAGTCTGTAAATATACAGGGTGTCTACTTTTAAAGTGGACAAACTTCAAGGGGCGATTATTTGCAACAAAAAACATTTTGATACACATTGGCCACTCTCTGCCCTGTTAATCATTTTCTCAATATCAAAGACCGACAACATCAGGAAAACCAATTGCAATGGAACATCTTCAATTCAAGCCCCCACACATAACCTTGAAGCAAACCATTTTTGGACAGTCGGGTCATCGAAATAATAGGACATCCTCGATGCAGTCCTTTTTTAACGCCCAATGAATTAGTTTTATTTCGCAGATCGCAAATGAATAACGATGTGAACGTTATAAACACTTGATCATACGAATAAATAAATATATAACATGACATAACCCCATATGTAGTCGATCTTCATTCGATTTATTTTTGGACGCAAAAAATCTTGATTGCGCTAGCCATTCACCGTGACCGAAGCTACTTCCTCATTTCTAAAGAAAGAGAATGCCAATGATGCCGCCAGCCAGTAAACCGCACCAAAAATTCAATTGGAATGGTGAATCGTTGCAGTCTTCAGGTTTATATTTGCTCCAAATATGCCTCACTGGAGCCTTTTCACTGAAAATGCGGAGGAAATGTTCATCTTCGGTCAATTTCGAAATAGCCTAATAAGCGAAAAAGAGATGTAAACGATAGGCAAATCAAGCTAAGCGATACGCCCTCTGGTGAAGATTTGAGTAACCTTTAATATTGACATCATTCTTTCATTTTGCATTGTTTGTCGCGGTTTATGTGAATATTTAACATTATCAATATTTTTTAGTATAATAATTCTTTCAAATCGTCATTGTTCAGTTGCTCAGTGTTCTTCCTGAGAAAAAAAAAGGATTCCAAATGATAAACATTTCCATGCCTTTCCTCAAGCTATGGATAAATTTCGTGTTTGGGTAGAAGGGAAATCGAGGAGTAAAGTGACAGTGTTGATGGATCGACGAAAAGCCTGGCAACTGAAACTTAATAGTAGGAGAGCTGGCACGAATTTTTGGGTAGGTATTTGAGGCAAGCTGAAAACTTGTCAGATGCCTCTCCTATTATATCCCAACTCGGGATTGCAGATCTGGCTGGTGAGTAACGGGGCTAAATCAACCCCTACATTTTTAATGGCCTAGCAGGCAGAAAGCCCTACCGAAATGATCTGTCTTTTTGGGAATCTTATTTTTTAGTTATAAGTAACACTCCATTAAAATTTCAAGCTGCCTCAAAAACATTTTTTATAATTTTTTGCAACATATTTTTGCACGCGTCTGGCAATGTTAAAACCCTGATTAAATTATTTGGCAGCTTGAAATTTTAATGGAGTGTTAACTTATAACTAAAAAATAAGATTCCCAAAAAGACAGATCATTTCGGTAGGGCTTTCTACCTGCCAGGCCATTAAAAATGTAGGGGTTGATTTAGCCCGCTACTCACCAGCCAGGTCTGCAATCCCGAGTGGATATAATAAGAGTAATCTGACAAGTTTTCAGCTTGCCTCAAATACCTACCCAAAAATTCGTGCCAGCTCTCGGACTATAAAATCGGTAAACCAGTCACAGGAAATATGAAAGTTTGCTTCATTGCATTTTGTAGATGAATATTATTTTTATTGAGATAAGTACGGATTATACAGAACTTGTTGGTTAGAATATTCATGAGGTTAATTGTTTACAGATTCTAGTTCGTAACAGAGGTAGTTTTTCAAAAATACTGCGGTGCCTACCAGAAATCGTCCTGTTGGATTTACTATCAGAAAGGAGGATCTGGAATGGACTACTTGAGTGATAAATGAACTTCGCGAATATAGTTAGTTTTTCGAAGTAAATTTCTACAGTTTGAAAACGTTGATATTGTGTTGAATTATTTATGGTGAACAGAGGAGGACTGACCAACTGCTTAAAAAACATCGAAAATCACTTCCCTTTTTATGCCTAAGTCAACAAACTGAAAATATTAGATGTCACGCCTGTGAACATTTCAATATTTTTTTAATCCTTATGTTTTCACCAACGTTGTTCAACAAAAAGTGAGCGTAGCGAACGCGTTAATAGTTCGAGACCATTAGTCGCTCAATTAATAACCGAGTTGATTACAAGATTTTTCCGAAAATCTCAATATGAATTGTGTATGAATTCTTGAATGAAATACATTCTCATTTTGCACGAGACTTACATTTGCCATAATAACATTTCTATGTATCTATGTTCCAGTAGAGTTTTGACATTTCTCGCAGTGCTTCTGAATACTTTGTGTACGGTTGCCATGAGGATTGCACAATAAAATAGCATAAATTGAGCACTAAAATGGGTCATTAATGGTCGATTTCGACCTTTTATTTTGAGGTCGACGGAAAAAGTTATTTTAGGTGTTTTTTGAATAGTTGGCCATTCTTATGGTACTTCTCTATTGCGAAATCGTACATAACTGAAATGTCAACAGTTTTTGATATTCTCAACAATCAAATCGTTAACAATAACTATCGAAGAGCTCAAAGAATACCCTGTTAAATGATCTAACTATTTAAATCGATAGAAACACAGACTTTTCCCACAACTAACGAAAAAGCTACCTTATCAACTAACCCTAATTGCTTCACAAAACATTCGACAATCTGTCTGTAGATAAATGTTTATGTATCTCGAGTTCGTGTATGCGTACGAGATACTTGGAAACATTCAACATACAATTTGCTCATTGTGCCGATTGTCATGTCGAGTAGGAAGCCCCTTGTTAGATCAAATTACTATTTATCCACGCCGTACGATAACTGCAGTGTACACATGACATAGGGCATGGCATCGTATCTTTTGCATGATGAATACATATTGATGCAATTTGCTCAGAATAGAAATTGTTTTATGAAATTAATCTACATAAAAAATTTAAGAAAAGCTCTGAGCAGGAGCATTTGAGAGCTTGTTCTTTGGTGAAGCAATAAGACTATTTATTATCTTGAGTTTTATACGCGATTTGAGATTGATACCAAATGTATAAATGCAGAATCTCATCACAATCGGAACTATATTCTAGAAATCACTCAAAAAAGAAATATGTAAAAAATAAATAATTAAAAAATTTAAAAAAAAATTTTATTTTATGGTTTCGATGACGCAATTCTATTGAAATTTAGCCCGAACATTCAGTATATCAGTCTTGATTCACAAAATGAATTTCATTCGAATCGGTGATCCTGTTATGGAAATATAGAGATTCTTCTTTTCAACATTCCAATTGATTTTTCCATGGATCTGTTATTACTATGACCACAAAATTTTGCATGAATATTCAGTGTATCAATCTTCATTTATTAAAAAATTTTTATTTGAATCCCCGTGGTGTGTTCCAGTTGTTCCTCAGTGTAGCTTCTTATTTCATCATCAAGACATATCTTCTTTTGACAATTTAATTCTTCATTTACAAAAATAGCTCAATTTTGTTGAAGATACAGAGTTTTTAGAGCAACATTAAACTCCACAATTTCGTTATTGTTATGAAAGGACTTTCACAGATTCAACCTGAAATCCGAACGTTATGAAAATAAACTGAAAACTGAGTGAAAACATTGAACCAGAGAAGTTTTGTAGCGAAATATTGTTCCGTATGCACTGTTTATTGGAGACGATTTCGTGCTAATCCATACTAATATTATAAATGCGAAAGTAACTCTGTCTGTCTGTCTGTCTGTTACTCTTTCACGCCTAAACGGCTGAACGGATTTTGATGAAATTTGGTATGGTGATAGATGATAACCCAGAAATGGTCATAGGCTATAAATAATCACGCCATCGTTCTTAGGGGGTAGGAAGTAGGCAGAAAACTGAATTGAGTTAGTGATTTTTTTATGGTTTTTGCTGGGAGTTTTGCTCTATCATGCCTAAACGGCTGAACGGATTTTGATGAAATTTAGTTTAATTAAGTTAATTATTTTTAATCGTTTGTTTTAAAAGTTTACCTCATTCACGCCTTAACGTCTGAACGGATTTTTATAAGACTTGGTTAGTATAAAGATAGGATCCTAGGCACGGACACAGGCTACTTTTTACCTCATTCCCGCAGAAATCTAGCGTGAACGTGTGAAGAAGCGCATGACGCCATAGCTACTGAAATGATTTTGATGTTTTTTTTAACTGAGTGTTACTAAGACTTCAAGTTAGTATTTGATCACTTTTTCAACTTAGAGGGTCGGTAGGCGCCATAATTTAGGGAATTTATAATAAAATTTTGATGCAACTGTCTTTATTTAACAGTTTTAATTGGATCGAGACTTAGCGACATTCCATCACACTACTTAACTTATAGGGTAGGAAGTTACTAAAATTCAGACTACTTTTTACTTCGGCAAAATATCTCATTCCCACAGAAACTTATACCTATCTACAACATTAAAACTCTGTCCGATGTTGCGGATGTCACATTGACTAACATCGGGGGTTGGCAGGTAGGTAGTTAGTAGTATTTTAAACCGATTTCCATTATTTACTTTTTATATTTACTAAGGAAACATTCGGAGCTATCCATTATGTAGCTTAGGTTGCTTTTGAACAAATTTTGATGTGAACTGGAACACGATAGTGGGACACGTTGCAGGGGGACTTACAGCCGGGAGAAAACAAAAAAAACTTATGCGGACGAAGTCGCGGGTAAAAGCTAGTGCTTTATAATTCCCAACCGCATCAACCGCATGTGGTTAGGATTGCCAAGGAGTATTTATACTCCGCTCACGAAAGGTTGAGCCGTCGGTTGGCCATGTAAATTTGGCATATTCCACTGTGTATATTAAAATTTTAGGTTATGTTCTTTATTTTTTTGTCAGATTGATACGCAGTGTTGTCAATATAGCATAGAGTTGTCTGATAACTCGCAAGCTCGTCGGACGAGGCCGGGGTGTCAATTCTCGGGATCACTCGCTCACGAACGTATACGTTCGTGAGTGAGTAAAATCGAATAAATAGTTCGAAACAAGTTAATTCCTGAGCATATCGTCAACTAATCTTTCGGACGAAAGTGTACATTCGTTTTGAACGGATAAAATCATTACAATTTCAAGAAATCTGCTCTCAAAATATCACGAACGTATCGTTCGTCGAACGAATGATCCCGAGAATTGACACCCGGATACATTCGGCAACGTTGACTTCATTTTACTTTATGACAGTAAATACTGCCAACTTCAGATAAATAAAGGAACGCCTACTCAACCTTTCGTGAACGGACTATAGCTGAGGTTGATATCCAAAAATTCAACCAGCCTGCTCTAAGGCCAGATTTGAGTTGGGATGCTCTTGGGAGGAAATTCGATCTCGCGTACCAATTCCTGAAAATTTGCAGCAGCTCAGTGATGCTTTGATTGATTCGAAACCTTAATGGGGACATGCCGAAACGAATTATACCTGTTATCCGCGCCTAGGCGGAAAACGCATTATGTTTTTGACTTAGTTTTCAGTTTATTTTCATGAGGTCAGAATTTTAAGTTGAATTTGTTGAAGTACTGTTGTAGCCTTAGCGGAGTTTGATCTTTTACTGGAGACCCTGTATCATAAACAAAAATTGAGCCATTGTTATAAATGAAGAATTACAATGTCAATAGAATTATATATGTCTTGATGATGGGATGGGAAATTACACGGTGGAACAACTGGAACACACCAGAGGTGGCTCTAAAGTTAAGGTGAAAAAGCAGAGTTTGTTTCAAGAGTTTTCTTGACATTCAAAACTAGTGATTGATTGAGGATGAACATACCTACAATTGAAAAAAAAAAATTATTCGAATCAGACTCGAAATAACATGTCTATGATTTTTTGAGTGGATCGATTATTTTTCCGGTCAGTGTAGTACAAAAACGTAAAAACTTGCCATTTTGGTTACACGGAAAAAATCGTAATCTACATTCAAGTATAAGGATACTCTTGAACAAATATTCTAAATCTAAGTTGTTTTAATATTGCGTTGAAACTATTTTACTTGAAACAAAAATATCATTCTTTCTTTCATTTCAAGAACACACATATACTTGTTTACCAAGATTACAATATATTTTAACTGAAGATTTCGTGTTCTCGATTCAACAAGATCACTAGTATAAAGGCAAGAATGGCTATCAAGATCCATTGAAAATCATTTTGTTTCCTCTAGAGAAAATGTAATACATGAGTCAAAATTAATAGAAGTCGATCGGAGTCTAGTTTTGATATTTACTTGAAAGAAAACCATTCTTATAACTAGAATATTAATCCTCAATTGTAGTAAAAATTGTTCTGATGGGAGAGTTGCACTGATTATATTAAGAATAGTTATCTTTGTTGAAATCTAAAATATCTTCCGCGAATTCAACTACTGCTCTTTTCAAACATACACTATTCTTAATCCAAATAGTAATATACGCAAGTCAAATACAGATACGCTCTACTACGGCTGGTCGTTGGTTCATGCGCAGTTGTGGTTGGTCGGAGCGAATGATAGGGCTTGCGCATGATGCTAGTCTAGATAGTTGAAACTAGTGGAAAGTTTATTGGCAGACATTTTCGAAGAACAGTCAAAGAGAGCAGGAACAGTTTTTTATAGTTTAGTGTACATAATATTTTAGTGATTTTTTATTATGGAGAAAATTCTAGACGAATGGGAATTGGCCGATTTGATTCCAATATTCAAGGGTGAGTACCTATATTTACAGATATTCTGGGAAATTGTTTTATGCACTTCGTTGGTGTGAATGAAAAAATTAACAGATTGATTGTTGCCGGTATCATTAGATTTTATACTGAAATTCACGCTTTGGGTTTTCAGAGCATGGAATTTGGAAGATTTGAAGGAGCAATTCGTGAAGAGGTGCACTAATCACCGAGGAGACACTACAGCAAGTATGGCAGAGCTTCCTCAACAGAATTGAAAACTGCATCAGAGAAGACGGCCGTCACCTTCCTGGCATTATTTTTGCAAGTTAAATTAAATGGCATGTCTTAATAAACGTGTCAGAAAAGTAAATAAATTTTTGTTTGAAAAATTAACACCGTTTTGCTCTTTTCAAAATGTAAATACTTCCCGTGATCACCCTGTACAATTCGAAACGCGGTGGTTTACAATTCTTCGGGTATATTAATCGCTAGAGGTAACATTATACCTTCGAGATTAGGGTACTTCATTATGTACGATCATTGTAGAGTTGTACCAAGAACCTTATATTCCTTACAATTCGTACAACTCTACAGTAATCGTACACAATGAAGTACCCTAAATCTCGGACGTAATGTTACCTCTAGCGATCAATATACCCAAAGAATTGTAAACCACCGAGTTTTATCTATTCTTATTTGGAAACTAAGAAAGTTTTGGCAGAAGATCGTTCTATGTTCGATCCAAGAAGTCTTATTCTTATTCGAAGATTTGGGTAGGTTTACTCGGAGAATGTTCTATACTCATTCCAAGAAGCCTTATTCTTAATCGGAAACTAAGAAAGTTTCGCCAGAAGATTGTTCTATGTTCGATCCAAGTGGGCTTATTTTTGGTTAAAGTAATCATTCATCTTGATATAAAAGTTATTATACTATTCTCAAGTTTACTTTTCCACATATGAAGTGTAGTGAACATTTACGTTTAAGAATAACGTGCATCTTGCATTGAGTCAAGTTATGCTTGCGGATATATGAGTCTAATATTGCTTCCAGTCAAGACTACTAGTCTTGGATATAGCATATATTTTTTTCAGTGTAGGCTGAATTTTATATAGGTACTGGGTTTTTCACTATAATTTGACCCCCCTTTAACTTTGTTACTAAAGGAGATACAAAAAAATGTTTCGTATAAAAGTTTCACGAAATCAACTGAGGCGTTTTGATATGACTCCACAAACTGAAATATATACAGGGTGGCCAACATATTGATGGCAACTACATTTTTTCAAATGAAACATCCTGTATATTTTTCCATATTTGGTTAGCTATTTTTTCCCTGATTTCGAATATGTAACATATGTTGATCTATCTTTCTTATTCTGAGCACCACAGAATTTCAAATTTCAAGAACCATCTGACATAGCGTTTTGGAAGTTCGTGAATATTTAAGTGGCCAATTTGATCTTTGGATTGGTAATGGCGCACCCATTTTATGGCCACCAAATAGTCCCGATTCAACGCCGATGGACACGTTTTTATAGCCGTTCCTGAAGGAAAAAAATTACTTCAGAAATAATGATAATAATCAATGAAAGCGGATAATAATATTGATGATATAAAATCAACCAATATTTAACCCATAATTTGGAATTAATCCCGTCAACGCACAAAGAATAACGATACTATTGTAATAGTTGAAACCAAATTTTGAAGTTTTAATTTCTGACTTGAATCGAAGACATAATAATTCTATCAAAAATAGTCTGAACAACTTGAGACAACGATATGAACGATGTGTATTGAATGAAGGTGGTCATTTCGATCAATTTCTTTAGTTGATGTTATTCTTACCATACTGCCATAGTTTATCATTTTTCATTGGTTAAGTAATTGTTAAAAATTCATTCTAAAATAATACTTTTAAGTAGATTGTTCAGATATAAAGAATTTCGTAGGTATTTCACATCCACATACGCATTTATATTCGAGATCAAGAGGAAATAGCCTATCAAAAAAAGGAAGAATATACAGGACAGGGTGTCCCATTTGAAAAAATATATTTGCATTCAATGTTGTTCACTCTGTATATCTTCCCATTGACGTTATCATAACTCCAAAAATGAACATTTTCAGTAAAAGCACTCTGCCACTTGTAAAATGATTACAGATCTTGCCAGGTGGTTCTTAAAATTTGAAACTCTGTGGGTCTCAGAATAAAAGAGATAGACCAACACATGTTACATATTCGAAGTCAGGGAAAAAAGAGCTAGCCAAACATAGAAAAATATACAGGGTGTTGAAAAAACGAAGTTGCCATCAATATGTTGGCCACCCTGTATATATTTCAGTTTCTGGACCCATATCAAAAAACCTCAGTTGATTTCGTGAAACTTTTATACGAAACATTTTTTTGTATCTCCTTTAGTAACAAAGTTAAAGGGGGGGTCAAATTATAGTGAAAAACCCGGTACATAAAAAATTTATATGAAAGGAGTTCCACAAGTTCTTAGAATCAAGGGGTTAAAGGGTTTTGAATTAAATGAAACAATAATTCTACTATTTCTCTGCAATATGACCAAATTAGATCTACTAATTGATTTTTCCCAACAATATTTGTTCGTTCTTTGCCTCACAACTACTCAGAATTGCCTCCCTTTCCTAATTGAAGCGGAAAGTAGAGGGGTTGGTGCTAAATTATTCGAGAAAAATTACTTTATTATTGCATTCTTCTGGTTTTTTTGTTTTCGGTTGTTTTTGTGAGATAAATGATGATTTTCTATTTGAAGCTACATCATTTCCAAAAGATGCGCGTTCTATTTGACAATGTTGTGATTTTGAACTGATGCGCATCACTTCTAACTGATGTTGCTTTCTGACAAAATCACCCCAGTTCATCATAACAATAACATAACCTGACATTTTGATAAAAGTTTACAATTTACATCTAAACATAACGAGAAGTGAATTATTATCCTCGGTTTTCATTGCTGAATAATTCATATTACTTTTAGAATTTCCCTCCGAACTATCGTCGATATTCCTATTTGGTACTCTGATTTCAACCCTTTCATTTTGTTGATTGTCATCCGAAAAGACATGTTCTATTTGTCAAAATCACTTCCAACTAAAGTGATTTCGGAAATTATTCAGTCAAATAGAAAGCTAGGACAGTTTCTTCCTTCCACCACCGACCACAGCAAAAACAACTCACCCTTTTTCAAATTCTTCTCCGCCTTCTTACGTTCCTTCTCTTTTTCTTTCTCCAATTTTTCCAACTTCTTCTTATCAACAATAGGCGCGGGCGGTTTAGTTGTCAAGCCATTATTGTTATTCTTCTGCTCCGATATAATCAACTGCTGGGTCGTGTTCTTGCTATCGTCCAATTTGTTTTTCGTCTTCATCGTGACACTGAACGAAGAAAAAGCGCAAAACCAAACAAGCGTAAGGTCAGACTGTCCGACGGCAAAACAAATCGATGAACACCAACGACGACACTATCGCAGAACTTGCACATCCACTTTCTTTCTGAAGACCACAAAATCGCCGGCGAGACCGTGGTAGTAGTGACACTTTCGTTTTCTGTGCTCTAGAAGAAACAGGTATAGATATAACTATGATCAGATAACATATGCATGCCCTAAGCGTTCTTTCGGACGATGTGTGTGTGTCGATCTAGATTCGGCTTTGTTCTTGGCCTTCCATAAAATGTAACACAGCGAAATTATAATTGTACATTACGTAACATCAATATGAATGACTCACTGGATCTACTTGAACGAGTGCTACATTATTGTTTTGCCGAAATGTATGTAATTTTCGTGTTTTGTGTCGAAAATGGTCTCAACGATAGGGACTACCTGATACGAATCTGTGGTCAAATTCAATTCTGTCCGTGGGGTCGTCCGTGAGCACCATAACTTTCGTTGGGATTGTCCTAGAGACTTGAGATTTTAAGGGTGGTTCGGTTCCCAATTGCCGCGGTTGAGTTCGTGAACCAGCCAAATCGTACAGGGTGTTTAATGAAATATGGTCATTCAAATATCTCAGACAAAACGAAATTAAATTCTGCGGCCTATCCATGTTCTTTATTGATCTGAGATCATCAGTCAGACTGCTGAAACGAAAATTGTAATATTTTTGCCAATTTTTGAGCGCTCGTTCTACTTGAACGAGTGCTATGTCGTTTTGCCTAAATCTCTGTAATTTTCCAATTTTGAACCAAAAATTGTCTCAAATAAAAGGGTTCGATTCCCTGATGACGAATCCGTGGTCAAATTCGATTCTGTCCGTGGGGTCGTCCGTTAGCACGAAACTTTGGAAGGAATTTGTCCTAGAGACTTGAGATTTTCAGGGTGAGTTTGGTTCCCAAATGCCTGGGTTAAGTTCGTACCCAGCCAAATCGTAAAGGGTGCTCCAAAGAATTTTTGTTTCTCATATCTCAGACGAATCGACCCCTATCGAAATGAAATTTTGTGGCCACATGCGAGATGCTCATAATGAGCCTCATGCAAAATTTTGTGTTAACATAACCATAGAAAAATCAAGTGGAATATTGAAAAGAAGAATCTTATCGTTATTTCCATTACAAGATATTCGATTCGAGTGAAATTTATTTTCATGCGAACTTTGAAGAGGATTGCTTCATCAGAACTATAGAATACATTTTTTTTGTCCAGATTTTTTACATATCATTTTTAGAATAATCCCCAGAATATAATTCCGATCATACTGAGATTTTGCATTTACATACTTAACATGAATCTTAAGTTCTATACAAATTTCGAGGTAATAGCATTATTGCAACACCAATGATTTAAATTATTGATTTTTACATATATAATTTGTTAATTTTCCACAATATAATTCCATCCGTGCTGAGAATATGCATTCATATACTCAGCTCAATACTCAAGTCCTATAGGTACAAAATTTTGAGTTAATAGCCTCATTGTTCCACCAATGAACGAGCGCTCAAAAGCACCTGCTCAAGTCTTTCTTAAATTTTATATACAGAGTGTCCCGGGAAGAATGCCACAAACGGATACCATGAATCAAGGAGATCAAGAAGGATTCGCAACAAGAGGTTTTAATAGTTTGCGGGCTTTCGTTTGGGATATAAAGGGTGATATTCATCTTATGGCTGGAATTTCAAAGTTCAATAACTTTTGAACTTTTCTAACGAAATTTCGAATTTGGAAGTTTTGTAACCCTGTACGATAGCCATCCTTCAAAATTTCAGAAATTGAATAAATCAGATCTGGATTTGAAAAATGCCTGACTATTTATTTCTATTTTCATGAATATTGGAACATTTTTATTATTAGTGGACATTATATTTTTTTCACTTTCATAAGAATTAATTAATGAGAAAAGTTCAAAATCTCTGCTTGGCAGCGTCATACAGGGTAATCAAGAAGTGATCAAAAACATTACCTCATGAGTGAAATTTCAAAGTTCAATAACTCTCAAACTATTCGACCGAATGATTTCAAATTTGGAAGTTTTGTCACCCTTCACGATTGCCATCTTTCAATATTTCTGATAATTTCTCAAACGATTGAAACCTGCGGGTCCTCCTTGATGTACTCGATTCATGGTATCCGTTTGTCGCATTCTTCCCGGAACACCCTGTATATTCAATTTTGTTGATTAGTTCTATAGAATTAAAAGGTTGCCTCAGTTCAGCATTATTGCTCCGCCCCTGAACGAGCGCACAAAAACTCCTGCTCCGGGGTTTTCTAAAATTTTTGATTGATTGATCTGATATTCAGATCATCAGTCAAAATGCCGAAACGAAAATTGTAACATTTTTGCCCAATTTCAGAATTGTACGGCTACACCAGGGGCCTATTGCACCAAAATACTTTGCAACTTTTCTGACAAATTTTCAAAGTGTAGATTAATAACGTTGCATAACATTTCTCCCAAGATTTTATTCTTTCGAAGGGTTTTTCACTTTGCACTTGCGTTTCCACAATGCAATTTTCAATTGTGAATGCGTTTCCTGCAACATTATTCATTTGAAAAGTGAAATGTGCAAAAGTGAAAAGTTGCGAAGTATGTATTTGGTGCAATAGGCCCAAGGTCTGAAAATTGAAATGTAACACAAATGTTACAATTGTAACACCTGAAACATCATTGATCTAGATTGGTCGCTCTGGGTCCCGTTCGTCTTGGTCTTTATTAGTCGGCAGTCTTTGCGCATTAAACAGCGATTTGTTATTACGTAAATAAAAAGGAGAAAATGCTCGCGTAATACCGTGAATCACGTTTTGATTATCTCATAAGCGGTCGCTGGCATAGCGGTGAATGCCGTGAACTTCTTCAATATAAAGTAGCTGCTTGTCCGATGGCCTCGAATGAAACGCATGATGAATGCTTATGAACCAGCTGAAGAAAGTACACGAACGTGTATGGAAGAAGATATTTATTTTGTCATTTATCATGAGAGATGATTATGATCTCAAGCATATTTTTTACTCATATATTTGTCTCATGGTGAATCAATTATAAATAGATGTTGGAACAACTATTTTTTTTGTGAATTGTGACCTCAATCTTTGGTCAACATAAACGGCGAAATGATTCCATGAAATAAACAGCATATTACGATAAAAACAAAAGGTTTTTCGAATCTGCCTGCTGAGGCACTTCAGATTCGACATTCATCAGTTTTGAAAACAATAGATTATACCAAGAATCAAAAGGCGTTTTCCGAAACTTACTCAGGGCTACTAACTCGATCCAATGGGTCACGTGATGAATCTACTCTGATCACGTACCCGGTTTTAAGTTTACGAACATATCAGGTTTAGGATTTGTAGTAACAGTCGTATCAATAACATAACCAAATTTTATTGAATTTTTTATCAGTCCCAGTTTATTTTCGGATTGTCTCTAGCTTTGCTTGAATTTATTGGCTTTCGTAAAATATTTTTTATTAATTTCTGGTGTACTCTTCCATGTCTATGTTATTTTTGAGTACCTATGTTGACGAAGTAGAGAATTTTTTTTTCAGTTCCAGTTTATTTACTGATTGTCTCCACCTTGCTTGGATTTATTGGCTTCTGTAAAATCTTTCTCATAATTTTTGGGTGCCCTCGCAAGTTCAATGTTATCTTTGAATACCTATGTTAAAGAACTGAAGAAGGCTTTAGCTTTAGCGCAGAAATGAAAATGAAGGAGTTATTTTCTCAGCTCATGGAACTACATATTTTTACAATGAGCCAAATTCTCTTCTCTTTCCATAATTTATAGGAAAGAATAAATAAAATTACTAAGAATAGAGTAGAAGACTAATTCCCGCCTTTTTTTTCAAATACAAAATTGAACTGCAGCGCGCATGCGGTGACTCTACGACCCTGCTCTCGTGTATTGATTGATAGTGAAGTAAAATTCGCCTGAGGAACTTCTATGAATGTTTTCAAATAAATTATTAATATAGCTTCTCCATTAAATCTACTGAAAGCTTGAAATTTATGTTTTTGAATGAGCATAACATTTAATTATACCTAAGTTCATGGTGGAACGAATCATAAATGACGAATTAGGTACCCAACTTTATCGTTATCTTCAGATATGCGGTTGTATATAGGATATTGAAGCTTAAAGAATTTTGGTGAATATATTACTTCAAAAATCACTGCGAAAATGATAGGTTACAGTACATAAATGAAGTCTCATTTATGATGAGTTATTTTTGTATTGTATAACATTTTCATTCTGAATAGATTTTTTGAATAAGTTGTTGAAAACAGAATTGTGATATTTTTTTCACTATTCATCATCGTTCTCGCTCATTTGAGACTAAAAACACATTAAAATTTTCGAAACAAACGGGAGTATCAAATTACTATTGCCGTTATTTTAGATGCTTAATTAAATAATTCTCACAAGATTCTGAAGAGAGAAAGCTAAAACTCAAGACTCATAAGTATATAATCATAACAATAATTGAAGGTTTCATCTTGAAGAAATTCTTTCTTCTAGATTTCATTCCCAGTCATTTCATATAGTTTTTCACAATTCTAAACGCATAATAAATGCCAAGAAGTTAACACTACAATTTGAAAGAAATGTATTCAATTAACATCTCGATAAAAATCAAACTGAGATAATTGGCAACGAAAATATAATCGATATCCTTAATCTACGCTTCCATAATAACATTTAACATCTGAATCACGCTGACATTTTGAAGAACCCTATTCATCGATTTCTGCTGCGGAATAATTTCCGTTTGACACCTATGCAACATTAGAATTAAAAAATTTCACTCGGAAGAACTTTCATTCAATGTAGAAACATGCAATCATCAAGCTATTTATGAATAAACATATCCATAACAATAATTACAGGTTCTGTTTTGAAGGATTTTTTACATGGAATCATTTCCACTTTCATATAGTTTTTTTCAGGATTCTAATTGTATAATGAATGCCAAGAAGTAAACACTACAATTTGGACGAAATTTATTCAATTAACATCCCGATAAAAATCAAACTGTAAATGAAAATATAAGCGATAATCTTAAACAATGTCTTAACCTAGCTTTCATAATAGCATTTACATCTGAATCGCGCACTGACATTTTGAAAAACCCTATTCATCGATTTCTGCTGCGAAATAATTTCCGTTTGACACCCATGCAACATTAGAATTCAAAATTCACTCACTCGAAAGAACTCTCATTCAATGTATAAACATGCAATCATCAAGTTATTTATGAAGATACATATCCATAACAATAATTACAGGTTTAATTTCGAAATATCTTTTTTCATGGGATCATTAACAGTCGCTTTCCTATAGTTTTTCAGGATTCTAAGGGCATAATAAATACCAAGAAGTTAACACTACAATTTGGACGAAATTTATTCAATTTACATCTCGATAAAATCAAACTGGGATAATTGAAAACGAAAATATTTTTCGTTTACGCTTATACAGGGTGTCCCATTACTCGACGTCAACCCGGAACCGGGTGAAAAGGCAAGTAATGCTGGTTGTCAGAAAAATATAAAAAAAATCTGAGTTGCATGATTTTAAAATAATGGGCATTTAAAAAACACACGCAAATTCCACACCCTGTGACAGTCTTTTCGCTCCTGTTGCCACAAATATCAACTTTTTCCAACTTTTTTTTTGCTGTGTACCTTGAATAATGCTTGTCTAAACTGTAATCAAATTTGGATACCAGCTGCTTTAGGTTTCATAAAAATAGGGCTTGCTTCTCAGAAAAAAATTCAAAACAAACAATTGCCTAGTTCAACTGACTGTTTTGAAAAAAATGAACTACGCAAGTTTGGCATGTTTTGCCAATAGTTGGCGCATTTAGTAAGGATTTCAAAATGGTATAATACTTGTTTAAACTGTAGCTGCCGTAGTTCAAATTATTTTCCATTGCCTTTGAATACACTTTTCCTTAAACTGCTTCTCAGTAAAAAGTTCAATGGATTCAAGTCCGGTGAACGGGACGTCACGAGATTGGACCATAACGTCCGATCCATCTTCCGGGAAAGAATGTTACCAGAAAAAAAATTCCAGAGAAAATAATTTTTCCAAAAAAAAATCTTCCGGAGAATTTCTCTGGAAATTTTTTTTTGGGTAACATTTTTTGCCGGAAGATGGATCGGACGTCTGGTCCAATCTCGTGACCGTCCTGTTCACGGGACTTGAATCCATTGAACTTTTTTACTGGGAAGCAGTTTAAGGAAAAGTGTATTCAAAGGCAATGGAAAATAAATTTGAACTACGGCAGCTACAGTTTAACAAGTATTATACCATTTTGGAATCCTTACTAAATGCGCCAACTTTCGGCAAAACATGCCAAACTTGCGTAGTTCATTTTTTTTTTCAATACAGTCAGTTGAAACTAGGCAATTGTTTGTTTTGAATTTTTTTTCTGAGAAGCAAGCCTTATTTTATGAAACCTAAAGCAGCTGTATCCAAATTTTGATTACAGTTTGGACAAGCATTATTCAGGTTACACAGCAAAAAAAAAAGTTGGAAAATGTTGATATTTGTGGCAACAGGAGCGAAAAGACTGTCACAGGGTGTGGAATTTGCGTGTTTTTTTAAATGCCCATTATTTTAAAATCATGCAACTTAGATTTTTTTATATTTTTCTGACAACCAGCTTACTTGCCTTTTCACCCGGTTCCGGGTTGACGTCGAGTAATGGGACACCTGTATAAGCGTAACCTACGCTTTCATAATAGCAATGAACATCTGAATCGCGCGCTGACATCTTGAAAAACCCTATTCGTCGATTTCTGCTGCGAAATAATTTCCGTTGACACCCATGCAAATTAGAATTAAAAATTTCACTCCGAAGAACTTTCATTCAATGTATAAAACATGCAATCATCAGGCTATTTATGAACCACAATGTCTTCGTATTCGTCCGATTATTAAATACCAAACAGTTCGACAGTCTGCAATGTTCAAATATCAGATATAATTAAGTTATTACCGAATGGCATTTGTCCCATTTTTAAGATATTTGTTTTCATTCTATGGGTACGAAAAAATTCACTTTCGAATAAATTAAACGAGATTCTAATAATAGAAAGTGTAATCATTCTTCGATTAACCTGAATAAGGAATAGCGCAATCAACTACATATTCGAATATGGAAAAAAATTGAACGGACAACAGAGTTGACCGAATGTTGTTATCGTACATGTATGCAAATATTTGCGAAACGAATGGAATAAAATTCGTTCCACCTAGTGGTCATTTAGGTAAATAATGATTGAATGCCTCAAGGACATTACTAATTATCAATCATCTAGATGGAATGAGATGCAAAACAATTTCAATTTTGACGAATTGTGACGCCATCTTTCCAATGTAATTTTTTTGGCATTCTTTGTACAGGGTGGGCTCATATTCCGATGTTTTAGCACTACAACTTTTAAACCAGAGGAAATAGACAAAATCTGATACCCACTTCTCGATCTCTCTTTCTGAGAAACTAACAAAAGTAGAATTCATTTTTGGCTGCCTTCTTTTGTTTTCAAGTTATAAGCGAAAATTGGAAAAATGGCGATATCGAAAAAAATTCATATCTCCGTTAATACTGATGATGGAGCTCTGAAATTAATACATTATACAGGCACTTTTTTACGTAGACTTCAGTTGCGTGTTCGTCGTTTTTTGCACCATTTATGATTACGAAGCTATGACCCCAATTTATGTTTTTTAAAATGGGAATATGTACTAAATTTTAGTACCATTTTCTGAAAGCTTAATTTTTTCTGATTTCAAAAGTATATTACATTGTATGGTTAGTATCAATATAGTATAGAAAGTGTTCAAAAACCTATTTTCATCTGAGTCTCAATATTTTCTATGATTTTTTTTAGAAGTAATGTTACAGTAGTACATTTGCGAGAAACACTCAGTTACTATGAAACGATCATAGATATTCACGTTCGGTTTTCATTCTTGAGTTCATCATAAAAATGAGTTCTATGAAATCGGGAAAAATTTTCGTCTATCTTTGTAAGAAATTGAACTTTTCATTGGAAAGTCTCGAATTTGGCCCACCCTGTATATTCATTATGTAGTTCATTATTTCTTGAACGACACGTGAAATCATACAAGCATCAAACATTCATTCAAGACTTGAACGGATACTTGAAATATCAATAACCAGACAATTTTATAATTCTCAGAATAGAATTTTGAATGATATAATTTTTATATATCATCAGCATGAACTTTACTATTCTACCTAAGCTTGATTAGTATTGATAATAAATTTTAAAAAAATTCTCATAGCTTTTTCTAGATGAAAAGAAAATGAATTCAGCATAATCAATAACATTATAAATGATGGGAATATGGCAAATAATGTTTCAATTCATTTGGAATCATCAAGAAAATTCTCGTCAAAAAACATATCGTCATTGAAATTCCAGTCTGTTCATGACGACTTTTTCAGAATGCGATATAATTAACGTTGCACATTAATATTCATAGACGAATGTTACTACATTTTTCTAATTCTTTAACTATTAACAATTAGTTCTTATAAACAGAATGAAAGGCAGAAGTAAATGTTCTTGAGAAAGCGGAAGTTGTGGCAATTATTCAATGGGTTCAGGTTCTATAAAAGATTGAGAAAATTGTATGAGGGGACTAGTTTCAATAATTCCGCAGGTCATTGTATGAAATTACATTGCTTTCTGATAATCATTTGTGGATTTTTTAAGTCCCAAATGCGACACTTTGGCCCATTATTAAAGCCATTGAGGTGAAAATGAGCCTCATCACCGAAAATGATATTGTTCGCAAAACCAGTAGATTGCTTCAAAATCCAGTACAGTACAGGCAGAAGTATTTCGCTGAAGAGTGACTGTAGAAATGCCAAATTTCTGTGCCCGATGGCGAATGGACGTCCTCTGGCCTTTCTGTCACACTCTCGCGGACTACCGTGATGTTTTGTTCAGAACGACCTCTAGGAGTTCGTTGTTTCGACATAACCTATTGGACCATTCCATTCAGTCTTTCGATTTATCTTATCATAGAAGATGAATAAGGTACATTTTTCGATCGAACATCGGACACTTGGAAAGAATTAAGTATTTTGTTTCTGAATATTGAAGGTATTTATTCGAATAGTTTCAGGTTTAAATTTCGTAAAAAAGGCGAGACAGAGTTTTTTCTACTGAGGTGGTCCTGGTATCCTAGGACACGCATTGGAACCTGGGTTTGGTCAATGAGACTCGTTGATTGTTGAATTATTGTGTATAGTCCGTTCACGAAAGTTTGAGCCGTCGGCTGGCCATGACAATTTGGCATATTCCACTGTGTATATTAAAGTTTTAGGTTATGTTGTTTATTTTCTTGTCAGGTTGACACGCAATGTTGTCAATGTTGAATAGAGTTCTTTAATGACTCGCAACACGTTGGACGAGGACGGATATAGCCGTTCACGAAAGTTTGAGCGCATAGTAGGCGTTTTTCATTTATCTGAAGTTGGCAGTATTTGCTGTTATAACGTGAAATAAAGTCAACGTTGCTGAATGTACTCGGCCTCGTCCGACGAGCTTGCGAGTTATCAGAGAACTCTATGCAATATTGACAACAATGCGTATCAATCTGACAAGAAAATAAACAATATAACCTAAATTTTAATATACACAGTGGAATATGCCAAATTATCATGGCCAACCGATGGCTCAAACTTTCGTGAACAATACCAGTGTACCAATTTTGCAGTCGCGTAGTTTGTAATACTTCATTAAATTATTCTGGCCAAACATCGAAGGAACATCTGAGGTGAGGTTTTTATAAGTTTTTCAAGCGAGTTTGGATATACAAGCATGTTTTCATCCCCTCGAAACTACACCCCACCCAAAATGTCTATTTCTAAAAAGCAATATATTTCTGCTCAGAAAGCTTCTTCATAAAGGCCGATAACATCCTATCTCCATCGATATATCCCCTTCTCAAGACCGATACGTCTAAAATCCGAACCGCACGAGCAGACAGAATTACGCCATCTATTTATGGACGTCCTCAAAGAGCACCGCAACGACGCTCAACGACGCCTTCAGGACATACCCTCTCGTCTTGCAACAGAACAAAACAACAGCTAACTACACGACCACATGGTCGAGGCCGATATCGTCGTGTTTACACGAACAAATTGGTATGTGGGACCTCGTCCTTATACGCAATCACGGAAAAACATAACATCCTCTGGGTCCCAATTTGTATCGGGTACCGTGTTGTGTTAACAAGGCGGAAAAAGGAAGATACTGGCAACACGACATTTGTCATTTTGATTTATAGCAGGCTAAGAAGAGTGAAGACATTTCTGAGTACGGTGAATCCACTCCTTTTGAAAAGATTTTCAATCAGTGGCATCAGTGCGATTCTGCAATATTCTGATCAACGATTCTGTGGCAATATGTTCTGTCACTTTGGCCGTAACCTTGCTATCCGCAGCGCATTGCCATTGCAAGGTCGAAATAGTCCGACTTTTCCATTTGGCGCTGCATCACTTCACAAATGATGCAGAATCAGTAACGCAGCGTTACTATGTGAAGTAATTTCTTCAGTTAATCAGTCAAATAGATAGGTCCCATATCTACTAGCAGACACAGATACGATCTTGCCCAGGCCAAACAAAATTAGATATACGATAGAAAAAACATTCATATAATTTTGACTCTTCAAAGGGTTTGAAAATAGGTAAGTATGTTGCAATGAAAATTAAATTGATGTACTACACATTTAATTTTAAGAGAATTCTGAGATCGCAAAACCGACATATCAGGGATACTAGAAAAGTTAATCAAAATAGTTAAGAAAAATTATTGAAGAACCAACTTCACAATGTTTCGCTCATGGCAGCTATTAAACCTTATTTGGTGAGGACTTCAATCTAGGAATGAGCCTACTAGATATGCGAAGAGTAATACATCAAATAAGGACCTAATACCAACAAATTTATTACCTCGATATGTAACATTTCCTTCAAGTAATGAGGATGTGAAAAAGCATCAATAGAAAAGATTTTCAGTATAAATGTACAAGCTGTAAGTATAATTCCATACATTTTTCTTATATTTGATTGAATCATTATTTTTCAGATATTTGACGTAAAAATCATAACGTATGTAAATGCACAGTTCCATAGAGTTGCCCACGACTAGGCTTTGCCATGTTTCAAAAATCTATCGGCACATGAGACCACGTGGAAGGAAGAAGAAATGTTTGCTTCTAGGAAATTTTAGTAGCCTATCCATCCCTGAATTATGACACTATTTCTCAATACACTTTCTAACAATGCAGAGGAAAAATACAGCAGACGAAAAATGTTGTCGACGGAGACTTTCAACAGGAACATATATTTAATGAACAAATAGAAGTTTATTTCAAATTCGTATGAAATTGTTCATTGATAACAATATAAAATAATAAAACTTAATTCTGTGACTTCATTGTGAAAAATTCTCAGCCTCAAATAACATCACACCGACAGCTTCAGCTATTTGGCAAAGTGCTGCAGCTAGTTGAAAAGAAAATGAATTGTCTTTCTCATTCATAATTTTGTATGAAAATATCTCAATCAGAGGAGGCATTTAATTTCTTCTTGTCTCATGTTTCACTGCATTCACAAAATTTGTGAGTTAGACCCACTTGATATGTACCTCTGTATATATCTAATGGATGGTTTAATTCTATTGTATTCAAGGAAGGGGATTTTGTAGTTTTTCCTTTTTGCAACATTTTGAATTCTCATTACAAGTGTTTGAAAATACAGAAATGTCATAACAAAACTCAAAATAGTTCAAATATAATATATTACAGTGTTGCCAGCTCTTGAATTGTCGATTCTCGAAGCAATATTGCTAAGGAGAAATTCATAACCAACATTGCTATAACTGTCAAAACAGAATACGCATACGCAACACCGTAGTCATATTGCTATGAATTTGGGAGATAGCAATATTGCCTGGATAACAATATTGATAGCAATATTCGAACAGTATCGCACCGAATAAGTGATTCATTTTGATTAGTTAGCTATTTTGCCAGCTGCCACTTTTAAGAAGTGAAAGGTTCGCCATTACTATAAATACACGCAAAAACAAAACACTGAAGAAAGTAATGACGTGCACTAAGAAGCTTAAATTCACGAATACCACCTAAGTCTCACAGGATATTAAAATTTGCGTTATCGTTTTTCCAATATGAACAATTGTTCAAAATCCCTCGACTTCGGAAGACTTTCCTCAATTTTTATCTTGAATTGCAGATTTTTGAGGGGGTTACATTCCAAAGACCCTTAAGGTCTATCGTGTCCCATCGGAGCTGTTTTCCAAATGAGCTTCCTTTTGCTTCTTTTGGGTACGCTATTCCTTTTCTCATGCCTCCTTCAATCTTAATATAGCTTTGTTATAATAAAAAATCTTCACGAAATCGTTATCATCTTTTTATCTATATTGGGCTAAGCTATAGTTACTACGATATAAACTAGTCTCTTTACCTGACAATTTCATTGGACACAAAAATATGATGTTCAAGATGTCTGAGAGTACGGATGTCGTGGTCAGTGAGCTAAATAAATTGCGTAAAAACGAGTTAATTGATCTGTTAGTGAGTGCTACACTACGGATAATGTTACAAATGAAGTAGATTGATTAATTTTTCGAAAAAGTTAATCAAAGAAAATAAAAAAGAAGTTTCTAATATTGATGTGGTGATACGAAAATACGTGTTTGTGCAGAAAACAGCACCAGTTCATTGGATTTTCTACATATGGAAATAAAATATTTGAAAGAACTTCAAATTCAAAAGAATTAATAATCGCCAATCAAGCTATTGCGATTAAAGCATTACGAATCATAATGATTTCCTGATGAATAAGTGTTCTACCTCGAGAAAAAATGTCATTCACGTACAAGATGATAAAAATGTAAACAATTCCAACGACGAAAACAAAGAGCATAGAAATGTGAGTAAAATACAGCAGAGCAGTGCTAAACCTGTTGTCAGATCAAGGATCGGAATATGAAAACTGGTACAACCGTAAAGCGTTCCGTAACTGAAAAGCCTGGTGGGGAAACGGTAACTGAAAATCGAAATAAAAATAATGCAGATCCTCTATTACCGTAAATCAGTTAATGAAGCGATAATGAATGCTCGAGAAGTGAATGCTAGAAATAATATCACTCATTCTACTATCGCATTACCTGTTGATATCGAAAATTTGCCAGTAGA